>CAUYUJ010015336.1:154935-169935 GCA_963575745.1 Prorocentrum cordatum
AAGGCCAGGTGGACCGCAAACCTGTGCGTCTCCTCGGACGCGCAGGACTTGCAAGAGAACGGGCCGCCCCCAGCAGAGTTCATGTTCAGGGGGGGGGGGGGCAACATCAAGGCCACCCTGGAGGCCCACGTCCGCAGTAAAGGATACGGCGCCTGGGTGTCCGTGTCGACTTCCGAGCAGGGCTCCCGCCGACTCGAGGGCGTTGGCGTTGTTGCAGAAGCACTTGCAGGAGCCGTCATCATCACCGCAGCGGCGGTTGCGCATCCTGATGGCAGACGGCCACAGTCCGCACAGGGCAGACGCAGTGCGCCGACTCGCTTGGCAGCGCGGCTGGGTAATGCCAGTGCATGTTGGAGGGACGACACCCGTGGCGCAGCCCGTAGACACGGACTTGAACTTGCACGTGAAGAGGCTCTACATGGCCCTGGAGACGGCAGCGCTGTTGCAGAAGATGGCCGACGGCCATCGAGTGCCTCAGTTGCGGCGACAGGAGTGCATCGATCTCATGGCGCAAGTGCTCCAAGAGAGGAAGGTGCACGTCGACGCGGCAAAGGGGTTCCTGAAAACTGGGATCCGCGTTCCCCTCGATGGCAGCAAGGACCTCGAGATTTGCCGCGAGGCATTGCATTTGTGGGTCGACGGGGGTCTCAGGGACAAGGTCAACGCCGCGGTGGCGGACGTGCGGGACGAGTGCCAGAAGAGGCGGTTGAAGTGGAGTTACAACGATGTCTTCCGGCTCGTGCATCCCTACGAGGAGCAGCCAAGTGGGCCGCATCCTCGAGGCGTTCGGCGATGAGACGTTGGGCCAGGACCGCGAATGGTACCCAGAGCAAGGGCTGGAGACAGTGGAGCAGTTCGCGGACGATTCCGATCTCGATTCCCACGCATCAGACATGGAAGGGTGGGACGAGGCTGTCGGGGACGCGCGCGGCGATTCCGACGGCGAAGGCGAGCAACAGGCCGCAGCGGCGGCCGAAGGCGGTGGCCCGTCAGAAGGGCGACGTCTCCAGGACGTCTCGGTGGACGCTGAGACTGCCGAGAAGGTCGCGCAGGCGACCTCGACCGTGCAAGCCCTGGAGGAAGCGGAGAAAGTGTTGCGGGAGGCGGGCTGCATGAAGGAAGCGCAGGATTGCCGCCGCAAGATGGGGGTGACCCTGAAGCGCATGCGTGAGCTTGCTCGAGAGGGCGACGGCCTGTTGGAAGCGCTCAATGCCCAGCGGGCCCACGAGGAGGCGCAGCAGGCCAAGCGCCGCCGCATGATCGGGGGCGCGAACGCTATGATGACCACGCTGCGGAGCATCAAGCGTCAGATCGCGATCGCCGACAACAAGAGGGAGGCGTCCTTGGAAAAGGCACAAGGTGCCGAGGCCGCAGTGGCGGCCAAACACATGGTTCTCCAGCGCAGCACCGACGACCTGAAGAAGAAAGGGTCCAGAATGGCTGCGCTGACAAACCTGAAGAAGCTCAAGGGCGCCCTGTCGGCGCAGCAGCTCCTCGAGTGGGAGCGGTTCAAACGCGCGTGGGATGACGACATGAGGGCCCAGCGCGGCCAGATTTATCCCGAGGTCTTCGCGGGGTATCTCCAGAAAGTGAGCAGCGAGATGGCGCAGGGCGATGGGGGTGCCTTCTCTCGGTTCGCCCACAGCGATTCGCAGCGCCTCCTCCAGGACCGCGAGCACGGCAGCGGCCCGCTTGCGCTGGCCCTGGCCGTGGAAGCCGCAGCGGCGGCCCCTGAAGCCGCAGCGGCGGCCCCTGACGGAGGCTGAAGGGCAGCTCGCGGAGGCGCGCGTGCGCAGACCGGAAAATAATTACTTCCTTACTTTATTATTTCAGCATCACTCATGCCCCCACCCACCCACCCTACCCCCCCCCCCCTCATACAACGCCGCCGACGCCGCCGGCGCCGCCGCCGCCGCCAATCATCATCGTCATCATCATCATCATCAGCATCATGATCATAAGCATAACTCTCTTCGCGGCCTCCCCCCCACCCCCCCCCCCCCCCCCCCCCCCCCCCCCCCCACCCTCCTCATCCACCTCGCCCTCTCCGCCCCCCCCCCATCGCCCCCCCCCCATCTTTTTTCTACTTCTAAGGGAGGGAAGGGGGGGGGGGGGCGGGGGGCGGAGGGGGGGGGGGGGAAGGGGGGGGGGGGGGGGGACGAGGAGAAGGATGACGAGGATGATGAGGGAGAATATGAGGAGGGGGGGGGGAAGGAGGAGAAGGACGAGGAGGAAGAGGAGTAGGAGAAGGAGGGCGAGGAGGGGGAGGGTGGATGAGGAGGGGGGGGGGGAGAGGCGGCGAAAAGGAGTGGATGATGATGATCGCGATGTTGAGGATATTGATGATGATGACGCATCCACATAATTAATTAATCATGATAATGATGAGGATCATGATGAAGATGATAATGGTGATCATAATGGTGATGATGATGGTGATCATGATGATGACGATGGTGATGGTGATGATTATGATTAAATTTAAGATCAGCCACATCATTGCCCCGCGTTCCGCCGCCGCTTCGGCTGCAGTGGCGCCCTCGGGCGAAT
This sequence comes from Prorocentrum cordatum, assembly GCA_963575745.1. Taxonomy (NCBI): domain Eukaryota; class Dinophyceae; order Prorocentrales; family Prorocentraceae; genus Prorocentrum; species Prorocentrum cordatum. The sequence goes on from CAUYUJ010015336.1 coordinate 157,486, forward strand.
GGGCGCCACCTTCCGACGTGCAGGCGGCTCCCGCGCGGGCCGCGGCTGCGGCTCCAGCGTCCCCCTCTTTCACGGCTGCGCCCTCCGAGGCTGAGGCCGCAGTGGCGGCCAAACACATGGCACTCCAGCGCATCACCGACGACCTGAAGAAGAAAGGGTCCAGAATGGCTGCGCTGACAAACCTGAAGAAGCTTAAGGGCGCCCTGTCGACACAGCAGCCCCTCGAGCGGGGGCGGTTCAAACGCGCGTGGGATGACGACATGAGGGCCCAGCACGGCCAGATTTATCCCGAGGTCTTCGCGGGGTATCTCCAGAAAGTGAGCGGCGAGATGGCGCTTGGCGATGGGGGGGCCTTCTCTCGGTTCGTCCACGGCGATTCGCAGCGCCTCCTCCAGGACCGCGGGCGCGGCAGCGGCCCGCTTGCGCTGGCCCTGCCCGTGGAAGCCGCAGCGGCGGCCCCTGAAGCCGCAGCGGCGGCTCCTGGCGGAGGCTGAAGGGCAGCTCGCGGAGGCGCGCGTGCGCCGACAGGAAAATAATTACTTCGTGACTTCATTATTTCAGCATCACTCATGCCCCCCCCCCCCCCCCCCCCCCCCCCCCCACACCCCCCCCCCCCCCCCCCCCCCCCCCCCCACCCTCGCACAGCTCTTCGCCAGCGCCGCCGCGCGCCGCGCCGCCGCCATCATCATTCGTCATCATCCATTAATCATCATAATTAATCATAATCATTCATGATTTCAGCAGCATCCACGTCCTTTTCGGCGCTCCCCCCCCTTCCCCCCCTCATCATCCACTTCGCCCCCTCCCCCCCCCCCCCCCATCGCCCCCCCTCCCGCCTCCTTCTTCAGGAGGAAGGGGGGGGGGGGGGGCGGGGGGGGGGGGGCTGGGCGAGGAGAAGGGTGACGAGACGAGGGGGGAATATGAGGAGGGGGGGGGGGGAGAAGAGGAAAGGACGAGGAGGAAGAGGAGTAGGAGAAGAGGGCCGAGGAGGGGGGGGGGGATGAGGAGGGGGGGGGGAGGGCGCGGCGAAAAGGAGTGGATGATGATGATCAAGATGTTGATGATGATGCTGATGATGATGATGACGCATCCACATAATTAATTCACCACGATAATGATGATGCTCATGATGATGATGATAATGGTGATGATAATGGTGATGATGATGGTGATCATGATGATGACGATGGTGATGGTGATGATTATGATTAAATTTAAGATCAGCCACATCATTGCCCCCCGTTCCGCCGCCGCTTCGGCTGCAGTGGCGCCCCCGGGCGAATGGGCGCCACCTTCCGACGTGCAGGCGGCTCCCATGCGGGCCGCGGCTGCGGCTCCAGCGTCTCCCTCTTTCACGGCTGCGCCCTCCGAGGCTGAGGCCGCAGTGGCGGCCCGCGTGCCGAGCGATGGCGTCAGCGACTTCGAGGCCGAGCCCAGCGGCTGCGAGGCTTTCCCCGAGGCGGGCGACTCAGAGGCGGAGAGGCCCGAGCGTTGGCCCGACGCGGGAAGCGACGAAGACGCGATAAAGACGCAGCCCCGCATGACGACAGTCACGCGGGACTGGGAGTACCAAAGCACAGAGCAACGCCACGGTCTCACGGAGGCACAAGAGCGTCGGCGCCAAGAACGGGTCGACAGACAGCTCAGGGGCGCGGGCATCAATAACAACCACAGCAGTGCCGCAGTGGCGGCACATGAACTCGGCAATTGCTCCTTCGCCTTCTTCAACTTCGGGGCGGACGCTTCGGACCCTCAGAAGAGAGCCGACGAGTGGAACCATATGAAGAAGTCCCCGACCAACATCGTGGCCGTCACCGAAGCCACCGACGCCCTCTACGACCACCTCGGGGCTGCAGTGGCGGCCGAAGACACATCGGACTATGCCGTCCACGACAAACTGGCACATCGGGCAGGCAAGCGTTGGTTGTGCATCAAAGGGGCCGAGCCGAAAGGCACCCCGCCCCTCGCCATAGACGGCAGGAGTGGCTCCGGGATGGAGCTCGTTTGGTGGGAGAAGAAAATCCACGGAGTTCACGACAGGCATCGGCGCTGCAGCAGGGTCCTGATCTGCAAGGTGTGGTTTGACAGACAGGTCATTGGCCTCGGCGACGAGTTCAACGTCGCGGTGATCCACGTGCGCAACTCGCCGGCACGTTCGAACAAGCGGGGTAAACGCATCGAGTACTTCAAATGGTTCGCGGCCTTGCTCCAGACATGCAACGTCCAGGTTGTGGTGGGGACTTCAACATGATGATGTTCGAGACGCTGCGCGAATGCCGCAGTCGCGGCGTCGCCATGGGCACGGCGGCCTGGCACGCGTTCATGCTGATGCTTGGTGGCGCGCCTGCCGCGGACAGCTGCGCGGCGTTCTTTGTGGACCGCCCCGGCACTTGTTACCTGCTGCATCCCCGGGGCGACCTGCGCGAGATGCACGGCGGCATCCTGGAGAGGGGTTTCCCCGAAGGGTACGGCAGCTTCAGGGCAAAAGGCGACAAGGCCCCCCTGGCGGAGGGGCTCCTGGCTGGCTTTAGACAGTTACACGCCGAGGGGCGCAGGCTGCAGTGGCGGCCAGGAACAGAACCGCGTCAAGATTCAAGACTTTCTCCAGCCATCGGACGCAAGCCTCGCTGACCTGAACCGCGGAGGCATCGCGCAGACGGAACGACGCACCAGGACACAGCAAGGCACTTGCCTGATTACCGTGCGGCAGAAAGCAATGGGCGTTGGGGCGTGGAAAGGCGTCGCTGGGACTAACAGGCCAGGGTCGCACATGCCTCTGCGTTTCTGCGCGGAGTGGTCGGCCAGCTGCTGGGCGAAGCGCGGGTGGAGGCCCAACTCATGGGGGGCGCAGAGCGGCAGTGGCGGCTTCAGGGACCCAGCCGAAACGGACAGCGAGGAAGCTCCCGCTGCAGCAGCTCCCGCAGCAGAAGCCCCACAAGCAACACCTCCACAAGCAGCAGCTCCCGCGGCCCAGCGGCAGCCCCAGGGGCAGCGACGCTACCGCCACCGCCATTGCGCAGAGACGCTCCCGCACCAGCGACATGTCTGGGCGCCGCGGCGCCGCGACTGCTGCACCCCCCCCCCCCCCCCCCCCCCCCCAAGAGCAGCTCCCGCACGCGCAGTTTCAAACGGAGCACCAGCAACAACCCCAGGGGCAGCACCACCAGAGAGGCAGCTCTCCAAAGAGCAGCCCCCGCAGCACCAGCTCCAGAAGCAGCCCGAACAGCCGCCCCAGGAGCAGCAGCAACACCACCGCGGGATCCACCTCCAGCTGCAGCCCAGCGCGCAGCCAGCAGCGCCCACGGTTTCGCTCCAGGCGGAGGTCGCTCCCGAGAGCGGGCCCCCACGGCGGACTTCCAGACGCGCATGCTAGCGTTGCCGAAAGCCGTTGCCCAAGGGGCGAAAGCGCGCGCCTTCGCCGCAGTGGCGGCCTCGTCGGCGAATGCCGGTGGGTCATTGAGGGCGCGCGCCGACATCGAGGCAACGCCCCCGCCCTGGCAGGGCGAGCAGCGGCCGCCGCCAGGCAACTCCAGGCAGCCCGCAGCCCAGCAGCTCTGGCGCGACTGGCCGCCTGCGGGGGGCCCTCCACTGCCGCAGATGGCCCGGGGGCAGGGGGCGCAGCCCTCGGGGGAATGCTCGGACCTGTCGGCCACGCGGCGCAAGCACCGACGCAGGCCGCAGTGGCGGCCCCCAACCAGATGCCCGACATCGCTGCGATCTTTGCGCGCATGGAATCCCGCATGGAACGAATGGAGGAGAAGCACGAGCAGCGCATGAAGGAGGTCAAGGAAGAAGCCGCGGCGGAAATCAACGCCCTGAGGGCGGAAGCGAAGGACCTGAGCGAGGCGCTTGTGCGGTCGCGGGAGGCAGATTGGCGCGCAGGCGACTGGGCCAGCGGCTGTGTCTGGCGCGGCGGCCGCGACCAGTGAAGGACGGCTGGGGGGGGGGCTGCAGCGGCGGCCCACTTACTGCGTGGCGCGGCGCTGCAGTGACGCGCCTAATTACGCACTGCGTAACAGCTGTGGGGCTGCAGTGGGCCGCTTGCGTGGTGAGAAAAACGGCCCTCCGCTGTTGCCCCCCGCTCCTCCTCCTCCTCCTCCTCCTCCTCCTCCTCCTCCTCCGCCTCTCCCCCCCTCCCTCCTTCGCTCCCTCCTCCTCCTCCTCCTCCTCCTCCTCCTCCTCCTCCTCTCCCTCCCTCCGCCCCTCCGCCTCATCTTCCATCCCTCTCATCCCGCTTGGATTCGTTTATATACATATATATATATATATATGTTTGTTCTCTCTCTCTCTCTCTCTTTTTTTTCTCTCTCTCTCTCTCTCTTTCTCTCTCTCTCTCTCTCTCTCTCTCTCTCTCTCTCTCTCTCTCTCTTCTCTCTCTTCTCTCTCTCTCTCTCTTCTCTCTTTCTCTCGCCTGTCTCCTCTCTCAACTCCCCCTCCCTCTCTCTCTCTTTCTCTCTCTCCTCTCTTTGTGTTTTCTCTCTCTCTTTCTCTCTCTCTCTCCTATCCTCTTTCTCTCTCTTCTCCTCTCTCTCTCTCTCTCTCTTTCTCTCAATTCTTTTTCTCTTTCTCTCTCTCTCTCTCTCTCTCGCTCCTTTCCCCCTTCCTTTTTTACTCTTTTGTCTCTCTCTCTCTATCTTTCTTCTCTATTTTTTCTCTCTCTCTCTCTCTCTCTCTCTCTTTCTCTCTCTCCTCTCCTTCTCTCTCTCTTCGGTATGTTATTTACTCATTTTGTTTTTTTTGTTTTGTTTTCCCCCTCTCTCTCACTCCCTTTCTCTCCTCTCTCTCTCTCTCACTCCCTTTTTTTTTTCTCTCTCTCTCTCTCTCTCTCCCTCTCTCTCTCTCTCTCTCTCTCTCACTCTCTCTCTCCCTCTATCTCTCTCTCTCTCTCTCTCTCCCTCTCTCTCTCTCTCTCTCTCTCTCTCTCTCCGCTTCGCCGTCTCTCTCGCTAAATGTGTAATTCTGCAGCCCCTGTCAGAGGGGTTGCAGGAAAAATTAAATTTCAAATTTCATTTCTCCCCACACACCTTGCTGAACGGGGTGCTGTTGTGGTAGAAACTAACTCCGGCCGAGGGAACGCGGAGCAGAGACACCCTCACACAATTTTTATGGTTTCGGCCGTTTCGCTTGAGACATCCTCGAAACTCTCGTTTCTGAGTTGGCCGGGATTGGCCGTTTCGCCTGAGACATCATCGAAAAGCTGCGTTCCGGGACGCCGTGCGAGAGGTGGTCCGGGCCGATTCGCCTGAGACATCCTCAAAAAGTTGCGTTCCGGGACGCCGCGCGAGAGGTGGTCCGGGCCGTTTCGCTTGAGACATCCTCGAAACTCTGAGCCCCGAGGTGCCGCGCGAGAGGTGGTCCGGGCCGTTTCGCATGAGACATCCTCGAAAAGTTGCGCTCCAGGACGCCGCGCGAGAGGTGGTCCGGGCCGTTTCGCTTGAGACATCCTCAAACAGTTGCGCTCCGGGGCGCCGCGCGAGAGGTGGTCCGGGCTGTTTCGCTTGAGACATCCTCGAAACTCTGAGCCCCGAGGTGCCGTGCGAGAGGTGGTCCGAGCCGTTTCGCCTGAGACATCCTCGAAACTCTGAGCTTTGCGATGCCTTGCGCGAGGTGGTCCAGCCCATTTAGCCTGAGACATCCTGGAAACTCTGACTTCGGAGATGCCGCGCGAGAGGTGGTCCGGCCCGTTCCGCTTGAGACATCCTCGAACTTCTGAGCTCTGAGATGCCCTGCGCGAGGTGGTCCGGCCCGTCTCGCCTGAGACATCCTTGCAACTCTGAGCTCTGAGATGCCGTGCGCAAGGTGGTCCGGTCTGTTTCGCACAAGACATTCTCGCAACTCTGAGCTCTCAGATGTTGCGCGAGAGGTGGTCCAGCCTGGGCGCCCAGAAGACCACATGTGACAGATCCTCCATGGGACCCTGCGAGCCTCAGGAGGCCCCAGAGAGGTCCAGGAGGCCGCAGGACGCCCAGGACAGGCCCCAGGGGTTCCCAGGAGATTCCTAGGAGGCTCCCAGGAGGCCCCAGGAAGCCCTCTATCAGAACGTGTCGAGTTAATACACATCCGGTGTCGATTCGCTGATTTTTCCTGCTCTTGTGCCCCCCCCTCCATTTTGAGGGGCCCAAGCGGCCACAGGTTAGATATCCTCCCTGGGAGCCCCAAGAGCCTTCAGGAAACCTCAGGTGGAGTTCAGGAGGCCACAGGAGGCCCAGGAGGAAGCTCCAGGAGGTCCCCAGGAGGCACCAGGAGGCACCAGGAGGCCGCAGGACGCCCAGGACAGGCCCCAGGGGTCCCAGGAGGCACCAGGAGGCCGCAGGATTCCCAGGAGGCTCCCAGGAGGCCCCAGGAGGCTGCCTATCAGAACGTGTCAAGTTAATACACATCCTGTGTCGATTCGTTGATTTTTCCTGCTTTTGTGCCCCCCCCCCCCCTCCATTTGGACAGGCCCAAATGGCCACAGGTTAGATATCCCGGCTGGGAGCCCCAAGAGGCTTCAGGAAGCCCCAGGTGGGGTCCAGGAGGCCACAGGAGGCCCAGGAGGAAGCCCCAGGAGGTCACCAGGAGGTCCCAGGAGGTCCCAGGAGGCCCCCGCAACTCGGAGCTCTGAGACGCCGCGCCCGAGGTGGTCCGGCCCGTTTCGCCTGAGACTTCCTCGCACCACGTTTCGCCAGAGACATCGTCGCAACTCTGGGGTCCGAGATGCCGCGCGCGAGGTGGTCCAGCCCGTTACGCTGGACACATCCTCGCAACTCTAGGCTCCGAGATGCCGTTCGGGATGAAGAGGAGGTGGAGGAGGAGGAGGAGGAGGAGGAGGAGGCAGAGTGTTGGTGCTGGGTCAGCAGACGCCAAAAAGCGTTTGTTTGTTGATGACAACGGCTTGATATGTATCGAGTCCAAGGGTGTTCAGAAACAGTTTGTTGCAACGTCGCAATACAAGCACGTCGGCACTGTTACGTGTTCGACTGACTCGGTGCATCCTGAAATCACTGCGAAAGTTGGTGCCATGCAGGGGGTTTTCAGACAACTGCGTCACAGCGTGCTTCAGCGCAGGAGCGTTCCTGTTGAGACCCGGCTTGCATTGTGCCAGGGCGTTGTTTTCACGCGAGGACTGCACCAATCTAGCACGTGGCCACAGTTGTATGCTGCTGAGCTGTTAAGAATGCACACAGCCGTGATGCAAGTCTATTCGTCTGTTCTACGGGAACATGATGATATGCGCCGGGCGCCGTCGCACGAGGCCATTGCGCAGTGCGAGGGTTTCATCGCTCCGGCAATCATGATTCTCTACATGCGCTTGTGCTTGTTCACGCGTGTTTGCTTGCGCGCGCCGCGCACTTTGTCCGCCATCCTTTCACATACCATTGGTGTGCGCAGATCCTGGATGCAGGCAGTGTCGGAGGATTTGGCGTTTCTGGTCTCACGGGCGGAATCGTTTGCCCAAGCCGCACCTCAGCCAATCGACCGGTGGATTGCTGAAATCCGCACACAACCCAAACGATTCAGAGCCTGTTTGAGAGCTGCGAAGATAGAGCGCGAGGTGAATCGCCCGCAGGTATGGGCGAAGACCCGCCGCATGGCTGAGGTCAATCATGCATTCGCCTGTCAGGGGTGCTCCTACACGCGCGCGTCCCGGCAGCAACTGGCGACCCATGCCTTCAATGTGCATGGTGTCCGGCGCCGCACACGTGAGCTCATTGACGTGGTGCATTGCCTTGTGTGTATGCAATGTTTTCACACCCGCGTGAGAGTCATTACTCATCTTGACGAGCGTTCCGACAGGTGCCGCGCTGTCGTCATGCAGTGCTTCCCACGTCTGCCAGACACCGTCGTGGCGGATCATGACAGGCGGGACGCGGAGGCCGCCAGAGGCCGTGCACGGAAGGGCCAGAGACCGGAACACGCGGACGCCCCTGCCTGTCGGTTGGTTGGGCCTTTGACCAGGGAGGCATACGAAGTTGGCTTGAGCCACAAGTCCCCCGTCCACCTCTTCCTCCTTCGAGTGAAGCTGGCCGCGGCGCCTCCAGAGGAGGGACGCCTCCATTTCGCGTGCTGTCCCTCGCCTGTCCCCCCATTCCGGTGCATGGTCTTCCCCAAAGACGGGCACGTTCCAAGCCGCACAGAACGAACGAGGAGGAGGAGGAGGAGGAGGAGGAGGAGGAGATGGAAGGGAGAAGGAGGAGGCGGATGATGTGCATGAGGGAGCAGGCAGGAGGAGGGGGAGGCCCCAGAGAGCCCCCCCCAGGAGGCCGCAGGACGCCCAGGACAGGCCCCAGGGGTCCCCAGGAGATTCCTAGGAGACTCCCAGGAGGCCCCAGGAGGCCGCCTATCAGAACGTGTGAAGTTAATACACATCCGGCGTCGATTCGTTGATTATTCCTGCTCTTGTGCCCCCCCTTCCATTTGGAGAGGCCCAAACGGCCACAGGTTTGATATCCACCCTCGGAGCCCCAAGAGGCGTCAGGAAACCCCTGGTGGAGTTCAGGAGGCCACAGGAGGCCCAGGAGGAAGCCCCAGGAGGTCCCCAGGAGGCCCCAGGAGGCCCCCGCAACTCGGAGCTCTGAGACGCCGCGCTCGAGGTGGTCCGGCCCGTTTCGCCTGATACTTCCTCGCAGCACGTTTGCCCGAGAAATCGTCGCAACTCTGGGGTCCGAGATGCCGCGCGCGAGGTGGTCCAGCCCGTTACGCTGGAGACATCCTCGCAACTCTAGGCTCCGAGATGCCGTTCGGGATGAAGAGGTCGCGGGGGAGGAGGAGGAAAAGGAGAAGGATATGGAAGGGAGAAGGAGGAGGCGGATGATGTGCATGAGGGAGCAGGCAGGAGGAGGGGGAGGAAGAGGAGGAGGAGGAGGAGGAGGAGGAGGAGGAGGAGGAGGAGGAGGGAGGAGAAGGAAAGGAGTTGCAGGAGAGGACCTAACGGGAAGCGAGTGCGATGTGGACTTGTCAAAACGTGTGCGAAAGATTGTCCGGCCCGTTTCGTTTGAGACATCCTTCCAATACTGAGCTCCAAGATGTCGCTCGCGAGGTGGTCCGGCCCGTTTCGATTGAGCCATCCTCGCAATGCGAGGCTCGAAGATGTTGCGCGCGAGATGGTCTGGCCCATTCTGCCTGAGACGTTTCGTAGCACAGGAGCTCCAATCACAACCTCTCTCATTCCTTCTCCCGCCTCCCTCTTCCCACTTCCCGCCTGGTTCCTCTTCCCTCCTCCCTCCTCCCGCCTCCCGCCTCCCGCTGCTGCGCCTCTGCCTCCGCCTCCCCGCCCCCGCCGTCGTCGTTTCTGCCGCCTCAGCATCCGTCATGCGCGCACTGCCTTCCGCCCTCCCCAGACATCCGACGTCACGATTTTTCTTTGAGACGTGCGCCGTGTACCTCTCGATATCATCCCCGAGGGAACCATCACGACATGCCCCTCGCTTCCGCGCCCTCCCCCGCTTCCTCTTAAAGTTGCTTTCCGAGTTCCTCTTAAAGTTTGCTTCTTAAAGTTGCCCGCGACCCGACAGCTTACTCGTCGACCAGGTGCGACCTGGGACATCCTCGCAACTCTGGGCTCCGAGACAGGGTTCCCCAAACAGGATTTCTATATACCTTTTAGCGACGTCTCAAAACGTGCCGGAGGAGGAGGAGGAGGAGGAGGAGGAGGAGGAGGATGAGGAGTAGGAGGGAGCAGGCAGGAGGAGGAGGAGGAGGACGAGAAGGAGGAGGAGGAGGAGGAGGAGGAGGGATTAGGAATGGAGTTGCATGAGAGGGTTTAACGGGAGTCGAGAGGTAGAACGGCCCGTTTCGCTTGGGGCATCCTTCCAATACTGAGTTCCGAGATGCCGCACGCGAGGTGGTCCAGCCCGTTTCTCCCGAGCCAGGCGTCTCAGCCTGGCCGGGAGAAACGGGCGCAAGGTGGTCCGGCCCGTTTCGCACACGACATTCTCGCAACTCTGAGCTCTCAGATGTTGCGCGAGAGGTGGTCCAGCCTGGGCGCCCAGAAGACCACATGTGACAGATCCTCCATGGGACCCTGGGAGCCCCAGGAGGCCCCAGAGAGCTCCAGGAGGCCGCAGGACGCCCGGGACAGGCCCCAGGGATCCCCAGGAGATTCCCAGGAGGCTCCCAGGAGGCCCCAGGAGGCCCCCTATCAGAACGTGTCAAGTTAATACACTTCCGGTGCCGATTCGTTGATTTTTCCTGATCTTGTGGCCCCCCCCCATTTTTGGGGGCCCCGACGGCCACATGTTAGATATCCCCCCCTGGGAGCCCCAAGAGGCTTCAGGAAGCCCCGGGTGGGGTCCAGGAGGCCACAGGAGGCCCAGGAGGAAGCCCCAGGAGGTCACCAGGAGGTCCCAGGAGGCCCCAGGAGGCCCCCGCAACTCGGAGCTCTGATACGCCGCGCTCGAGGTGGTCTGGGCCGTTTCGCCTGAGACTTCCTCGCAGCACGTTTCGCCCGAGACATCGTCGCAACTCTGGGGTCCGAAATGCCGCGCGCGAGGTGGTCCAGCCCGTTACGCCTGAGACATCCTCGCAACTCTGGGCTCCGAGATGCCGTTCGGGATGAAGAGGAGGTGGAGGAGGAGGAGGAGGAGGAGGAGGAGGCATGTTGAACACGCCATGCCAGCCCGCACTGGACGGGCACGCAATCGACCTTGGAAAAGTCAGTGGGTCTAAAAACCCTGTTTGGGGATACTGCACTCCGGCTATAATCAATTTTTTATTAGGGTTTTTGGATTAGGTATTTGTGGATTCCCATGTTCCAATCTACCTTGCGCGCCTTCCAACTTCAATGATCGAGTGGCTTCACCTTTCCGCCCTCCCAAGGGGGCGGACGGAACCCAGTCTACTTCCAGCGCCTTCCTACCTCATGTTGCTGCCTACTTCTTCCGACCGATGGGTAAGCTGCCCGCGTAAGGTCGCGCGTGAGCGCCCTCGTTTCCAGTGGGGAGCTCCGCGCTGGCGGCCCGAGCAAGCCACCGCGTAGTCGGCATCGCCCGCACATGCTTGCACTGCTAAGGCCTTACGGCCAGTGCCGCCGACCCTGGAGGCATCGGCCCTCGACGGAAATGGGAGGGAGAGGGCGGGCCATGGGCCCCAGGAGGGCGAGGACTGCACTCTAGCCCTTGCACGGCTCAATTGGCCCCCCGCAGGGCGTCAAGACGGCCCAAGAGGATCCGCCATGCCGAAGAAGATGACCACGAAGACGACCAAGCTTGGCCTCGTGCTTGGCACGATGGCAACCGGAGCTCTCGGTGCAGACACACGCACCACGCCGGGCACCCTTCCCGCAGCCGACGTCGTTCGCGACATGAACACCATCATCGACGCCTCCTTTGCTATACTGTCCCGAACGACGACGGCTGCCGTTTCCCCCAGGCCACGGTCCAGCCTTCGTGGGAGAAGTGCAGTATCATCGATTACACCTGGCAGAATTGCTTCGAAACGACGGGCACGTACATCTGTGACACCAGCACGCCAGCGGTGCAACACCACTTACAGGTGCTCGGCATCGACGCTTGCTTCAGCACCGAGGGTACAGAAGTCTCGCGCGATGGGTACGCCGCCGCGGGCTCGGCTGGGTGCGAGGCACTCTTCGCCTTCTTGTATGCACACGGCAAGCTGACGACCACGTACCCGATGGGCCCTGCGTTCCGTTGGTTTCTTCCGGATTTTTTTTTTTTTTTTCATATGTTTGTCTTTGCTTGTTGCTTTGTTTGTTGTTTATGTGTTCGTCTCTTCTTTTTTTTTTGTTGTTTCTGGTGTCTGACATGCCTCTGTTGGTTTACCTTCTTTGGTTTTGTTTTGTTTTATGCGTTTGCAAAACTTTCTTCCGAGATGGTCAGCTGGACAAACGCGACCGAGGATGCGCTGGCCTTTGGCGAGTACCCGTCGCGGCGTGCTGGTGGCGTCACCGTGAACAACGACGTCATCCCCCCTCGAGGCACTTGGAACGACCTCGGGCCGACGTGGGGCACTGGCAACTCCGTGAATGGCTACGCCATCTGCGACATCGTGACGACCATTCTCCAGCAAACCAACAACCAGGCAGGGACCGGCACATGCGGCCCCTCGGCAATCCTTGCCGCTCTCAACTTCAACAATCCAATCAAGTCTCTCAAGTATGCGCTCGAGCTGCTGTGGACGGGCGGCAATCGGGCGCTCCCGAAGCCCACTTGCGAGTATATCGTCGACAACCAGCCTGGCCTCATTGCCGTGCCCAAGAAGTGCGACGTCATCGACAAGGACAATTGCCCGGCATTCAAGGCGTGCATCGATGGGAAAGGCAATGAGAACGACTGCAAACTCCTTGGCGAAGGCAGTCCGCTCAACCCCGTGGGCATCCAGAGCATGTCGACGCAGGCGTGGCAGTCGAGCTACTTCTCGTCAGTTGACGGCGCCGAGTGCACCGAGAAGTCGCTCGGCATGAACTACGAGGGCGGCGACCTGAAGGCGGTCCGGCAGGCGCAGATGTCGAGC
>CAUYUJ010015336.1:174935-184935 GCA_963575745.1 Prorocentrum cordatum
ACCCCGCGACCTACCCCGCGACCCGCCCGCGGCCCACCCCGCGACCCCCCGCGACCCACCCGCGACCCACCCGCGACCCACCGCGAACCACCGCGACTTACCCCGCGACCACCCGCGACCCACCTTTTTTTTTTTTTTGTTTCTGTTTTTTTTGTTTTTTTTTGTTTTGTTTTCGACCCAAACCACGTTCAAGGTACAAGCCACAATTTTCGGCGCCTGCGGCGGGCTTTTTTGCATTCCTTCCAAGTGGAGAGCCCGCGACACATCCCGTGACCAACTCGCGACCAACCCGCGACCCAAACCACGTTCAGGGTACAAACCACATTTTTCGGCGCCTGCGGCGGGCATATTTTGCATTCGTTTCAGGTGGAGAGCCCGCGGCCCATCCGCGACCACGTTCAGGGTGCAAACCACATTTTCGGCGCCTGCGGCGGGCATCCTTTGCATTCGTTCCATGTGGAGAACCCGCGGCCCACCCGCGACCCAAACCTCGTTCCGTGTACGAACCAATTTTTTTGGCGCTTGCGGCGGGCTGCTTTTGCATTCCTTCCAGGTGGAGGTGGAGAGCCCGCGACCCACCCGCGACCTAAACCACGTTCACTGAGCAAACCAATGCCGCACAAGCGCGGCGGCGGATTCTTGCATGCCGTCTGAGCCCGCAAGGACCTCTTCACGCCCCGCACATCCACGCCAGCCCGTCCAGCAACTTTGCCCTGGCGAGTTGCCTTGATCAGAGAAGGCGGGGAGCATAAAGTGGAAAAAAGGATTGCATGCAGTTATCTTGGGAAAGGAGGGGGAGGCAGGATGAGTAAACAGGGGACGAGGAGAACGTGGAAGAAGAGAGGATGTAAGGAGAACGTGGAGAAAGAAAAGGAGGAGGAGCAGGAGGACGAGGGGGAGGAGGGGGAGGAGGAGGACGAGGAGGGGGAGGATGGGGAGGATGATGATGATGGACGACAATGGGAGGACGATGATGGAGGCCGATGAGGGGGAGGACGACAATGGGAGGACCATGATGAAAAGACGAAGGGGGGGAGAGGGAGGACGAGGAAGAAGAGGAGGAGGAGGAGGAGGAGGACGAGGTGGAGGAGGAGGAGGATGACGATGACGATGAGGACGAGGAAGAGGAGGAGGAGAAGGAGGAGGAAGAGGAGGAGGAGGAGGAGGAGGAGGAGGTGGAGGAGAGCGCCATCGACAAGAAGGTGGGGGCCACGATATCCACCGGCTCGACGACGCCCGCGTCGCCCGCGCCCGCCCCCTCACTCTTATCCGCAATTGCGGGGTGCTACGTATTTACACATACAACTGGGGACAGGGTCCGGGCGCCATGACCCCTACCGCAAATGTGGGGCCCTGCGCGCCGGGAGCCTTGCCGGAGTGCTGGGGGCCGTCCAAGATTCTGCACGAACGAGACGGGCACGGAAAGAATGGGTACAATGCCCAACAGCAGTTCCTGTTCATTTTGAACAGGACTCGCTGTCCGCGCCGCCGCGGCCTGTGCCCATTCGAGACAGAAGGCCGCCTGCCCAACAGCGGCCGCTGTTGGTTTGGGACAACATTTGTTGTTGGGCATTGTACCCATTCTTTCGGTACCCATTTCGGGTGTCCAAAAAGATCGCCCGAAGATGGCTTCGGAACGCTCGAAAACGCGCTCCGATGGCTCCGGATACCTTTCAAGACGACTCCCATGACGCCAAGAAGGCCCCCGATGGCCCCGAAGACGCCCCAAGAGGCACCCCGAAGAGCCCCAATAAGCAATCATCGTCGGTTTCCTATAGGAAGTCTGATATGTTTGGCGTGTTCGCCTTCTGGGCTTCCGCTGCGTCCAAGACGGCTCAAGAGGCACCCAAGCCGGTCGAGGATGCCCCCAAGAGGGCCCCAAGACGGCCCACGAGGCGCCCAAGCCGCCCAAGAACGCCCGAAGGCGGCGCCCAAGACGGGGACGAGGAAGAAAAAAATTGCATTTTCGGGCCCAAGAGACCCCCAGGAGACCCCAAGAGGCTCCAAGAAGCGCCCAAGAAGCCCCAAGAGGCCCCCAACAGACCCCTCCGTAGCCATTTTGGCTCAAGAGCAGCCGTCTCGGTTTCTAGCCCTGCGCTGCCGCGGGGCAGCACGAATCCTGCCATCACCGTCGGGATTTGTGCCATGGGATCCAGGGAGGTTCGGCTGCCGTCGGCGGCTAGTCAATCAACGGTAGAGAGCTATGTTTCCCGCATGGCCTCGAAGCTGCCCGCGCACTTCGCCTTCGCCACACTGATGCCGTGGAGTTCGCCGCAGCGACCCGAGAAGGTCGTCACACCAGACTCTGCCCCTGAAGGCCACTGGGACGCAGAGGAGATCGCGTCCGTGGCGTCCGAGTGCACCAACTTGCGCTGGTGCCATGCACGTTCGAGACGCGGTACGAGAAGCGCACGATGAAGAAGTTGCTGGAGCTGCTCGAGCCGTACGAGGACTGCTGCGTGTTCCTGCTGCAGCTGCTTGAGGTCACCGGTGAAATGAGCCGGGAATACGTGACGACGGTCATGGCACGCCACGACGCACTCTTGGCCGTCGGTGCCAACGCGGTGGTGCTGGATCCCAGTGACAATGCAGACCACCTGCGCCAGATACTCGACCAGGAGCGGGCTTGGTTCGAGGCGAATGCGAAGCGTGCAAATTCGATGGTCGTTTGCAACGACGACTATTTCCAGCGTGTGCTGGAGTATCACCATGAGCTGCTATGGGAGAGTGTTCCAAAATCGCTGATGCCCAAGTTCGACCCCATCGATCGCAACCTCGTTGAGACGGCCAACAGGGTGGGCGACTTCCAGCTGACCAATCGATATAAAACAAGGAACGGCAACGTACTGCTTGCCAGTAAGTGCCAACCCGATGAAGCTGTCATCAAGGTCTACGACAAGTCGGACCACGTGTCTGCTGGAGACCTGGAGTGCATCTATCGCGAAATACGCTTCTTGAGGGACGTGCTGAGGCACCCGAACATCGTCCGTTGCACCCACATGCTCCATAGCTTCTCACGGGTGTACTTGTGCCTCGAATTCGGGGGCATGCAGAATTTGCACCGGCGCCTCTTGGACCAGCCAGGATACCGCCTCGACTTGGAGGATGCTGTGGAATGCACAATGCAGATAGCAGGAGCGCTGGCCTACTGCCACTCACGGGACGTCGTGCACAGACAGGTCTCTCTGGAGCACATCATCTTGGAGGACCAGTCTCACAAGCCATTCTGCCGCCTGGTGGACTTCCACCAGGCGACGCACTGCCCAGAGTTGACGCCGTCGTCCACGCAGTGCGGAGAACTGCCGTGCATCGCCCCGGAGGTGGCCCTGGACGAGTCGTACCTCGCCAAGCCTGCGGACTGCTGGAGCCCCGGGGTGGTGCTCCTGGAGGCGGCCGGGGGCTTGGGGTCAATGAGGCAGGCGGTCGGCTGGCCGGAGGAGGCGGAGCTGGAGCCCGCCGCTAGAAGGATCAAGAGCTTCTTCTCCACCAGCGGCAGCCACGCTCGCGCACTGGCGGTCATGGGCGGCGTGCGCAGCGAGGCGGTGCTGGACACGCTGTCCGCACTCCTCACGGTCGAGCCCACGGCTCGGGCGACCATGGCCGCCATCACGAAGTCTTCCGCCTAGCCCTTGGGCGCCGCGGAGAAGGCCGTGTCGCAGGGAGAGCGGGCGCAGCGGTAGGCGTGCGCCAGAGCGGAGACCAACATTCTGTCGGGAGCCTTGAGGGCGTCCCCGATTCTGCCTGAGCACTGAGCGGCCGAGCCCTGTGTTCTGGGCTGGCTGGGTAGGCCATCGGGAGGGCGCGTGCGCCAGTCCAGGGGAGCGGGAACAGGGTATTCTGCTTCAGTCATGCCATGCTCAGCCCTGGACTCATCAGGGTAGGTCTGCAGTGGCCGTCCATGCACTTCCATGTGCTCGAAGCTATTGCCAAGCTGTCTCTCCAGCCGCAAGGCTGAAATACTCTGACATGCCATATCTAGCTGGGGGCCAGACTGTTGCATTCAGACTTCTGCCAGGACGACTTCAGAATGCGAGCGGACGCTTGCACTCCCAGTCATGCCTGTAACTATTGACAGGTATGTAGTCGGAGGTCGGGGGGGGAGATCGCAGCGGAGCGGAGCAGACAGAGAACCAGAGAGAGAGAGAGTGGGCTGATTTGCTCGTTGACTGGTCTTGGGGCTGCTATTATTTGTCCCAGACTCGTGAGACTACAGCCACATAATTTTTCTCCTCCAGTGATATGGCGCTTTCACCTGCCTACCGCAGCTTGGGTTTGGATGACCACAGGCTGCGCTTCGTCCTGATCAGGGCTCTCGTGCTTGCGAAGGCCTGACGGCCGGTGCCGCCGACCCTGTTCGCAATGCGCAGCAAGAGGCACGGGCTGTGGGATGGTTTGGGGGAACGGGGAGAAGGACGAGAAGGTGGGGGAGGGAGGTGTCGTATCTGACCCGGGACTTCCCGGGACTCCCCTGGGACCCCCCCCGGGACCTCCTCTCCCCCCCCCGTCGGGGAAGGGAAAGGGAAGGGGCTTCCCTTCGACTCAATGACGACGTTGCTCAAGGTCGGTACGGGGGGGGGCGTCGTATCTGACTCGGGGGGGGGGTCGCTACCCCCTCCCGCTACCCCCCCCCCCCTCCCGGCGGGGGAGGGATCAAAGGGAAGGGGCTTCCCTTCGACTCAATTACGAGGTTGCTCAAGGTCGGCTTGGCTGGAGCCCAGGGGTTGCTCAAGGTCGGCTTGGCTGGAGCCCAGGGGAAGAGGAGTCCCAGGGGGGGGCGTCGTATCTGACCCGGGGGGGGGGTCGCTACCCCCCCCCCCTCCCGGCGGGGGAGGGAGCAAAGGGAAGGGGCTTCCCTTCGACTCAATTACGAGGTTGCTCAAGGTCGGCTTGGCTGGAGCCCAGGGGAAGAGGGCTCCCAGGGAAAGGGAAGGACAGAGACGACGAGTACAAAGAATGACGGGGATGACGGCTCGAACGGAAAAGCCCCTCACACACGCCGACAGGGTCGGCGGAGAGGTTGCTCAAGGTCGGCTTGGCTGGAGCCCAGGGGAAGAGGAGTCCCAGGGGGGGGCGTCGTATCTGACCCGGGGGGGGGGTCGCTAAGGAAAAACTCTTTTTCCCGGCAAACTCGACTTTTTCCCGGCAAACTGGACTGTTTCCCGGCGATCCGTTTCAGAAGCATTTAAAGCTTTTGAAAAGCTTTACAGAGTTCCCTCCGACGACGGACCCTGGAACCTCCGACGCGGCCGCCTTGGGGCCTCCTTAGGCCCCCTTGGGGCCTCCTGAGGCCATCTTGGGGCCTCCTTAGGCCCCCTTGGGGCCTCCTGAGGCCATCTTGGGGCCTCCTGAGGCCATCTTGGGGCCTCCTTCGGCCCCCTTGGGGCCTCCTGAGGCCATCTTGGGGCCTCCTTAGGCCCCCTTGGGGCCTCCTGAGGCCATCTTGGGGCATCCTGAGGAGCCGCTTGGGGCCCCCTGAGGCCTTCTTGGGGCCTCCTTAGGAGCCGCTTGGGGCCCCCTGAGGCTGTCTTGCGGTCTCCTGAGGAGCCGCTTGGGGGTCTCCTGAGGCTGTCTTGCGGTCTCCAGAGGAGCCGCTTGGGGCCTCCTGAGGCGGTCTTGCGGTCTCCTGAGGAGCCGCTTGGGGCCTCCTGAGGAGCCGCTTGGGGCCTCCTGCGGCTGTCTTGCGGTCTCCTGAGGAGCCTCTTGGGGTCTCCTGAGGAGCCTCTTGGGGCCTCCTGAGGAGGTATCAGGGTATATGGGGTTATCAGGGTAAGGGGTTACAAGGGTTAGAGGGGTCACAGGGGTTTGGGGGATTAGAGGGGGGGTCAAAGGGGTTAGAGTGGTTAGAGGGGTTACAGTGGTTAGAGTGGCCTTGCGCCATCGCTGCGTGTTTCAGAATGGAGCGGCGGGGAACCGAAAGCGCGAGAATCTCAAATTCTGGACCACTCGAGGCATGTCGGCAGCATGCCTCAAGTGGTACCGAAGAAGTACGTCTTGAGGCATGTCCGTTGTATGCCTCAAGCAGTACCGATCAGGTATCACTTGAGGCATGTCGGCAATATGCCTCAAGTGGTACCCATTGTATGTGTGTCGGGATCTCGTGTTACGCCTTTCGGGGGTCTTTGGGAGGCAGTTTTGAAGCCTCTTGGGGGCCGTTTTAGGGCCTCTGGGAGTCTTTTTGGGGCCTCATGGGGGCTTCTTGGGGGCTGCTTGGGGTTTCTTGGGGGCCTCTTGGGGGCCTCTTGGGGGCCTCTGGGGGCCTCTTGGGGCACTCTTGGGCCCCCCTGGGGCTCCTGGGGGCGGAAAGTTTGATTTTTTGAATTTTTTGTCGCCCTCTTGGACCCCTCTTGGTGCCGTCTTGGAGCCCTCTTGGGCCGTCTTGGAGCCCTCTTGGGCCGTCTTGGGCCGTCTTGGGGCCGTCTTGGGGTTCTCTTGGGCCCTCTTGGGGCCGTCTTGGGGGCCTCTTGGGCCGTCTCAGAGCGTCGGGAAGCCGAAAAGGCGAGAAAGCAAAAAACATCGAAAAACACAATGGGAAATCAACCATGTTAGCCTCTTGGGGCCCTCTTGGGAGGCCTCTTGGGGGCCTCTTGGGCCGTCTTGGAGGCCTCTTGGCCCGTCTTGGGGCCATCTTGGGCGTCTTGGAGCGCTCTTTGGGCGTCTCGGGCCCCTCTTGGGCCGTCTTGGATGCCTCTTGGGGCCCTCTTGGCACGTCTTGGGGCCTTCGTGGGCCCGAAAAAGTCGCGCGGCCAGCTGCGACAAGGCCCGAGGCAGCTGCGACAAGGCCCAAGGGAACCGCGACAAGGCCCGGGAGATTTTGCAATTTGGGCTCTGGTGCCCTTAATGATTCCTCAGGAGCGAGGACTCAGGCTCAGGGGACGAGGCAGAGGACCTCAGGAAACGCCCACTCCGTGCCCAGAGGCACGGTGGCGGATAACCAGTAGTACGTCTACCTGGACGGTTTTTGACATCGCTTACGAATACTTCTGCGTTTACTACCACTAATCTTTCCACTACTACAACTACTATTCGTAATCTCACTATCCTTAATACAATCACTCCTAGTAGTACTAATCCACTAACCCTACTACTACTACTGCTACTACTACTACAACAACAACTACTACTACTACTACTACTAGTACTACTACTACTACTACTACTACTACTACAACTACTACTACTACTACTACTACTACTACTACTACTACTACTACTACTATCCTACTATTACTATTACTACTACGACGACTACTACTACTACTACTACTACGACTACTACTACTACTACTACTACTACTACTACTACTACTACTACTACTACTACTATTACTACTACTATTACTATTACAAACACTGCGAGGAGTAGTGCTACGGCGAAGGCCGCACGACACAAGTCAACCACTGGACTCTTTCCCGGCTAGGATCTGCGCAGCGGGAGTTGGAGACCCTAAAGGTGATAGTGGGATTTTCGGAAATCCATGCTTCAAGCTTCCATACAAAAACTAAGCAAACTGGACTCTTTCCCGGCGGAGCGCCGGGGAAAAGTCCAGTTTGCCGGGAAAAAGCCCAGTTTGCCGGGAAAAAGTGGACAACCGGTCGCTACCCCCCCCCCCCCTCCCGGCGGGGGAGGGATCAAAGGGAAGGGGCTTCCCTTCGACTCAATTACGAGGTTGCTCAAGGTCGGCTTGGCTGGAGCCCAGGGGAAGAGGAGTCCCAGAGGGGGGGCGTCGTATCTGACCCGGGGGGGGGGGTCGCTACCCCCCCCCCTCCCCTCCCGGCGGGGGAGGGATCAAAGGGAAGGGGCTTCCCTTCGACTCAATTACGAGGTTGCTCAAGGTCGGCTTGGCTGGAGCCCAGGGGAAGAGGTCTCCCAGGGAAAGGGAAGGACAGAGACGACGAGTACAAATAATGACGGAGATGACGGCTCGAACGGAAAAGCCCCTCACACACGCCGACATGGTCGGCGGATTTGTCCCAGACTCGTGAGACTACAGCCACATATTTTCTCTCCTCCAGTGATATGGCGCTTTCACCTACCAATCAGCTTGGGTTTGGATGACCACAGGCTGCGCTTCGTCCTGATCAGGGCTCTCGTGCTGAGCGTTTTTGCGATGCGGTACCGCGATAATGACAGAGAGGGGAAGGAACAGGAGGGGTTGAGGTGGACCAGAAGAGGGAGGAGGAGGAAACGGAGGAGGCGTGACGCGGATGTGCGGCGCGCAAAGGTACCGCTTTGGCGGTCTCCAGAGCGGGAGCGAGAGCTCCCACAGCGGGGTGATTCGTGCAAGCGTCCCTCGAATAATTCGCTCGCGAGCTCGCACCGGAATGGCTCATTTTTCAACCCGCGTCGCGTCTGCTTGGTCCTTCCGTCAGTTCCCCTCCCCGTTTGCCGCGATCCCCCCCGCCTCCTCTTCCCTTCCTTCCTCGCGCATGTGATCTGTTAGGGGCCGCCCGCGGGTGCCTCTCGGAGTGGCGGCCTGCTGTCGCTGCGGCCATTGTTTTCGTCGTTAGGATTTGTTCGGGACGCTGCCGCGTCCGTTCATTTTTTCTCCCCCAACGATCCATTTAGGGACTGTGTCTCTCGAACGCACTGTTGACTTGACCGCCGACCCGCCGTTTGGATGCGCGGGTCGAAAAAAAAGAGGCCCCCAACAGACCCGCAAAAACACAAAAAGAGGTCCTGAACAAGCCTCAATGGGGACCCGAATAGAGCCCCAATAAGCAAAAACCTACGAAGTCCTTTCAGGAAAACTGATATTTTTAGCGTGTTCGCATTTTGGGCTTCCACTGCGTCAAAGACTGCCCAAGAGGCACTCAAGCCGGTCGAGGATGAGGGCTCCAAGTCGGCCCACGAGGGGGCCAAGACGGCCCACGAGACGCCTAAACCGCCCAAGAACGCCCCAAGGCGGCGCCCAAGACGGGGACGAGGAACCGACAATGCGAACCATTTGGCCCAAGAGGCCCCCAGGAGACCCCAAGAGGCTCCAAGAAGCGCCCAAGAAGCCCCAAGAGGCCCCCAAGAGACCCGCACAAACACAAAAAGTGGCCCTGAACAAGCCTCAATGGGGACCCGAATAGAGCCCCAATAAGCAAAAACCTACGAAGTCCTTTCAGGAAAACTGATATTTTTAGCGTGTTCGCCTTTTGGGGTTCCACTGCGTCCAAGACGGCCCAAGAGGCACCCAAGCCGGTCGATGACGCCCCCACGAGGGGGCCAAGACGGCCCACGAGGGGGCCAAGACGGCCCCCGAGTCGCCCAAACCGCCCAAGAACGCCCCAAGCCGGCGCCCAAGACGGGGACGAGGAACCGGCCATTCGCGCGTTTTTGGCCCAAGAGACCCCCAGGAGACCCCAAAAGGCTCCAAGAAGCGCCCAAGAAGCCCCAAGAGGCCCCCAAGAGACCCGAAAGAACACTAAAAGAGGCCCCGAAACAGCCCCCCAATGGGCCTCCCAAAACGGCCCAAGAGAGCCCCAGGGCGCGCCCAAGAGGGTCGACCAGATAGCTGGTCCGATTTTCCAAATTCTACACAGGGTCCGTCCCCGGCGGTGCCTCAAGCAGGTGCTGCCGCTGGAGTCCTCATTTGCCTGAGACAAGCTCCATTCATTTGTTCGCACAGCGATTCCTGTGTCTGCGACGCGCTAGAATCTAAGCGCGCGCGAAGCGCGCATAGTTTTATAATAATTTCTCGTATATACACACGTTTCCCTGTCGACGGGGCCTGGACGCCGCGGGCCGGGGGCACGATAGCGTATGAGAAGACCTGGGGGCTCAGAGTTGCTCCAGAGGCGCCCCGAGAGCCCCGAGTCGCTTCCGAGTCGCCGGAAACTCGCTCACACACGGTCGACCCACCATTGTGCCAAGGCTTTCCACGAAGGTTTCAGACGGCCCAAAGGGCTTCTCAGACGCTCCAGCAGGGTTCCCAGACGGCCCCATAGAGGATTCCAAGAGGCAGAATCGCAGTGTGTGTATGTATATACATATGCATTATTATTCCTTTGTGGC
>CAUYUJ010015336.1:194935-227435 GCA_963575745.1 Prorocentrum cordatum
GAAGAGGCTCGCGCCTCGCCGCCCAGCAACCAATCAGGATGGGCTGGGCCGGGACTCGCGGGGCTGGGAGCACCCCAGACGCGTTGATGAGCTACGCCACCAACAGGTTGAAGGACAAGGCCGCGATCATGAAGGAGAAGAGGAAGGCCATCGACGAGTCCAGGCACGGGGGCAAGGGCAAGCCCGACAAGGGCAGGGATGTGGGCGGCAAAAGTGAAGTGGGGCGTGGAGGGCCGCATCTCGTGGCATCCGCTTGGGTGCTTCAGTTCGACCTCGCGCTTGCGTGGTGGTCGGGCATCGCTTCGCTCCTCGTTTTTTTTTTTTTTTCATCAACCAGTTCCAGGCGCTAGGTCTGCGGCTTTTTGGCCGAGGCATGGTTGCAGGAGGCTGCGGCGGCGCTTCGACCGCAAGGGGGCAGTTTTGAGCCGCGCTACCGACTCCGTTGAGGCGCTTAATTGGTTGCACTGTGGTCGTTAGCCACCCATTTCTTCGCGCCCAACCTTGTCTCGGGCGACGGCGCTTCAACGCCTTCTGGACGTTCGTCGGAGTTGCTCGGCGCAGGCCAGGGCAATGAAGGTGGTCCTGAACTTCCCATCGCAAGTTGCGACAAGGACTTGCTTGCCCTGCCTCTCCCGGGGGCAGATCCCGTGGATTTGACCGCAATCCTGGAGGGCAGGCCCAGGGAGTGGCTCGTCAATTTTGAGGAGGAGATCTTGCACGGCCCCGACGATTGGGGCCATATTTCAGAGAATGAGGAGTATATCAAGCTTTATATGGATCCAGTTCTGGAGACTGTCGCTGACTTGTATTTCGAGTTTCTGATGAGGGGTCACAGATCGGGATTGCTCCGCTTTGGCCGTCGCGCCCTTCTTCGCGAAGAAGAAGTCTGGAGCTTTGCGATTGACGCTGAACTGTCGCCCCGCGAATCGTAGGATGCGCGACAGCCCGTGTTCGGCTGGGCGGGCCGGCTGACGCGGCGCGCCTTCTGTATTCTCGAGGGGGCGGCGACCCGTATGTTTGTCTTCGGCGATATCTAAGATTTGTTTCATTGTTGCGGGCTCTCGCTTGGCTTGAGCTCCTACTTTCCCCGGCCCGTGGTTTCGGGATTGTAACTTTTTTCCGAGCTGGCGCTCGCGAGATTGATGGGGGTGCCTGTGTTGCCCGCAGACAAGATTTACCCACGGTCAAAAGTGGTTCCTATGGGGTTGTCTTGGGCTTGCTATTTCGCACAATCATGCGCTACTGCCCTGCTCACCGTTCCTCTAACCCTGGAGATGAAGGCCTGCTCGAGTCCTGCGGGCCCCCATCCTGGTCTGGGCGAGCCCGCCCACAGCGTCTACGTTGATTGCATCAGCGTTTGTGGCCAGGGAAAGGCGCAGGTCGATAGAGTAGCTAATCAGGTGTTCGGCGGCGTCGGGTCTGTCGGTTTTCGCGCGCATGAGCGCGAGGCAGCCAGCGAGCGGGCCGCCGCCGCGGGCTTGGAGATCGACTTTCCGAACGGCACTACGCGAGGAGAAAGATTAAACAGTGGAAGCCCAAGTCTGTGTTGGATCGGTTGGGGTCGGCGCCGTTCGTGTCGGGTCAGGAGATCAAGAGGTTCTGAGGGCGCACTACCGTTCCACTTTGGCCCGGATCGGCTCTTCTTGTCGATCCTCAACAATGCGCGTGATTTCATTCGAGCCAGCTACGCTTCCCGGGCGCGCCAGTGGCCATCGGTCGCGAGGAAGTGTTGGGCGGCCGGCTGTTTGATCCCGTTTGCCTTTGCCGACTTGGGGAGGGACTTCGATTGTGACGCGTCTTGTTTTGACGCCAGTATGCATGGTGCGGGAGTTGTGCGAACGGGGGGGGGGGGGAGTTTCAAGGGGGACGTTTGCGATGGGGCGTTGCCCAGGGACAACATCTTCCTGTCGCTAGACTGGGGGGGTATCGAGTCAGTCAAGCCGTGTCGTGATCGGTCGTGTCTGTGGTCGTTGGACAATGCGTTTCGGGGGGCGCCGAAGGACAACCTCGCGGGGTCGGTCTGGGCCAAAGTCATCAGGGGTCCTTGGAAGGATGAGGGGCCCATCTTCTGCCTGGCGGCCCCTGCGGCCCTTCTTGCTGCTTGTCAAAAGCAACGGGCTGCTCGAGTTTTGGGGGGTCCTCTACATCCGGTGGGGCTCTATGGCCGCTATCCTGACCTTCGAGACGGGCCGAGCCAGAAGCAGAGCTCTTCTGAGTGCCTGCCGCAGTCTTCTGGCTCTCAGTGTTGCTTCTGGCGCGCGTCGCCACTTTCGCTGGGTTCCGTCTGAGCTCAATCCGAGTGGCGCTGACTCC
The DNA here is from genome assembly GCA_963575745.1 of Prorocentrum cordatum. Taxonomy (NCBI): domain Eukaryota; class Dinophyceae; order Prorocentrales; family Prorocentraceae; genus Prorocentrum; species Prorocentrum cordatum. Next base: position 197,249 of record CAUYUJ010015336.1, read on the forward strand.
AGGTACTTCGAGTTCCCTCGTTATGGAGAGGGCCGCCAGCGCCTTCGTCGCAGCGCGGCTCGTGCCTGGAAGGCGCAGGCCAGTGGCTTCGGAAGCAGCAGCCGGCGCCGTCGGGGCGCCTCTGCCGTGGCGGAGGGCGCGGTGGTGAAGGCTCGGCCGGCTTCTTTGAGCTCGAAAGGCGCTTCGCAGCATTTGGCGCGGGCCGAGAGCCGAGCCTGTGCGCCAGCCCCTGCGAGGCCCGCGAGGGTGGCCGACCCGCTGGACACGACCCTCGCCGAGAAGACGAGACGGTCCGATCGGCGCTCGGCCTTGGGGCGGCAGGGCCCCCTCAAGAGGGCCCCAGCCCGGGAGGCGCTGAAGATGGGAGGGGCTTTCCTGGAGCGCGCCCGCCCGTCTGAGCCGGTCAGGGGGGACTGCTCGAGGCGGCTCGACACATTCTGAGAGTTCGGGCGAAGCCACGGTCTCTCCTTGGCCAACCTGAAGCTCTGCGACGACGCGCTGCGCGATTGCGCCGACCTCCTTTCCTCGGCAGCGAGCAGGTGGATAGGGGGGCCAAGATACTGTCGGCGCTAGAGAACCACGACAGCCAGCGGCTCGGGAAGCCCCGTCTGCCTCGCCTCCGCCGGGCCCTCAGGGCCTGGAGCCGAGACGGACCAGTCGGCAGCAGGGGCCCGTTGCCACTCGGGCTGTTGCCGGGCATCCTCGGCGCGCTCTGCGTCCGCGGCCATCGCGAGGAGGTGCTGGCGCTCGCCCCGATGTTCTGCCGCTACCTGGGGCCGTCCGAGCTGGTCTCGATCGTGGAGGGCGATATCTTGGAGCCCGCGAGGAGCGCGGGGCAGGCGCTCGCGTGCTGGAGCCTGCTGCTCCGCCCGTTCGAGATGGAGGTGCCGACCGAGGTCGGGCAGTTCAACGACGCGCTCTCGCTGGGCAGTCGCGACTTCCCAGAGCTGGGGGGGGCCTCCTTGCTGGCTTGCGTGGAGGGGGCCCAGGCGTCTGGATGTTCGGCTTCAGCCAGCGCCAGCTGCTGCGCCGCTTCCAGGCAGCCTGCCGCGCAGCGGGCTTGGGCTCGCTCAACCTTGAGATGCGCCACCTGCGACGCGGCGGGGCGTCGAAGGACTTCCCGATGAAGGCCGGGGAGATTCTGGCGATCAAGCAGAGGGGCAGGTGGGCCAACGACCGCTCGCTGCTCCGCTACATGAGGGCCGGCCGAGCGCAGCGGCTGCGCATGGCGCTCGCTCCCCGGGCCGACCGCTGGCGCTGGGAAGCGGGGGCCAACATCGCTCGCATCCTTCGAGGCGGGTGGCGGCCAACGCTGCAGCCGGCAGCGGCCTGCCGCAACCTGTCTTTGGCAAGTTCGCGATAGAGGTCTTCTCGGGCAGTGGCAGGCTGGCGGCAGCGGTTGCCGAGCTAGGAGCCCCTGGCCCGACGCGGGGCGTAGAGCGCGGCCCAGCAGGCGATGTTCTGAATGATGCCGCTCTGCAGTCTATCATGTCTCACATCGCTTCCGGTCGCTGTTTGCTGTTCTGGCTCGGGGCGCCTTGTTCTTCTTTCTCCCGATCGAGGAAGCGCGCGGCAGGTCGCGGGCGCGAAAAAGGCGCTGTAGGTTCTCCGAGGGGGAAGGCGTGAACCATGAGGGGGGGGGGGGGGGGGCATAGCTGATGCCGCGAGAGGAGCGCGCGCGGTGCCGGCGCAGGCTGCTTCCAGAGGCATTTGCGAAACATGTGTTCCATGGGAAGGAGGGGCTGGCGCTTCGCAGAGAAACGCATGGTGGAACTGCGAAGCGCAGAGGAAACGTGGCGCGCGACGTGCAGCGCGTGGGCGACAAACGTCAAAGTCGGCGAGGGGGCGTCGCAGGTCGGCCACCGCGGGGGCGGCGACCTAGGAAGTGCGCGTGGAGGGGCGCCAAAACACTGAGGGCGAAGTATTGCGCAGAGTGCGCAGGCATGAAGGTTCGGCGGAGATCGCGAGTTGGGGGCGTGAGCTAAGATGATGCCACGGAAGGGGTGCGACGCTCAAGCTCGATGTGCATTGCGCTTTTCGGCGAAACAGCCGAAACGTCGGAACGCCAGAAAAAAAACAAGGGCCACGCGCAGCGCTTCAAGACTGTGCAAGACATGCACGCAGGAAACAGAAAGCGGCGCGGGGGGCGAATTTCGAAGTGGCGAGACGCAATAGAAAGCAGAGGCGGAAGTGAAGCCGCTTGCGCGCTGCACACATGGTTGCGGGGAAACTTTTTTGGGCGCGGAGCGTTTGGGGCCCGAGCAGGGGAAAGGGGCATCGAAAAGACAGGGGCACCAAAGCGGAGTGCGGGGGGCGTCGCAAGCGGGGCGTCGCCGCGAAGGGAGTAGCCGATGCGGCGAAGCGTTTGAAGCGAGAGTTGAGGTGCGCCGCGTGCGTGAAGGAATTCTCTCGGCGGGACCAAAGAACCAAAAAGCACGGGAGCCACCGCCTCATCGGGAAGAGTACAATTGCATGGGCGGATTGAAGCGCCGTCAGTTTCACAGCGCGCAAACGGGCCACTGCTGCGGCGCCCTCAGGAGGACACTTCTGACATTTCCTCTCGCGGTTGGGCCGCACTTCGCGCGTGCCAACCATAAGCCGCGCGCTGAAGCGCAAGGCGTGCGCGCGAAACCCGCGGACTCGCTCGTGGCAGCGCGCGAATGTTCGGATCCGCTCGGGGGAGGCATAGGAGGAGAGGTTCTATGGAGATGGAGGAGGGGCAGGAGGAAACAGGAGGAGCAGGAGGAAAAACAGTAGACGAAGGAGAAAATGGATGAATAGGAGGAAGAGACGGAGGAAGAGGAGGAGGAGGAGGAGGAGGAGGAGGAGGAGGGGGCAGAGAAGAAAAACATGTGGTATCGCTTTGGTTTCCAAATCCAGCCTCCGACGGCCGTCCGAGGCGACTCGTGCACCCCAGGAACGCATGTGGTCATCCCGTATCGAAACCCCGCGTGGTCCTCAAATTGTAAAATCTGACAGGGTTCTGGGTCGAAGTTGTGGGTCGAAATTTGAGGGGAGTTTTGTGGGGTCTCTTCGGGGTGCTCCCGTGGGGAACCGAGATCTTCTTGGGAGCCCCCTGGTGTGTGTGTGTGTGTGTGTGTGTGTGTGTGTGTGTGTGTGTGTGTGTGTGTGTGTGTGTGTGTGTGTGTGTGTGTGTGTGTGTGTGTGTGTGTGTGTGTGTGTGTGTGTGTGTGTGTGTGTGTGTGTGTGTGTGTGTGTGTGTGTGTGTGTGTGTGTGTGTGTGTGTGTGTGTGTGTGTGTGTGTGTGTGTGTGTGTGTGTGTGTGTGTGTGTGTGTGTGTGTGTGTGTGTGTGTGTGTGTGTGTGTGTGTGTGTGTGTGTGTGTGTGTGTGTGTGTGTGTGTGTGTGTGTGTGTGTGTGTGTGTGTGTGTGTGTGTGTGTGTGTGTGTGTGTGTGTGTGTGTGCGTGTGTGTGTGTGTGTGTGTGTGTGTGTGTGTGTGTGTGTGTGTGTGTGTGTGTGTGTGTGTTGCGTTTCTTTTCAAGCGTTCTTAGGGTTCCCTTTGGGACTTTGGGGGCCTTTTCGGGGCAACCTGGGGGCGAAGGCTCGGTATTTTCATTCGGGTTCCTCCCCTCTGGGTTTTTCATTTGGACCGTCCTGGGGCCTTCTTGGGCTGTCTTGGGGGCTTACTTGGCCGTCTCGGTGCATTCTTCGGCTGTTTTGGAGTCCCCCCGGGGACCTCTTGGGGGCTCTCTTCAGAGCTTCTGGGGCCTTTCTGGAAGTAGCGAAGCTCAAACAGGCGGATGTGCTAAACAGATTTAGTTTTTTGGAGGGCATGGGACGATTCTTGTTGTTCGGGGCCTGTGTGCCCGTTGGGGCGTCTGGAAGCCATCCTGTAAGTTTTTGGGCGATCATTCGGCGACTATGGGCCCTCTTGGGCCGTCATTGGGGCTTCTTGGGAGGCCTGATGGAGCTGTCTTGGGGGTCCAGAGCGACCTCGGGGAGGGCTGGGCTCCCCCTGGTGAGTTCGGGCGTGGACCGTCCCGGGCCAGGGGTGTGTTGGGTCCAATTGCTGGTTTGGGGGACTCGGGGGGGGGGGTAGGGGTATTATGGGGGGTGTTTTTTTCACACGCTTAGGGACCCCAAGGAGTCGGCGGATATACTCAAAATCGCATTCTGGCCTCATTCCCCCCTGCCCGCTCCTTCCCTCTTTGGTCTCGTCCAATTCCCGTTATGTTTGTTTGGTCCGCCCCTAGTTCCTTCACCACGCCGTACTCTTTCCACCTTGCTGATCTCCTTTCCACACGGCTGACCCCTCGAATCTCTACGTCCGACTTGTCTTCATCATCGTATTGCCCATTCTCTTTCTCTACTCGTCCACCCTTTTTTTCTAAGAGGGAAGGAGATGCAGCAGCAGCAACAAGGGAATAATGACCAGCAACAGGAGTACCAATGGCAGCAGGATGGGGTTCGCGGCAGGCGAGAAGAAGGAGGAATCAGAGGAAGACGCCAGGATCATGCGCAGGAGGATGCGAACGACTCATATTTCATTCGACGTGTTTTTGTCGCAACGACGACCCCTGATGCTGGAGGTCTCTACCACGTTTCTGGAAAAGCTTTTGTTTATACGGGTCGTGTTTTGACTGTCCAGATGCGTGGTGAGGGCTCACGGATTCCGAAAACGAACCACACCTCCCGTCGAATTTGGTGGCAGTAGCAGCAGAGGCAGCAGAGGCAGGATGTGGAGGACGGTCGGGACCATGAGAAACAGAGGAAGACGCATGCATTTTGTTAGCACCATCGCAGGTCGCCTTTGACGGCTGGGGCGCTCCGCCGCCAAGTTATGGAGGCCAGCGCCGAGTCGGCACGGCGTCGGGATCGCGGCTTGGGGGCAACGCCACGTCGTCATCGCTGCTGACCGACCGATGCTCCACATCGAGCCGCAGCGCTCGGCGGCTTTCCTGCGCGTCTTCTGGCGGTCCCGGGGCTCTCGATGGGGACCCCGGGAGGACGCGCCAGAGCGTGTGCGATTTGTGTTCGCCGCTTTCATCTGAGGGCCTCTCGGCAAGAGGCTGCCGGCAGACTGTTTAGTTTCTTTGGGGGTGCGGCGGTAGCACGGGTTATCGGGCTTGCCCCCCCTCCCCTCCCCTCCCCCCCCCAGGATAACCTACTCTTGCCGGCTGTCAGGTCCGCGGGAGGGGGGGGGCGCGGGCATATGCAGGGTTGCCCACAGCGCGAAGGTTAGCTTATCGGCCGGCCCTCTCCTCCTCCCCCACCCCCCCAGGATAACCCGGGTTGGCGCCGATTCAAAAAAAAAGGTCTCCAGGGATCCGTGCTTGACTCGTGGAGCCTGTCCCAGTCTTACGGTGGAAGCCCACACCAAGAAACGCCCCGCTTGCCTCCAGGGTGCCCTGAGCTTCTCGGGTTTCGTTGGTTTTGCGACGGGAAGCGTAGCGCTTCTGCACCAGAAAAACAATGCACGTCCGTGGGTCTCAAGGTTGGGCTTCTCGTGAAAGGTCTCTTGCGGTCGGGCCCCTGCTGTGGCCGCCTCCATGGCCTCCGCCGCCCGCCTGTGCCGCGCGCGTGCCGCGGCAGCCGAGCCTCCGCCGACCTTCCCTGGCCCTGTCGCACTCGTGCCCTCCTTGACGGGGCTCAAGAATGCACACCACCACTACCTCCGAGATGGGGTTTGAGTGGATGTGGTCGGAGGATCGCGCCGCATCACCGATGCATCGCCGATGCGGCTCGATGTGGAGGTCGATATCTCCACGTCGACGTCGCCGATGCATCGTCGACGTCGACGATGCATCGCCAGTGCATCGCCGATGCATCGCCGATATATCGCCGATGCGGTGCGATCTTGCGACCTTATCTGCTCCGACCCCATCCAAGAGGCCTCTAGCAGAGGGGGATGAAGGATGACGGAGGAGGGGTGGGGGAGGGGAACTGGTGGTGGGGGCGTACCATTCGTGGGGCCCGCGCTCTCCCCTTTTCTGCTCGGCACGGCCCTCCCCCCGAGCGAATGCGGTCCTCCTTTCTTCCTCCCCTTCTCCTCTCGCCTCCCCTTTTCCTCTCGCCCTCGTGACCTCGCCCTCGTGTCCTCGTGTCCTCGTGTCCTCGTGTCCTCGTCTATTCCTCATCGCCCTCGTGTCCTCCCCTTCGGCACGGCGTCCTCCCTCAACCGAAGGCGGTCCTCCTGTTCATCCCCTTTCACCTAAGTCGGGCCTGTCCCTCTACAGGAGGAGTATTCAAAAATAGTTCAAAATTGTCGGGGGACAATTTTCTCACTGTTTTTGAGTACTTGTGGAATGCGTTTCTAAGTATTTTAAATGTTCGTCCAAAATCCGCCTGTAGGGGGGCATGTCCAACCTACTCCTCGGCACGGCGTCCTTCCTTGGTCGAAGGCGGCCTCCTGTTCCTCCCCTTTCCTGTGCTTCCGCTTCGTGCCTCTCTTGTTGACGTGGATCTGTCTTTTGGTCTCCTCCTTCAAATCCCATCGTTCTCAGTTGTCGTCCCCAATCGTCGCCAGCGTTATCACCACCATCGTCGTCTCCGTCGGTCTCTCATCCCTTCCTCCCTCCACTCATTGCCTCCCTCCCTCTTCCCTCGTCATCCCCCTCCCCCTTCTCCCCTTCCTTCATCCTTCTCACATTATGCTGGGCCTTGTAGCCAGGAGAATGCCAAGTAATGAACAGCCTGGCAGAGGAGGACAAGGAGGAGATGGAGGACGAGGATAAGGGAGAGGAGGAGGAGGAGGAGGAGGAGGTGGTTGAAGGAGGCACCAAGTAGGAAGATGATTATGATATTATGAGGACCGCCCAGCAGGTCAAGGGGCAGGAGGCAGGAGGCACCCTGATCCTCCCCATTCGGCACCCAGGGTGATCCTGGGAGGCCCTCAGGGGTCTGCGGAGGCACCACGAATACCTCCATAGGTTCAGATTTCGATGATCTTCAGGACATGCGTTAGCCGAACTCCTGCTCCTCCCCATCCCTCTCCTCCTCCTCCTCCTCCTCCTCCTCCTCCTCCTCCTCCTCCTCCTCCTCCTCCTCCTCCGCCTCCTCTTCCTAAGGATTGACCTGGCATGCAACGCTGTGCGTCTAGGGTTTAGGGTTTAGGGTTTAGGGTTGAGGGTCTGCATAAGAGAAAGCGCGCGCTGGCTGCGATCCCCCCCTCACCAGGAGTGTTGGGGGGGGATCGCGGCCCAGGCCGCGCGCGCTCCGAACTTTGCATTCCCGCCCCAGACCACCCAAAGTAAAGCCTTTTAGGGTTTAGGGTTTTCTACCCCCCAACCCCCCTATCAAGGGGGGCTTCGGAGCGGCGTGCGAATGCGAACAGATTGTCGGGATGGCCATGACGGTGTCTGCGAAAAAGGCTTCCAGTTAAGGCATGCGGCTGCCGCTGGCGCAGAATCGCCTTGCGGAAAGGCTTCCAGGTAAGGCGCGACGTTCGCCTCGGCACGCACCTGGCATGGCGGTAGGAGGAGCGCGAGAGGGTGGGAGCGGCACCCCCTCGCAACGGTGCACGTAAGAGGTACGCGCTCAGCGATCTCGAAAAGGCTTGGATGATGCGTAGAGGCACCGCATGATGTATTTGCATATATTGTGCAAAGGCTTCCATTTAAGGCACGCGGCTGCCCTGTCGCAGCATCCCTTGCGGCCGCAGACGGGCAACGACTACGCGGGCGCGATAGGCATGCAGGTGCAGGCGCAGCGAGCTCAGTCACGACATGTGGCTGTCTCAAGAGAAGAATGCCACGCGGGTGCGGAAGCCCAGCGGATTTGGGTTTCGCCGTTGGGCGCCACGTTCGCCGCGGCGCGCGCTTGGCAGGAGGCGGAGCGCGAGGGGGTGGGAGTGCCCCCCCCCGCAAAAATTGGGAGCGCCTGGGAGCGTGCCGGGAGCGCGTGTGGGCGCCTGGGAGCGCTTGGGAGCGCCTGGGAGCGCCTGGGAGCGCCTGGGAGCGCCTGGGAGCGCCTGGGAGCGCTCGGGAGCGCTTGGGAGCGCTCCGGAGCGCTTCGGAGCGCCCCGGAGCGCTCGGTGGCAGCGCTCAGGAGCGCGCCGGGAGCGCCTGAGCGTGCCGGGGGCGCGTGGGAGCGTGCTGGGAGCGCCAGTGAGCGCCTGGGAGCGCCTGGGGCCCCTTGGGAGCATTTGGGAACGCGCTGGGAGCGCCAGGGAGCGCTTGGGAGCGCCGGGGAGCGTGCCGCGAGCGCCTGGGAGCGCCTGGGAGCGCTTGGGAGCGTGTGGGGGCGTGCCGAAAGCGCCCGGGAGCACTTGGGAGCGCGCGGGAACGCCTGGGAGCGCCTGGAAGCGCTTGGGAGCGCCTGGGAGCGCCAGGGAGCTCCTGGGAGCGCCTGGGAGCGCCTGGGAGCGCCTGGGAGCGCCTGGGAACGCCTGGGAGCGCCTGGGAGCGCCTGGGAGCGTTTGGGAGTGCCTGGAACGTGCTCCAGGGAGTTCCCAGAGGCAGCCGAAAAGGCGCCGCATGCAGTAATTTCATAAGTTTGGAGCACCCAGGGAGCGCCGCGTGCTGTATTTTCATTGGTAAAGGAAGCATCGGCCCAACGGGGGCCCACTGGCTAGGGCTGAGGGTTAAGGGTTCCTTTTCTTAGGAGAACACCACGGGGATGCACCGCGCGGCGTGCGAATGCCTCCTCAGCGGCTGTCGCCGCTTCGTCGGTGCGGCGTACGCTGTATGGGCATGCTCGCTGAGCGCTCGGCCAGACGCCACGGGCTACGGACGTTGCACCGCCCGTGGCTTAGGGTTTAGGGTTTAGGGTTTAGGGTTTAACAGGGCAAGGCCAGGAATACCTACCTGCATAGGCACTCACCTGCGGTGGCTATCAATCCCCCCCGCATCTCCACCCCCACATAAAGATCATCTCTCCTCTCATGTTATACCGTGGCTGTAGCATAGCATAGCATAGCAGAGCAAGCGCTTAGCGGGAGGCTAACCCTGACGGGGGCGGGACCCTAACGGGCGGGACCCTAACGGGCAGGTCGGGCGAGACCCTAACGGGCGGGACCCTAACGGGCGGGACCCCAACGGGCGAGACCCTAACGGGCGGGTCGGGCGGGCGGGACCTTAACGGGCGGGCGGGGCCCTAACGGGCGGGACCCTGACGGGCGAGTGGTTTACATAGCGGGTCGTAAAAATCCCCATATCAGGCTCGATCTAGGAGTGCGCCTGGGAGGACGCACGATCAGGAAACCATATTTTTGTCATAGGATTGTGGGTGGTTTACACAGCGGGTCGTAAAGATCCCCATAGCAGGCTCGATCCAGGGGTGCGCCTGGGAGCACGCATGATCAGGACATAATATTTTTTGCAATGGATTGTGGGTGGTTTACACAGCGGGTCGTAAAGATCCCCATAGCAGGCTCGATCCAGGGGTGCGCCTGGAAGCACGCACGATCAGGAAATAGTATTTTTGTGCATAGGCTTGTGGGTGGTTTACATCGCGGGTCGTAAAGATCCCCATAGCAGGCTCGACCTCAGAAGTTCACAAGACATATGGAGGCATGGGGAGGTAGAGTTTGAGGTTAAATAATCATAGGGATTAGAGATCAACAAGGCAAGGCGAGGAATACCTACCTGCATAGGCACTCACCTGCGGTGGCTATCGATCCCCCCCCGCATCTCCACCCCCACATAAAGATCATCTCCCCTCTCATGTTCGACCGTGGCTGTAGCATAGCATAGCATAGCTAAACAGATAAGCGCTGCGAGGCGCGCGCGGCTGCCGCGCGCATGTGCACTCTGTCGTATTTTTTGCAATGGAGTGTGGACATGGACACATCTTGCAAGAGCATAATGTTGAGTGTATACTATCGTTTACAATGGAAAGTACACATCAGGAACGAGGAATGATCAGGATGTAGTATTTTTTTGCAAAGGATGGAGCATGTTGAAAGGCATAATGTTAAGTTTATATTTTTAACCATATAAAGCGCGGGTTTACATGCGGGTGCGCAACCCGGGTCGGGCACTTTGCATTGTAAAAAATATGGCTTTCTGATCGCATGACCCGGATATAGTGTTTTTTTGTGCAATGGATAGAGCGGGGTCGCGGGCGGGACCGCCCACTTTGTATTGTAAAAAATATGGTTTTTTGATCGCATGATCAGGAAATCGTATTTTTACATAGGATGGAGGGGGGTTGCATAGCGACTGGAATTTAGGTCTTTAGGAATTAATAATTATAGCGATTAGAGATTGAACAGTGAGGTCGCGTAGTGAGGATGTGCAACTTTCCAATGCTACCCTTGTATTCTGCCCCTTCGGCTCGTCCTCGGCGGCTTTCGCTGGCAAACCCCAATCGATAACGGCAGCATAAGTATGTATGCGACTAGACTCCACCTGTTCACATCAATTCTGGATGAGCCGAGTGCTCTGAAGCCCTCCCCCCAGCCGTGCATCGTCGCGGGCCCACTTTGCCCCTGGACGGCTCTGAGGCCAACCCTCCGAGGCCAGCCCTCTTCATCCCGTCCTCCTCCACATTTTCCTCCTCCTCCTCCTCCTGCCCCGACCTCCCCACGCCTCCAGAAACTCAGCGGGGAAGCGAGTCTAAGTCTTCAGCCCTTGGGGGCCTTCGCCGGGCCCCGGGATCTCCAGAAGATGGCTCCAGACGAAGCACTGGCCTCGTCGGCGGCGGCGACACGGGCGAATGTCCCAGGGGCGGGCACGACACGCGCTCGCTTGTGAGCCTCGCCGAAGGCATGGACCATCGCGGCCCCTGGACACGTGCGGATCTCATCCGGGGCAGTTCGCGCTCGGCGCCGCCCCCGATTCAAGCCGAAAGGCTGGTCTTGGGGAGCGGTCAGCCACGGGAGGGCTTCTTAGAAACACCCCCTGCTTCTTAGCAGGCGCGGGCCTGATCTGTAGATGTATGACCGGCGCCTTCTAAGAAGCAGCCTCCTTCTAAGAAGCCCTCCCCCCTCCCTCCACCTCTCTGGTGCGCGCCGCCAAGAAGGGGCCAGGCCCTCGGGGACCCCGAATTGAGTGGGGATGCCTGGGTGCGTCTCCCTCGACCTCCCTCCCTCCATCTTTCTATTGGCCTTCGTCTTCGACCTCCTCGGCCTCTCTCCTCCCTCGACCTCCTCGACCTCCCTCCTCCTCCCTCGACCTCCTCGACCTCCCTCGCACCTCCCTCCTCGACCTCCCTCCTCCCTCCCCGAAAGATGGCGACACGTGAGCGCGACCTCTCGCCGGAGCGACTTCTGGTGCGGGCCCAGTGGTCGGCGGCGCCGATAGGGTCTAATAACCCAGCGGCGGGCGTTACACATACTCGCCCAGGAGCCTTGTGGAAGACATAGATCATCGGCGCCCCTGGATACATGTGCTGCTCTCCACTGGGCTATTCGCCCCTATCGTCGCCTCTGAAGGGAGACCCCCCGGTCGCTGGGCGCGATGCGATAGGTAGCAGTTAGCGGCCTGGTGCGCCCGGCGGTGTCCCGGCGAGCACCGTTGAGGCCGCGCGACGAATGTCATGCGTGGCTATAGGGGCGCTCCGTGCGTGCAGCCGAGAAGGAATACATCTTCGGACAAGCAGCATGTCGGCAGGGCAGTGTGCTGTTGGCGTGGTCCCGCCGTGTGTTTCAGCACTGACGTGCGGCGGCTGCTTTTCGTGAGGGGCCTGTCTTCCACCACCGCCACCACAAGTTGGGGGGGAAGGAGGAGGAGGAAGGCGAGGCGGAGGAGGAGGAGGAGGAGGAGGAGGAGGAGGACCCCTCCCCCTCCAACTTATGGGTGGTGGTGGTGGTGGTGGTGGACCTGGAGGCCCATCACTTCGACACGGGCTTCCAGTCTCAATGGCAGGCCCACGGGGCGCGCGTCTTTCAAGCACGCGTTCGTGGCACGTCGTGAAGCGGAACGCTCGTATCAAGTCGGGCATGTGCCCTTGCAGGCGGATTTTGGACGCAAAATTAAGGATGCCTTAGAACAGTGTCCAGACATGGCCAAACATACTCAAGACTCGTCCCCAGATCTTTTTTTGCTATGTTTGAGCATTCCTCCTGTAGGGGGACAGGCTCGACTAAACCCTCGTATGAACTCATGAGTAGGAGATGCGAGGGTGTGTTGTAGCACCGTTGACTCAGGCGGGGCTTACTCTGCTCTGTACTCTTTCACGTCCAGTCTGCATGGGTGCGACACCCTCGCCACCCAGGCAGGGCATCTTTGTGAGTCGGCGGGGGTTGTTCATCTGTGAGAGCACGCGCCTGGGTTTACAGGTTGATCGGAGGTTGGGTGTGACATCGGAGTGTAACGGAGACCCATCACATGTAAGTCGTTTTCAGTTTCATGTTCGTGCCGTGCGTGCGGGCGAGGCGATGCTGCGCGCGCGGGCGAAGGGGGAATTGCCGCCGTTGCGCGGGCGAATCCAGACCAATTGTTTCTTCTCCCCCTTGTTTGCGGATTTGTGGCCTACGATTGACCCCTGGTTGTTCTGTGATGGTCCCGAGGGTCGTCCGTTGGTTTTCCGGATGGTTGTCCGGATGGTTGTCCCGATGGTTGTCCCGATGGTTGTGTTGATGGTTGTTTTGATGGTTGCCCTGGTGTCCCGATGGCTGTCCCGATGGCTGTCCCGATGGTTGTGTGGAAAACGATCAATTGAGTGGTGGCATTCTGCCAATGTAAGAAACATGTATGTTTGAATGCATCAAACGTTTACGCCGCATCATATTCAAATCCGATGTGCAATTCGCATACAGAATGTATCGTTGTTGCGATCGCGCCAGGGAGTTGCGGAAATGTTCTGCGCTGTAAGATTGCATCTGCTATTGTAAAGGAATAAGGGCGGCCGCCGCGCTCGGATGCCAGCCACATTTGTTTCCAATCGGGCAGTCTTATGAGGGAGTCCTTCGGGGACGCATGCAGGAGGGCTCCGTGGCCCACAGTTTGCCAATGACCCGGACAACGTGGAGCGCCGCCAGGTCGCCCAGGCTTGGCTGGCCGCGAGGGTGCGAGCCCCCGAGGGGCACTTCAATTGGAAGCACAATGTGCACCGGTGGGGAGGGATCAGCGATGGTTGTTCTTCAAGAGTGAGAGTTCAACGCGCCGCACCGCGGAAACTCACCTCAGCCACGCACCCAGGATAGTGAATGACCGTTCGGCCCCCTCACTGTGATATGTTCTTCCCTCGGCACATCCACGACCCATCCGCGATCCACCCGCGACCCACCTGCGACCCACACGCGTTGTTGTGCTCGTTTACATGTTAAGAATGATCGCCTACGGCGTGCATGATGTGCAATGCATAAAAGATGGCGCCTGCGGCGGGGTTCGTCACTATGTCACCCGAGGTTCTCAAAGTGCCAGCGACTCCACCTCTAGCCTTTCCTTATCCACAGTTTCGGAGGGGATACATGTATGGGTCTAGTATTCGTATTATCCTGGTTATTCTTATTGATATTGTCCGTAAGGGCTTCGCCCCCTGCCGCCGGCCCCCACTCTCGAATAATGGGCAGTGCAAGAGCGAAATCATGAGGCCTTGGCGCCGCCGTGAACCAGCGTCGGGACTTCACGCGAAGACGATGAGTAGTCGGCAAGACAAATTGAGATTCTGATAATATTTTTGACCCTGGCCCCGCTGATTTGCATGAGGGGTGCCACCGAATTTCAGAAATGTGGCAAATCCCATGTGTTTTTGGATCCTGGCCCAGCCGACTTGCATGAGGGGTGCCACCGAATTTGAGAGGTGAGACATATTCCTTGTGTTTTTGCCTCCTGACCCCGCCGATCTGCGTGAGGGTTGCCACATAATCTAGGAATGTTGCAAATCCCATGTACTTTTGGACCCTGACACCGCTGATTTGCGTGAGGGGTGCCACCGAATTTCAGAAATGTGTCAGATCCCTTTTGTTTTTGGACCCTGACTCCGCCGATCTGCGTGAGTGGTGCCACCGAATTGCAGGAATGTGGCAAATCCGATATGTTTTTGGACCCTGACCCCGCCGATCTGCGAATTTCAAACTTGTGGCACATCCCCTCTGTTTTTGGACCCTGACACCGCCGATCTGCGTGAGGGGTGCCACCGAGTTTCAGAAATGTGGTACATGGCATGTGTTTTTTGACCCTGGCCCCGCCGATCTGCGTGAGGGTGCCACTGAATTTCAGAAATGTGGTAAATCCCATGTGTTTTTGAGACCTGACCCTGGTTCCATTTGGCCATTTTCCGATCTTTGGGGGCCATTACAGGTCCCCGGCCTCGCCAACAAAAATCGGGTCTAGGATCAGGGTGAATCCAGTCCCGGAGAAGGGACCCAGATCTCCGCGTTCCCATTTGGTGCTAAACAATCGCGACGTCGAAGTTCGGGGGAGGTGGTCGCAGAAGGAGAATTGGGGGGATGGAGCAAGCAGGTGGGTCCTTTCCGCGAAACGGCGCGATCCGCACCAGCCCCCGCCGTGGCCTCACTGCGCAAGAATATCCCCATCCGCCGTACGTACCCGCATCCCCCCCCGCAACAGTTCGGTACGAACGACACGGGTACGAGCACAATGGGCACAAAGTCCAACGGCAGTTCTTGTTGAGCAGGGTTCGTTGTCAGCGTCGCCGCGGTCGTTCTTCATGCAAGACAGAAGGCCGTCTGCCAAACAGCGTCCGCTGTCGGCTTTGGACAGTTTTTGATGCTGGGCATCGTCGTCCATTTTCCCGTACCCATTCGCGGCATCCAGAGCAGCCAATCTTGATTTCTGCCAGTCCAGTCGACGCTGAGGTATCGGCCCCCCCGTTCGGCTTCACTTATTGGCTGATATTCTGACCCCGGGTTGGCTTTTCCGCCCGTCCTGATGCTTATCCTCTCGCCCGTCCTCACTGGCCCCTCTCGGTGGAGCCGCCTCGGCATGGTAACAGTTTGGGCATCCGGCCGAAGGTCGAGTGCTGGCTGATTCAGCTCGCCGTCCTTCGATCGCCCAGCCAAGCGAATGTAACACAAACCATCCATCCCTTCCTCCTTAGATGCATCTCCTGGGAGTTTGAATTCAGGGTCGGCGCCGGTCTTTCCGTGGTGAGAGCCAGCCTGTTCCGGCACAGTTATGTTTAGTTTTGTGAGTTCCACAGAATCTGGCTTTCTGGCACAAGAGTTGGGACTGGTTTGCACGTCTTTTCAATCCAGCGTTGTCTGAAGTGGCAGCTGAGGGCTGGGGGAATGCCAAACAAGGTAAGTTTGCCCTAATCTAGATACAAACAATCACGCTTTCAGTGCCCTCGTAAATCTGGCTTAGCTCCCCTGGTCGCGCTTAGTCGCTGTCAGTCGGTCTTGCGAGGACCTCCTAGGAGTTGCCTTGTAACCCGGGCGGGGCTGGGACCGAAATGGATAGTTCCAGGGTGTTCTGGGGCGCTCTGGAACGGCGGCGGCGCCCGACACGCCTTCCTGAGCCGCCAGATCTCAGAGACCGCCGATGTGTGCCTGTCCGACTTTGTCACGGTTCTGGTCTCGTCTGGCGAGCATCGTCCACCCCCTTTTCCCCACCCTTGGCACAGGCGGCGGTGGAGGCCGCGGTGTTGGTGGCCCTGGCCCTGCGG
Source organism: Prorocentrum cordatum (assembly GCA_963575745.1). Lineage (NCBI taxonomy): Eukaryota > Dinophyceae > Prorocentrales > Prorocentraceae > Prorocentrum > Prorocentrum cordatum. Next base: position 212,723 of record CAUYUJ010015336.1, read on the forward strand.
CCATGGGAGGCGCGCCGTTGGCTTGCCGCAGCCCCCCACTGCTGCTGACCCCCCCCAGCAGAAGCTAGTATTTCCCCGAGCGACGGGGCCAGATGGTCATGCGCTGTCCCTGTGTGCGTGGCTGCAGTGGGTTCCGCGGTACGGGTTGTTGATGCGTTGTTGTTGTTGTTGTTGTTGCTGTTGCTGTTGCTGTTGCTGTTGGGGTTGTTGTTATTGGTTGTGAACATGGTTGTTGTCGTCGTCGTCGTCGTCGTCCCACTCGCGACGTGGCCAACAACCCACCTTCGACACACCCGCGTTCGCCCCCTCGCTCTTACCCGCAACACATTACATGTCCATATGGAGTGCGTTTTGCGCTTTCTTGGAAGGGGCGCCGCAAGGCCGAGGCGCACTGGATATTGATAAACATCGAGTCTCAGGGGGCCAAGTTTTTATCCATATCCAGGGCGCCTGGGGTGTCTGGGGAGGCGAGCCCGAAACTCCAAGCTGCAGTGGATATGGACGTACGTCTTACCCGCACCAGCCCCCCCCTTCCCTGGGAAGGTGAGGGTTAATGACGAAAGCGCGCTTTTGTTCCGATGTTGGCCAGTTTACTTGCATAGCATAGTCCACCCGCGTGTAGGACGGCGGCCAACGGCGAGTCTACGAGCAACGCGCTTGCATCCGCTGGCGCTGGGGCTCAACCAGAACACCCTTGGCCTGTGACTCCCGTACATGGTTCCGATCGCACCAAAGGAATGGGAAACATCCGTCGATGGTGCCTTCGCTCATCTCATGTTGTATCCCTGATGTGTTTATTCGTACTTGCGGCATGGATAAGTCATGGAGGTGGAACGGCGTATCATATCACGTTCGAGATTGTCGCGAGTTTGGCCTCATCTTTAAAAGGTTGGTTCTGATTTTCGTACCGGTATTCCACGTTGCCAAAAGGTGAACTGTTTGTATGGTGGTAGTTTATATTGCACCGGTTTCCTTTCGGGGAACATGCCAGGGAACAGGCTTACACCTGACATCACAATGGCGACGGCCACGTCGGCCTATACGTGTTTGCCGCTGCTCGAAGATACTACATTTTCAAATCAGGTATATGCAACGAGGAAAGGACGACACTCGTTCCAGGGGTCATCAGTGGGACCCTGCTAGCAACCTTGCGAGTGCGCTCGCGAAGTACACCCATGGCTCACTTCGACAAGAAGTGTGAAGGCCCCACCACAATAAACTTCGGGTTCGGAGCCCTAGACTTCAGCTCGGCTTCGGAGCCCTAGACTGGACGCTGGCTATGAGAGTGCCGCGTTCGACCATCATCTACGGCGTCACCTTACAAAAGGCAAAACCATGTTCTCATGCAGCACCAAAGTAGAAGACCCCAAGGACGATGGGCATCCCACCGTCGGAACTGCCCTCATCGATTTTTGGACCGATCGACCTGAACGCATCGATATGATAATCGCCCGACTGAGAATGGCCAGATTTGAAGCGGACCCAGATGCAGTCCTTATTGTGAATTTCAAGACTGGTTTCGAACCCTGGGAGCAGGTGCCTCCCGAGCTCAACAATTGTGACAACTCCATCGACCAGCAGGTGCTCCGAGACCAACCGGAAGTACGACCAAAGTTTGGAACGCATGCGTAGCCACGGACACTTGTTTGAGCGCGCTCCTGAAAAAAAGCGAGCGCGGACTTCAGTGGTAGAGACTATGGCGCGCGCGCGGCCCACGCCGACGCGAGTCACTCCTTGGCGGCCCCGCCGCGTGGCATTTGGGTCGGTCAGGAGCCGCGCGGATTCACGACGCTCCTGGGCCAGGAAATTGGCCACGCGCAAGAAGGGCGGCCCGAATGCTAATGACTGAAGCCAAGGCCTGCTGCAGCTGCGGCCAGTGCCGCGCCGCCAGCTGCCCAAATTCGCAATTTGATTCAGCGGCCGACGTGGGCGCCCCGTCTCATCGACCAGTCGGCGAGATCGATTGGTTAGATTGTACTTAAAAGAAGCACAGCGCCTACATCTATGGCCCCATCATGGTCGACGCCGTTGGAGGCGACGTATGAGCAAGCAAATCTGTCGGGAGGTTCAGGCGCGCATTGCGGGGGGGTCCATAGACAGGAAGGGGCGCGGCAAGTTCTGCAGCGGACTCCAGGTTGCGCACGGCGAACCGGCGTGCCCAGCCAACCATCGTGCTCACCGTGGTCTCTGACGGCGTCTTCCCATCTTGCTGCCATGAATTCGCTGGCGCCAAAAAGCAGCGCGTCGGCTAAGTGCAACATGGCCGCCGACGCATCCCTGTGCGAGGGTCTGGCCCCAAGCCGCTGACTGCGCGCGATTTGCGCCGGAGCGGGTTCCGGCCCTCGATGCCGCGCAGCCTCAAGGCGAGCGCCCCCGATGGCAAGATGGTCGCCGAGGCGTGCGCCGCGCCTCGCGATCGATGCGGGGGGCGCCAACAGAAGCGCCCATGCCCGATGCGGGAGCGCCGGCGGCCGCTGGGCCATCGCCTGGGGCGCGCGTCGATCTCGGGCCCGCGCTGTCGCGGATGTCTCCAAAAGATCCCGGCCACGATCGAAGCCGCGACTCGTGCGTCGCGGCCCGCGGGCTGTCGCTGCCCGCGCGCAGCGAGGTATGCGCGGCTTTGTGCCCGCGCAGTCGTCGTCAGCATCGGCGGGGCCATCTGCCTGGGCGCGGCGACGGCGACCGCCGGCACTGCCGGGGTCGACGCGCTTCGAGCCGCCGCCGCATGGTCAGGGACGGTCGGGCGCGAGCGCTTCGGGACTAGCGACGCCGGGCTGGGCGCCACTAGCGCTGATGGGCCTGGCCCGGCAGCGGCCGCGGGGGCCACGACGCCGTTTGGCGCGCCGCGTCAGCCAAGCCAGGCCGCTGCCTGCCTTGCGCGGACACCAACAGGGGCACCAGTGCAGCCAACGCCTGGCCACAGGCAGTAAGTTTTGGAGCAGCAGCGACGCGCGCAGCCGCAGCTTCAGGCGGCCCTGGCTGCGACGCGGACGCAGAGCGTCGGAGCGGCGCCCCGACCCAGGCGCCGGCCCGCCCGACTCGAAGCGCGCGCCTTTCATGCTTTCGTTCGCGAAGCACCCAAAATACTTTCTCATGGATGCGCCAGCTGCGCCGACGGACCACCTTCCCTGGGCACTACAGTGAGATGACGACGGGCCCATGGCAGGAGAACTGACGAAAGGTCGCGCTACTCGGGATGTGACGGACGAGTTCTTCCGATGTCTGCTGGCACGTGCAATTGTTTAGTGCCCCGGCCCGCGCGCGGGGCGACGCGTCCAACCAGTAGACTAGATTCGAACATGGTGGTGCAGCCGATCGGGGCCGTCGCGCCGAATCGACGGGTCCCGCGCCGCCGCGCCTCCAGGGCGCGCCCCGCGCGGGCCCGCGAGGACATTCTGCGGGCGCAGCGCCAATGCGCTGCGAGCTGTATCCAGCACCTCGTTGGTGATATCCTGCGTCGGAACGCGCCGGCACCCAGGTCGGACGGCAGGCCGCGCCCCCCGGCCTGCGCGGCCAGCAAAACGTCGCTTCAACGTCAAGCGCGGGCGCGCCCAACGGGGCGCCCATATCAGAAAGAGCGTGTTCCACTGCTGCTGGCGGAAACCCGGGGGGGGCACTGCCGGTTCGAACCCGCCCCGCCCTCCGGACCGGAGAGCCAGGGGGGGGCCACGACCGGTTCGAACCCTTCCCCCCCCCGGGTCCATCAAGAAAAGGAAGGGGGTGTCGGGCCCCCAGGACCCGCCCTGCCCGAGCATGGCGTCGGGCCCCCTAGACCCGCCCCTAGACCCCCCGCCGCGGACAGGGTCCGTCGGGGGGCTCCCCGAGAGCTCCGTCCGCGGCGGATGGTCTCCCGTGGGGAATCTGGGCCAGATTCTCCATGGGAGAACCTCCGCCGCGGACAGGGCCCGTTGGGGGGCTCCCCGAGAGCTCCGTCCGCGGCGGATGGTCTCCCGTGGGGAATCGCGGCCAGGTTCTCCACGGGAGACCACCCGCCGCGGACAGGGCCTCTGGGGGGCTCCCCGAGAGCTCCGTCCGCGGCGGATGGTCTCCCGTGGGGAATCTGAGCCAGATTCTCCATGGGAGCGCCCCCGCCGCGGACAGGGTCCGTCGGGGGGCTCCCCGAGAGCTCCGTCCGCGGCGGATGGTCTCCCGTGGGGAATCTGGGCCAGATTCTCAATGGTAGAGCCTCCGCCGCGGACAGGGTCCGTCGGGGTGCTCCCCGAGAGCTCCGTCCGCGGCGGATGGTCTCCCGTGGGGAATTGTGGCCAGATTCTCCATGGGAGAGCCTCCGCCGCGGACAGGGTCCGTCGGGGGGGGGCCCGAGAGCTCCGTCCGCGGCGGATGGTCTCCCGTGGAGAATCTGAGCCAGATTCTCCATGGGAGAGCCTCCGCCGCGGACAGGGCCTGTTGGGGGGCTCCCCGAGGGCCCCGCCCGAGGCGGATGGTCTCCCGTGGGAAATCGGGGCCAGATTCTCCACGGGAGCGCCCCCGCCGCGGACAGGGTCCGTCGGGGGGCTCCCCGAGAGCTCCGTCCGCGGCGGATGATCTCCCGTGGGGAATCTGGGCCAGATTCTCCATGGGAGAGCCTTCGCCGCGGACAGGGCCCGTTGGGGTGCTCTCCGAGATCTCCGTCCGCGGCGGATGGTCTCCCGTGGGGAATGTGGGCCAGATTCTCCATGTGAGAGCTTCCGCCGCGGACAGGGCCCGTTGGGGGGCTCCCCGAAGGCCCCGTCCGCGGCGGATGGTCTCCCGTGGAGAATCGGGGCCAGATTCTCCACGGGAGACCCCCCGCCGCGGACAGGGTCCGTCGGGGGCGCCGGCCGGCGCCGGAAAATTGAATTCCGAGGCGGTGTCGAAAAAAGGCCACTCCAAGACACATTTTTCCTTTCAAAAATATTGAGTTTCTGCTCCCGGCGCACGGGCCCCCCTCCGAGCCGATTCCGGCACCCGACCGGCGCTCTAGCCGGACGCCCGGGCCGGCGCCGGGGCCAGCGCCCGGGCCGGTTCCGGCGCGGGCCGGCGCTAGAAAATTGAATTCCGAGGCGGTGCCGAAAAAAGGCCACGGCCAGACACATGTTTCTTTCAAAAATATTGATTTTCTGCTCCCGGCGCTCAGGAACCCTTCCGAGCGGATTCCGGCACCCGAGCCGGCGCTCGAGCCGGACGCCCAAGTCGGCGCCCGGGCCGGCGCCCGGGCCGGTTTCGGCGCCGGCCGGCGCCGGAAAATTGAATTCCGAGGCGGTGCCGAAAAAAGGCCACTCCGAGACACATTTTTCTTTCAAAAATATTGATTTTCTGCTCCCGGCGCCCAGGAACCCTTCCGGGCCGATTCCGGCACCCGAGCCGGCGCTCGAGCTGGACGCCCGGGTCGGCGCCCGGGCCGGCGCCGGGGCCGGTTCCGGCGCCGGCCGGCGCCGGAAAATTAAATTCCGAGGGAGCGCCGAAAAAAGGCCAGTCTAAGACACATTGTTCTTTCAAAAATATTGATTTTCTGCTCTCGGCGCCCGGGAAGGGAACACCCTTCCGGGCCGATTCCGGCACTTGGGCCAGCGCTCGGGAGGTCTTGTTTGGCATGGTGTCGGGCCCATGGGCGCTTCTTGCCGGTGGTCCCGTTTGGCATGGTGTCGGGCCCATGGGGGCCTCTCCCGGAGGTATCGTTTGGCATGGTGTCACGGGGCACGCCCCGAAAATTTGGTCACCGGAGGTCCCGTTTGGCATGGCGTCGGGCCCCCTAGACCCGCCCCCGGAGGTTCCGTTTGGCATGGCGTCGGGCCTTCGAAAACCTGCCCCGGGAGGTTCCGTTTGGCATGGTGTCACGGGTCACGCCCCGAAAATTTGGTTCCGGGAGGTTCTTTTTGGCATGGTGTCGGGCCTTCGAAAACCCGCCCCGGGAGGTTCCGTTTGGCATGGTGTCAGGGGTCACGCTTCGAAAATTTGGCCCCGGGAGGTCCCGTTTGGCATGATGTCGGGCCCCCTAGACCCGCCCCGGGGGATTCCGTTCGGCATGGTGTCGGGCTCCCGCAAACGTCGTCTCGGGAGGTCCCGTTTGGCATGGTGTCGGGCCCATGGGCTCTTCTTGCCGGTGGTCCCGTTTGGCATGGTGTCGGGCCCATGGGCGTCTCTCCCGGAGGCATCGTTTGGCATGGTGTCACGGGTCACGCTCCGAAAATTTGGTCCCGGGAGGTCCCGTTTGGCATGGCGTCGGGCCCCCTAGACCCGCCCCGGGAGGTTCCGTTTGGCATGGTGTCGGGCCTTCGAAAACCCGCCCCGGGAGGAGGCCCCGTTTGGCAGGTGTCGGGCCTTCGAAAACCCGCCCCGGGAGGTTCCGTTTGGCTTGGTGTCACGGGTCACGCCCCGAAAATTTGGTCCCGGGAGGTCACGTTTGGCATGGTGTCGGGCCCCCTAGACCCGCCCTGCCCCGGCATGGTGTCGGGCCCCCTAGACCCGCCCCTAGACCCCCCGCCGTGGACAGGGTCCGTCGGGGGGCTCCCCGAGAGCTCCGTCCGCGGCGGATGGTCTCCCGTGGGGAATCTGGGCCAGATTCTCCATGGGAGAGCCTCCGCCGCGGACAGGGCCCGTTGGGGGGCTCTCCGAGATCTCCGTCCGCGGCGGATGGTCTCCCGTGGGGAATCGGGGCCAGATTCTCTACGGGAGACCACCCGCCGCGGACGGGGCCTCTGGGGGGCTCACCGAGAGCTCCGTCCGCGGCGGATGGTCTCCCGTGGGGAATCTGAGCCAGATTCTCCATGGGAGAGCCTCCAGGGTCCGTCGGGGGGCTCCCCGAGAGCTCCGTCCGCGGCGGATGGTCTCCCGTGGGGAATCTGAGCTAGATTCTCCATGGGAGAGCCTCCGCCGCGGACAGGGCCCGTTGGGGCCCCCCCCGAGATCTCCGCCCGCGGCGGATGGTCTCTCGTGAGGAATCTGGGCAAGATTCTCCATGGGAGCTTCCGCCGCGGACGGGGCCCGTTGGGGGGCTCCCAGAAGGCCTCGTCCGCGGCGGATGGTCTCCCGTGGGGAATCGGGGCCAGATTCTCCACGGGAGACCCTCCGCCGCGGACAGGGCCCGTCGGGTGCGCCGGCCAGCGCCGGAAAATTGAATTCCGAGGCGGCGTCGAAAAAAGGCCTTTCCAAGACAATTTTTTTTTTCACAAATATTGATTTTCTGCTCCCGGCGCCCGGGAACCCTTCCGAGCCGATTCCGGCACCCGACCGGCGCTCGAGCCGGACGCCCAAGTCGGCGCCCGGGCCGGCGCCCGGGCCGGTTTCGGCGCCGGCCGGCGCCGGAAAATTGAATTCCGAGGCGGTGCCGAAAAAAAGCCACTCCAAGACACATTTTTCTTTCAAAAATATTGATTTTCTGCTCCCGGCGCCCAGGAACCCTTCCGGGCCGATTCCGGCACCCGAGCCGGCGCTCGAGCCGGACGCCCAAGTCGGCGCCCGGGCTGGCGCCCGGGCCGGTTTCGGCGCCGGCCGGCGCCGGAAAATTTAATTCCGAGGCGGTGCCGAAAAAAGGCCACTCCAAGACACATTTGTCTTTCAAAAATATTGATTTTCTGCTCCCGGCGCCCAGGAACCCTTCCGGGCCGATTCCGGCACCCGAGCCAGCGCTCGAGCCGGACGCCCGGGTCGGCGCCCGGGCCGGCGCCGGGGCCGGTTCCGGCGCCGGCCGGCGCCGGAAAATTGAATTCCGAGGCAGCGCCGAAAAAAGGCCAGTCCAAGACACATTTTTCTTTCAAAAATATTGATTTTCTGCTCTCGGCGCCCGGGAACCCTTCGGGGCCGATTCCGGCACTTGGGCCAGCGCTCGGGAGGTCTTGTTTGGCATGGTGTTGGGCCCATGGGCGCTTCTCTCCGGTGGCCCCGTTTGGCATGGTGTCGGGCCCATGGGCGCCTCTCCCGGAGGTATCGTTTGGCATGGTGTCACGGGTCACGCCCCGAAAATTTGGTCCCGGGAGGTCCCGTTTGGCATGGCGTCGTGCCCCCTAGACCCGCCCCCGTTTGGCATGGTGTCGGGCCTTCGAAAACCTGCCCCGGGAGGTTCCGTTTGGCATGGTGTCACGGGTCACGCCCCGAAAATTTGGCCCGTTTGGCATGGTGTCGGGCCTTCGAAAACCCGCCCCGGGAGATTCCGTTTGGCATGGTGTCGGGCCTCCGAAAATCTCGTCTCGGGAGGTCCCGTTTGGCATGGTGTCGGGCCCATGGGCGCTTCTTGCCGGTGGTCCCGTTTGGCATGGTGTCGGGCCCATGGGCGCCTCTCCCGGAGGTATCGTTTGGCATGGTGTCACGGGCCACGCCCCGAAAATTTGGTCCCGGGAGGTTCCGTTTGGCATGGTGTCGGGCCTTCGAAAACCCGCCCCGGGAGGTTCCGTTTGGCATGGTGTCACGGGTCACTGCCCGAAAATTTGGTCCCGGGAGGTTTCGTTTGGCATGGCGTCGGGCCCCCTAGACCCGCCCCGGGAGATTCCGTTTGGCATGGTGTCGGGCCCCCGAAAACTTCGTCTCGGAGGTCCCGTTTGGCATGGTGTCGGGCCCATAGGCGCTTCTTGCCGGTGGTCCCGTTTGGCATGGTGTCGGGCCCATGGGCGCCTCTCCCAGAGGTATCGTTTGGCATGGTGTCACGGGTCACGTTCCGAAAATTTGGTCCGGGAGGTCCCGTTTGGCATGGTGTCGGGCCCCCTAGACCCGCCCCGGGAGGTTCCGTTTGGCATGGTGCCGGGCCTTCGAAAACCCGCCCCGGGAGGTTCCGTTTGGCATGGTGTCACGGGTCACGCCCCGAAAATTTGGTCCCGGGAGGTTCCGTTTGGCATGGTGTCACTGGTCGGATCCCCAAAATTTGGTCCCGGGAGGTCACGTTTGGCATGGTGTCGGGCCCCCTAGACCCGCCCCGCCCCGGCATGGTGTCGGGCCCCCTAGACCCGCCCCTAGACCCCCCGCTGCGGACAGGGTCCGTCGGGGCGCTCCCCGAGAGCTCCGTCTGCGGCGGATGGTCTCCCGTGGGGAATCTGGGCCAGATTCCCCACGGGAGATCATCCGCCGCGGACGGTGCCTTCGGGGAGCTCCCCGAGAGCTCCGTCCGCGGCGGATGGTCTCCCGTGGGGAATCGGGGCCAGATTCTCCACGGGAGACCTCCCGCCGCGGACAGGGTCTCTGGGGGGCTCCCCGAGAGCTCCGTCCGCGGCGGATGGTCTCCTGTGGGGAATCTAAGCCAGATTCTCCATGGGAGAGCCTCCAGGGTCCGTCGGGGGGCTCCTCGAGAGCTCCGTCCGCGGCGGATGGTCTCCCGTGGGGAATCTGCCCCCGATTCTCCATGGGAGAGCCTCCGCCGCGGACAGGGCCCGTTGGGGGGCTCCCCGAGAGCACCGTCCGCGGCGGATGGTCTCCCGTGGGGAATTTGAGCCAGATTCTCCATGGGAGAGCCTCCGCCGCGGACAGGGCCCGTTGGGGGGCTCTCCGAGGGCCCCGCCCGCGGCCGATGGTCCCCCGTGCGAAATCGGAGCCAGATTCTCAACGGGGGCGCCCCCGCCGCGGACAGGGCCCGTCGGGGGGCTCCCCGAGAGCTCCGTCCGCGGCGGATGGTCTCTCGTGGTGAATCTGGGCCAGTGGACATTTTCAGTTCCCTTCCATGGATAGGCGCTGACGCCAAAGCCCAAGATCGCTTCGCCGAGGCTGGAGCGGCAAACCTTCCTGGGCCCAGCGCCTCGGGTGGAGCGGCCCCTGCGGCCGAGCAAGCCCCCAGGGCTCTTGCACAGCTCATGGAACTCCTGCCAGAGCTGCCAGTCCCGCAGGGGCCGCTCCTGGACAGCAGGGACGTCAACAACCCCACGCTGAGCCCAGACGACCCCAGGAGCGGATCGGGCAGCGGAGACGGGGTAGTTCAGCGACGCCTGGTGAGCCTCCGCCGCGGACAGGGCCCGTTGGGGGGCTCCCCGAGAGCTCCGTCCGCGGCGGATGGTCTCCCGTGGGGAATCGCGGCTAGATTTTCCACGGGAGACCCCCCGCCGCGGACAGGGCCTCTGGGGGCCCCCCCGAGAGCTCCGTCCGCGGCGGATGGTCTCCCGTGGGGAATCTGGGCCAGATTCTCCATGGGAGAGCCTCCGCCGCGGACAGGGCCCGTTGGGGGGCTCCCCGAGAGCTCCGTCCGGGGCGGATGGTCTCCCGTGGGGAATCGGGGTCAGATTGTCGATGGGAGACCCCGCGCCGCGGACAGGGTCTCTGGGGTGCCCCCCGAGAGCTCCGTCCGCAGCGGATGGTCTCCCGTGGGGAATCTGAGCCAGATTCTCCATGGGAGAGCTTCCAGGGTCCGTCGAGGGGCTCCCCGAGAGCTCCGTCCGCGGCGGATGGTCTCCCGTGGGGAATTTGAGCCAGATTCTCCATGGGGGAGCCTCCGCCGCGGACAGGGCCCGTTGGGGGGCTCCCCGACAGCTCCGTCCGCGGCGGATGGTCTCCCGTGGGGAATCGGTGCCAGATTCTCCACGGGAGACCCTGCGCCGCGGACAGGGTCTGGGGCTCCCGGGGGGTCCCGAGAGCCCCCGTCCGCGGATGGGGGGGGGGCAATGCCGTTTCGAACCCTACCCCCTTTGACAAACAGGGCGGGGGGGGGGGGGGGGGGGGGGGGGGGGGGGTGGCGGGGGCAAAGAGATGAGAGAGGAATCGCGGAGGAGGAAGGAGGGGACACAGTGAGCTGCCCCTCCCCCCTCCTCCTCCTCCTCCTACTCCTCCTCCTCCTCCTCCTCCTCCTCCTCCTCCCCCTTCTCCTCCTCTGTTAAAAGGATTCGCCAACTTACTGCACTGCGCGCGCTTGCCTGCCTGCCTGCCCCCCCCCGCCCAGCGCTTTCGTCTGCTGCAGCTGCCAGCTGGCAGCAGGCCGAAGTGCGCAGAGGAGAAGGAAGGAAGAGGGAGAGGGGCAGCGAAGGGAAGGGCGGGCAGGGCGAAGGGAGGAGGGGGAAGGGGGAAAAGGGCAAAAGGGAAAAGGGAAAAGGGCAGGGGATGGAGAGTGCCGAGCGCCACCCCCAGCACGGCTCAGCCCCGCGCCCGGCGCTCTGGGCCTACTACACCACCATGGATGCAGGCTCGCCGGTGCCTCTTGTTCCTGGCCCCCCTTTCTCGTCGCTGCATTTTCTGGGCTGTCCGCAGCGAGCGCGCACTGGCACGAGTGCGCGACGCGTGTCGAGGGCGCCGCCGATCCTGCTCATCTCCTGCTGCTCTACTTGGCCAAACCGAAATCATCCCGGCAAAGGAAGGACCCAACCATGCGCAGTTGTGAGCACTGCAAGTGTGAGTGTCTTCTTCAGTGGATCCCCCTCGCCCTCCCCATTTCCTTGCCCTTCCCTTCTTTCTTTTCATTTCCCTTCCTTTTCCTCTCCTGCCCTTTCCTTTCTGTCTCCTCCTCCTCCTTTCCTTTTTTCTTTTCGCTTGTCCTTCTTCTCCTCCTCCTCCTCCTCCTCCTCTCCTTCTTTTCCTCTTCCTCGCCCTGTTCTTTTCATTCCCCAGTGTCCCTTGCCCCCCCCCCCCCCCACGCGCCCCTGCGAGACGCCGGCCCTGCGCGCCCTCAGACGCAGCCGGCAGCCGATGGGCCTGGCGCGCGGGGGGGGGGGAGGAGGAGGAGGAGGAGGAGGAGAAGGAGGAGGAGTTTCCAGAGCCCGCAGTAATTACTCCAGGTTTCGTAATAAATGGAGGGAGGGGGGTTTCATTTCGGGGGGGTCTCTTCCAGGCTATCTCGGAGGGCCCGGGGGCCCGGGGGCGATGTTTTGGAGGGTTCTCCCACGGGGGAGGTCTGAAATGGTTTCTCTTGGAGGGTCCAGACCCCTTCCCTTTTTATTGCGAAATCTGGAGTATCCATGCGCGCGCGTTCAGACGAACGCGCGGCGCAGCGTGGTCTTTCCATCGCCAGAGGGGCCGCCATCGCGCACGTGAGCGCGCGGCAACCTTGGGAAGGGACAACGCGCCTTGAGCTGCTTCAGACGGCAGGCAGCAGCAACGTGTTTGTTGCTGCGCAGCTGCTGGATATGTGAGGAGGAGGAGGAGGAGAAGGAGGAGTAGTGGTACTACTACTACTACTAGTAGTGGTAGTAGTAGGTGTAGCAGTTGTATTAGTAGCAGTGGCAGTAGTAGTAGTAGTAGTAGTAGTAGTAGTAGTAGTAGTAGTAGTAGTAGTAGTAGTAGTAGTAGTAGTAGTAGTAGTAGTAGTAATAGTAGTAGTGGCAGTGGCAGTGGCAGTAGTAGTAGTAGTAGTGGTAGTAGTAGTAGTAGCAGCGGTTTAGTAGTAGTAGTTGTAGTAGTAGTAGTAGTCGTTAGTAGTAGTAGTAGTAGTAGTGGTAGCAGTAGTAGTAGTAGTAGTAGTAGTAGCCGTAGAAATCGTAGTAGTAGTAGTAGTAGTAGTAGTAGTAGTAGTAGTGGTAGTGGTAGTAGTAGTAGTAGTAGTCGTAGTAGTAGTCGTCGTGGTCGTAGTCGTAGTCGTAGTAGTAGATGTAGTAGTAGTAGTAGTAGTCGTAGTTGTGGAAGTAGTCGTCATGGTAGTAGTAGTCGGAGTCGTAGTAGTAGTAGTAGTAGCAGTAGTAGTAGTAGTAGTAGTAGTAGTAGTAGTAGTAGTAGTAGTAGTAGTAGTAGTGGTGGTGGTGGTAGTAGTAGTAGTAGTAGTAGTAGTAGTAGTGGTAGTAGCAGTAGTACCAGTGCCAGTGGACATAGTAGTAGTGGACGTAGTAGTAGTAGTAGTAGTAGTAGTAGTAGTAGTCGTCGTCGTCGTCGTATTAGTAGTAGTCGTAGTCGTAGTCGTAGTTGTAGTAGTAGTAGTAGTAGTAGTAGTAGTCGTAGTAGTAGTAGTAGTAGTAGTAGTAGTAGTAGTAGTGGTAGTAGTAGTAGGGTTGCACCTGGTCTTCGTGTCGCTACAAACCTCACCTTCGTGTACGCTTCTTTTGTATCAGGCCTAATAGAACTCCCACCAGGGGAATTACGAAAACCGTAGTTTCAAACCTGGCCTTCGTGTCTTTCGCGCCAATGCCTACCTTCGTGCACTATTCGCTGTAGAGGCTGTAGATTGGATTTGTATTAGAAAGTGAACAAAAAACGACAGTTTTACACCTGTCCTTCGTGTCGACGTCGGATTTGGAGCAACCGCCACTGCCAGCCGCTTCATTTCGGCACAACCCTCTCGAGGATCGTGGGCCTGGCCCTCCGACGCGCGATTCCGGCGCGCACTTCACTAGGATCGTGGCCCTGGTCCAAGTGGGAGCGCTGCCGAAGGCCCACCGACGTCCAATTCCGGCACGCCGCTCACGAGGATCGTGTCCTGGCCCACCTGGGAGCGCTGCCGACGGCCCACCGATGAGCAATATCGGCGCACCCCTCACACGGATCGTAGACCTCGCCACATTTGGATAGGAGGAAGAGGAGGAGGAGGAGAAGGAGGAGGAGGAGGAGGAGGAGGAAGATTCGTAGGGAGAGGGGGAGTGAGGAGGAGGAAGGAGAGGAATGAGGAGTTAAGTAAGGAACGACGGCGGTGGGAGTAGTAAGGAGGAGTAGGAGTAGTAGGGAGGAGGAGGAGAAGAGGCGAGGAGGAGGAGGATGAGGAGGAGGATGAGGAGAGGAGAGAGAGAGAAGGTGAGGAGGAGAGGTTGAGGGAGAGGAGGTAGGTAGGAGGAGAGGAGGAGGAGGAGGAGGTGAGAGGAGGAGAGAGATGAGCGAGCGGGAGGGAGATGAGAGATGAGGATAGGAGAGGTGAGAGGAGGAGGGTAATGGAGAGGAGGAGGGAATGAAGAGAGAGAGAAAGAGGAATGATGAGGAGGGGAGAGAAAGAAGGATGAAGAGAGGAGGAGAGGAGTGGTGTACTTGGCAAGAGTGATGTGCAGAGAGATTGATGTGAGGAGGCAGATGATCAGCAGATAGGTGGAGGAGGAGTAAGGGTTGAGGAGGAGGAGGAGGAAGCGGAAAGCGAGCAGGAAAAGAGGAACGCTGTTTCCTCGTTTTCCACAATGGGTTTGCGAACCTCACCTTCGTGTACTATTGGCTCTATAGCCCCTGTATTGTTTTCTTACGAGCGAACGGCGAAATTGTGGGTTTCCGAACCCCTTCTTCGTGTACTATTCGAATCAGTGGGCTTCCGAACCTTATCTTCGTGTACTATTGGCTCTATAGCCCCTGTATTGCTTTCCTATCAGCGAATGGCGAAATTGTGGGTTTCCGAACCCCTTCTTCGTGTACGATTGAACTCCGACTATTCTATGGTATTCTATTTGGTTTTAACTGATTGTGTGGAACCGAACCCGAACCCTTACCCTTACCCTTACCCTTACCCTTACCCTTACCCTTGCCCTTGCCCTTGCCCTTACCCTTACCCTTACCCTTACCCTTACCCTTACCCTTACCCTTACCCTTACCCTTAGCCTTACCCTTACCCATTCATTCTTAGTAAACACGAAGATGAGGTTTGACCCTAGTAGTAGTAGTAGTAGTAGTAGTAGTAGTAGTAGTAGTCGTCGTCGTCGTCGTCGTCGTCGTAGTAGTAGTAGTAGTAGTAGTAGTAGTAGTAGTAGTAGTAGTAGTAGTAGTAGTAGTAGTAGTAATAGTAGTCGAAGCCAATTGCCTTAGCCAGCCCAACCAGCCAGCCCAACCAACCAGCCACCCAAACAACTCAACCGGCTCAACCAGCCCAACCAGCCACCCCGCAACCCCAGCCAACCCGCCACCCTGCCAACCCGCCTCCCCCCGCCGCCTGCCC
>CAUYUJ010015336.1:232435-242435 GCA_963575745.1 Prorocentrum cordatum
TTGCGCGAACTCGCTGAACTTCCAGGGCACTCATATGATTTTTGCAATCTCGTCAATAGCCCGCATTCTCATCTCACCAGGCGGGGCACATCCGCGCTCAAGCGAGCATGCGCCCAGAGTACAAGCCTGTACTTGACAAGGCAATGCTGGCCACATACATGCGCCGCCACGCGCGCGTGCCGCAATCCTTGCATAACGATGTATGTTCGAAGCGCTTCAAGATAGAGCGTTCCAAGCACATCAGGAGGCACACATAGTGTTCAACAACGTCCGGCAAATGTCATGAGTTTCTGCGCACGCACTATTCCTCATCACCCTCACCACCGCCAGTATTGACATCGTCAATCGCCGCCATTGCCGCCATTATTATCACAATCACCTCCTTCACCGAGGTATTGGCGTCCCCATCGTCACCATCGTCACCAGCATCCGCTTCGTCATCGGCCTTGTCGTCGGTTCGTCATTATCGCCACCACCATCGCTATTGTCAGCATCGCCGCCGCCGTTGTCGACGTCATCATGGTAACGCGTCCGCCCCAGTCACCAAGCTCCCATCGTTAAGCGCCATTGCGGCCGCGTCAGCTGTGCAAGACCAGCTGGTTGCTCTGCACGCGCGCGACAGCTTGGACGTAGAGACTCGCTGGCGAGGGTTAGTGGGGAGTTGCAGTCGTGGCCGAAAGGGCTTTTGCAAAACAAGTTGCAGGTGGGCGGGGGGGGAGGGATGTTTGCGCGAGCAGTGGAATCGTTGTCTTCAAGTCGGTCGATGGTACTCGCATCGCACAGGTTCCACGCCATATACTACGCCGCATAAGGCCCCCCCTCTAGAAGAATAATCTGTACCACCTTCCCGAGCCCGGACTTCGCGTACCCCCCCCCCCGGATAATGAATTTCTTGACGTTCCGCGTATCCCCAGCAGTTCTGCTCCCCTGTTTTGTCGCTCGTCTCGTCGTCCCCTCGTCCTTCCCTGCGTCGCTTCTTTTCCGCGTGTGCCAGCTGTAGTCTAGACTTTGGCTCTGTTTCACGTAGGCCTGGCTTTCGATCGGCCCATTGACGCCGCGCGGCCGTCCTCCGCTAGCGGTCGGTAAACAAGACGTATCCCCACCAACCCATCGGGAAACGATGCCCTTGAGAGTTGACGTGGGGAGAGAGGAAGAGACACGCATCATAGTCAAACAACGAGGGAGGCTTGGGAGGCTCCGTGGCCATGTCGAGCCGTCTTGGAGCGGTCTTCGGGCCGCTTGGAGCATCTTAGGACCAGTTTGGGCTATGATAGCCATATTGGAGGTCATCTTGGGCTCTCTGAGGCCGCTCGGTGGCCTCTTGGGGGCCTTTCGGGTGCCTCTTGGAGGCCTCTTGGGACCTCTTGGGGCGCTCTCGCAGTCCTCTTGGGGGCCTTCTTGGGTGTTTTCGAGGGCCTTTTTGGGGCCATTGTGGAGGCGGTCGGTCGGAAGAGGGAGGTCCTAGATTCCCCCCCCCCCACGGGGGCCACGATCCTCGTGAGGGGTGTCAAACATGGGCCCTCCCAGGGGCCGAAAAGGACTCCCCAAAAACCTCTTGGAGGGGAGGGGGAGGGTTCACCTGAAGGGAAGGGGGGTTGTGAAAGAGGAAAAGGGCCCTCCTTAGACCACCTGTCGCCCAAAAGGCTGGTGGGATTCACATACGATACGGCTCCATCGCTCGTATCATCCAGCTCAGCCAGTTCTGACCCTCTTGATTTCTTCTATGCTATTCCATGCGCCGGCACCCGTTTGTTTTAATTGCCCATGTTGCAGTCATCGTCGTCAGATAACACCACACCGTCTTTTCGCGCACACCAGCCGCAAGCACAAGGGACGCAGTTGTTTTTGCACGCGCCCCAACACACACGCAATCCATAGGTTTTTGCCAAGGCAAAGACTGCAGATTTGCTGCTCGCGCCCGCTCACTGAAATCACAGGACATCCGTGCGACTCGACATTCCGTCCAGGCGCGCATTCTGGCTTTACCACGCGGCGCAATCGCGTTGAATTGCCATTCGCCCAGCGCACGAATCCGTGTCATACCATCTGGGCCATAAGCTCGCGCCGCCACGCGCGCGTGTCGGAACATGTGTTATGACAGTTCAAAATAGAGGTCTTCGTCTTTGTCCAACAACGTCTATGCCTTATCTCTTGGACTCATCTGTGCGCGCACTCGCTCATCACCCTCACGTCCGCAATCGCATCACCTCCACTATCGTCATCTTCGTGCAATCGCCGCCAACATTATCACAATCACTTCCTTCGACGACATGATGACATCACCATCGCCATCCCCATCACGAACCATTGCCCCGTTCGTGGTCTTATCGTCGTCGTCGGCACCAACGCCACCACCATCACTGTGATCATCATTCCTGCTGCCATTTTCGACGTCATCATGATTTCGCGCCCGCCCGAGTTACGTGTCCGCATTGCGCCAACGCGCCAGCTCGGTTTTTCGGACGAGGTGGAAAACTCCCATTGGTGAGCGCCGTCGCGGCCGCATCAGCTGTGCCGAACCTGCTGGTCGCTCTGCGCGCGAAGCTCGCGCGCGCCAGCGCGGACGTAGAGTCGCGCTGCCAAGTTCTAATCGAATGCCGCTGTGGTGGCCGAGTGGGTTTACACTGCTTCCCGCCGAACGCAGTAACGAGGGATGCGCTTCCAAAAAACATACTCCACATACCCATGACAATGTATAGTTTTGGGCCAATCTGTTCCAAGAAAGTTGCTTGTGTCGAAACGCTGAATATCTGAGATGCGCAAAAGGACTCCCACGTGCCAAGTTCAGTTTTTGAAATTGCAGTTGCCCCCCCCCTCCCGCCCCCCCCCCCCCCATCCTCTCTCATCCTCCCTGGATGGGGGATGGGGGTGACGAGATAGAGGAGGAGGGGGGGATACGGGGGGAGTCAGGGGCGGACGGAGGATGATGACATTGAGGAGGAGGAGGAGGAGGAGGAGGAGGAGGAGGAGGAGGAGGAGGAGGAGGAAAAGGAGGAGGAAAAGGAGGAGGAAAAGGAGGAGGAGGAGGATAGTGGAGGGGAGAAGGTGGTGGACGAGACATGGAGGATGAGAGGGGGAGGGGGATGAGGGAGCAGGAGGGAAGGAGGAGGAGGGAGGGTGGAGGAGGTGAGGAGAGGAGGGCGGTTAGGAAGAGGATGAATGAGGAGGGAGGAGAAGGGAAGAGGAGGCAGGAGGAGGGACGAGGAGGTGGGAGGGGGGGGTGGAGGAGGTCATGGTATTTGGAGTATCGGCTGGGTTATGTTTTGGACGAGCGAGCGTGTTAATTCATTGTTCGATGTGTCCAACGATTCCACGCGCGCTTGTCCACCAATTCCTGTGCGTGCCCGTTCGCACAGGAAGTTATGGATGTAGGCACGCGGGGCATGTCTGGACAAGCCGAACAGTATGTTCAAACATGGCTCATCCAATCTATGTGTATATCATGATTCAGCCGACACTCCATCTGATATGCCTTCCTCCTCCCCCCTCTTCCCCCTCCCTCCTGCTTCCCCCTCCTCCTCTCCCTCCTCCTCCCTCCTCCTTCCTCCATCCATCCCTCTCCCTCTCCCTCCTTTTTCTCCCGCCCTCCGACCTTCTCTCCCCGTTTACCTCCTCCTCCTCCTCCTTTTCCTCCTCCTCCGCCTCTTCCTCCTCCTCCTCCTCCTCCTCCTCGTCATCCTCCTCCCTGCCACCTGCCTTCTCCCTCCGTCTCCCTCTTCTTCGAAAGCGCGGATGAGAAATTCAAGGTTTCGCAAGATCCTATTGCGATCGTCTAGGCGTGCATCGTCAGCGTTCAGACTGTGCAGCGGCAGCGCGTTCCATCGTCGTTCCATCGTTTTGGCCCGATCGTATTGGCCTGCATCGTCGTCCCATATGGTAGACTGTGCAGCGGCAGCGCGTTGCTCGTGGCGTTTGCTTGGAAAACCCTTACACCGAACTTCTTTGAAACCGAGCACCCCTGGAAACGACGCCTGCGGAATGTCCACGCGTGTATCCAGGTCACCAGAAAGTACACGTAAGCGCCGATCCGTGTCATGAGCAGCGTCTCAGAAGTTGCCATGCTGAACATGTATTGTTATGTTTTTTTGGAGCGCATCCCTCGTTCATGCGTTCGGCGGGAACCCGGGTTAAACCAGTTTCGGGTGCGTGGGTGGGGACTTTGCGCGAGCGGTGGAGATGACAATTTCCAGACGGCCGAAATGGCTGCACCCATGCAGAATGAGCATCGAGAGTGCAGCAATCGAGTGCTTTGCGTCGACGCTGGCAACCATGTGTTTGTTCGCTGTGCGAGCACGGGGAGCACACGGGGTCCCAAAGCTGTGGTCCTTTGACCGCGCCCTTCTTGTCCTCGGCGACGCCGCCCCCAGTGTTGGCAAGGGCTCCCTCGAGGGCGCGAAGTTATTCGCGCTTCGCGCTTCGCGGTCCTCGTTCCTTCTCCCCCTCCTCCTCGTCCTCCTATTCTCCCTTTGGGAGGGCGGCGCGAGAGCGCGAAGTTATTCGCGCTTCGCGCTTCGCGCAGCGCGAAGCGCGAAGTTGGGAGCCCTAGTGTTGGCTGGTCGCAGCAGTCCCCCAGGGCCGTCTGGGGCAGCCCAGCGCTCCGCACCGCCTCCTGTGGCGCCCTCCGCAGCGCTCCGCGCCCTGGGGTCGGTATGTTCTGGTGGCCCCGCGTTGCCCCAGGGGCTCGCTGAGGCCAGGTGTGACCACTTCCCTCTTGGGGTCTGCCTGCCCGCAGCCTTGGGCTTAAGTCGAAGTCAGGGGGCGACTCTTCGTCATTTTTTCTTTAAATGTTGTTGAATATATTTGCATACGTATACATATATTATATATATATATATATATATATATATATATGTATATATATATATATATGCATATATACATATATGTATACATATATATATATATATATATATATGGCCACTTTCTCATTTGTCGCCCAGAATCCGCCTGTAGGAGGACGTGCCCGACCCAACCCTGGGCCTTGCCATCCTCAGGACGAGCAGGTCGTGGTCAGGCACGCCGGCCTCGTGCTGGGCCTGGGCCGCTGGCAGGCCGGGTCCGTCCACAACGAGACGCCCGCCGCCTGGCGCTGCGAGGAGATCGTCCTCTGAGTTCCCCGCCCCTCCGGGCCAGTCCCGCGCGGCCCCCCCCTCCCCGTCGGGGAGGCCACGCTGCGCCCCGGCGCCGACGCCGGCCCTGGTCAGGCCAGGCGTGGTCCCCGGAGCGGTGCGGGCGCCCTCCCGGCCAGGCCGCGCGGGACGCTCGTTCGCACACAACTCTTGTCTTGGTGTGCGTTCGAGGTCCGGGCCCCGGGCCGCTTCGCCCTCTCCTGCCTCGGCCATCGATGGGGGCCTCCTCGTGCTGCTCCTCTGCCTGGGCGGGCCGGGCCCCGATCGGCTTCTTTCCGCACCTCCCTGCTTTCGTGCCTCTGCCTGCTACAGTGGAGGCCCATGCCAAGAAACACCCTGCTTGCCGCCAGGGGTGTCCTGGGCTTCTTGGGCGTCGGCGGTTTTGCTATGGAGAGCGTGACGTCCCGACGCCAGAAATCGATGGACGTTTTTGGGGTCTCAGGGTTGGACTTCTTGTGGAAGGTGTCCTGTGGTCGAGCTCCTCCTGTGCCTTCTGGACGGCCCCTGCTCCGCTCTTGGCGAGCTCTCCTCGGCGTTGGTGCATGCTCGGCCTGCGGCCTCCTGGCTCCTGCCCCCCTCCCCCGCTCCTGGGTGCGCCCCCCCGCCCCGGTCGCGAGGGAGGAGAGGAGGACTCTCGCTCGCGCCTCGCGCGCGCGCGGAAGAAGAACAGCCGGGGCGCGGGCGGGGCTGACGTGGGGTCGGGCGGGTGGTGAGGGGGGGGGGCCTAAGTGGGCGGTGAAGAAAAGGACCCCGGGGGGGCCCTCTAAGGCCCCCTTTGGAGCCAGTCGGTGCTCAGAAAGGGCCCTAAAGGGCCCTTCCCTTCTCCCCCCGTGGTGGGCCCCCCCCCCTCAGCACCCGCCCGAGTGGGGGGCGACGACGGCTGCGGGGAAGCTCGCGCCGCTACACGAGAACCACGACGAGAGGTCTCCTGGGGCAGCTACTGGACCCCTGGGGCCTCCTGCTCCTCCTGCTCCTCCTGCTCCTCCTCCTCCTCCTCCTCCTCCTCCTCCTCCTCCTCCTCCTCCTCCTCCGCCTCCGCCCTCCTCCTCCTCCTCCTCCTCCTCCTCCTCCTCCTCCTCCTCCTCCTCCTCCCCCTCTCCCTCCTCCTCCTCCTCCTCCTCCTCCTCCTCCTCCTCCTCCTCCTGCTGCTGCTGCTGCTCCCACCTGGCGCCAGCAGGGCCGTCCACGGGGCGGCCTGGGAGGAGCCACCGGACCCGGGCCGGGGCCGAGGCATCCGGGCGCCCGCGTCGGGGGGGCAGAGTTCACGACGTCGGAGGT
Source organism: Prorocentrum cordatum (assembly GCA_963575745.1). NCBI lineage: Eukaryota > Dinophyceae > Prorocentrales > Prorocentraceae > Prorocentrum > Prorocentrum cordatum. The sequence goes on from CAUYUJ010015336.1 coordinate 238,843, forward strand.
TTTGGGGGAAAGGCTAGAGGAGTGTCTGTTGATATGTTTTGGCCCGTGCCTGCTGAAAAGGGACGCCCCGCCCTTCTGAGGATCCTCTGAGAAAAAGAAAAACGTCCCCTCGCGCCATGAGCCTCCTGCGTGCTCGGAGTGACCATGACCCTGGCCAGCATGCAGCGCCTCGGAGGGAGAGTCGGCCTCTGATCCGCGATCTAAGACCGGTCCAATCTGGCATACAGTCGGGGCCCTGAAGAAGGAACCCTTTTCGTTGGGGAGGGGCTCCGTGTGCCTTGATTGTTTCCCAGCTTGCCTTAGATGTTTTCTTAGGTTTTCGATACGAATTTCGAAGTTCAACTTATGGCAAAGAGGGCTCTCGTTGCTGATTTAGGGTTCCTTAGGTCAACGCCTCGACTGTAGAGGAGTGTCCGGGTCCAGCGCTGCACCGCTGGCTCGCGCGCGCGCGCCTCGTAGGGCGCCCACTGAGGTGGGTCGGGCGGCCTCGGGCGCGGCGGGAGGGAGTGGGTCGAGCGGGGAAGGCGGGAGGGCCCGGGAGGGGGACGAAGGCCCCTACCACTCGACAGTTTTGCCTCCTCCTCCTCCTCCTCCTCGTCCTCCTCCTTCTACTCTCGCCTCCTCCTCCTCCTCCTCCTCCTCCTCCTCCTCCTCCTCCCCCTCCTCCTCCTCCTCTCCTCCTCCTCCTCCTCCTCCTCCTCCTCCTCCTCCTCCTCCTCCTCCTCCTCCTCCTCCTCCTCCCCCCCCTCCCCTAGCCATTTTGGCTCAAGTACGAAACTGTGGCCCTGCGGCTTCGTACTTGGTCGCTGCCGAGGGGCTGGCTCGAGGCGAGCTGGCCGCAGCGGCCCCCCTTTCCTTCACAACGATCCGTCCACGACAGTGCGTGGACCGCGCGCCCAGCCAGAGGGGCCTTCTTGCACTACTCCTTTTCGGGACAGGACTAGTGCTTCTGAAGGAAGCGGCATGGCGCGCGGCAGGTACTTGGTCTGCCCATGGCAAGGCTGCAGCGGCTGGGCCTGGGCCGACCGCGGGGCTTCCCACTGCACGCGCTGTGGCTCGAAGCTCGCCGCGAAGAAGATGGATTTCAACGATGACATGCCCCCAGGAGGAGGGGGAGGAGTACGACCAGGCCGCCCACAATCAGTCAACTACGAAGGTGAACGAGATGCAGGGCATAAAGCAGGTGGACGACGAGGGGGTCGATGGCGAGGACGTTCGCGCGATCCCCAAGGTGCTGCTGCTGAAGAACCACCTGCTCGCGCAGAACCCACCACCGAGAAGGTCATGGACGGCACCAAGCAGCAGGACTCCAGCGGGTCCGTTATCGAGCTCGCGCAGGCGCAGATGGTCTTCTGGAAGCAGTGGAAGGGCGACTCCAGCCAGGAGTATAAGGATGCGGTCGAAAGTTTCAAACGTGCTAAGCTGGTGGCACTACAAGACAAAACGCCTGATCAGCAAGTCCAGAGCCTCACCGACCAGTTGGCGCAGGCAAAACGCAAGCATGGCCAGTGCAGGAACACGGTCAACCAGCTCACCCAGCAGCTGGTCACGATCGCCGACAAGCACAAGAACGCGCTCGAGGAGTACGGTTAGGCGACGGGTGAGGTGCAGAGGTTCCAGGTGCAGCTGCAGGTGGCCCAGTAGGCGGCTGCGCAGAAGGCAGTGCAGGAGGTGCCCATATCGGAGGCGATGCGCACGCTCATTGCGACCAGAATCGACAAGCTAATGGATCATATTCCTGAGGAGCTGGACAAGCACTTGCTGGCGGTGGCGCAGGTGCTGGAGTCTATCGAGACGAAGCAGAAGAGCGAGGACGCTGCGACCAAGGCCGCGGCAACAACCAAGGAGAGCGAAGATGCAGATGCCGACCCCCTCCCCAAGGTTGGCGAGAAGGCTGAGGATGATGGCGATCTGGCGCACGTTGCCCAACCAGTCCCAGGAGACGATGACGACGAAGCCATGGAGGCTGCGCGTAAACGAGCTGCTGACGCGCTCCAGATCAGCCAGGAGGGCATTGCCAAGGCGGATTTGGGCAGCGAAGAGGCCAGCAATAAGCTCAAGCTCTCGGCGACGGCTGCAGTAACCTCAGCTGGCAAAAGGGAGCGGCGCTCGCTCGTCTCGCGGGTAGCCTGCGTAGCACCGCGATCAATGGCAGTTGTTGGCAGCAAGTGAAGACGTACATTCGTTCAGCTGCCTCTGATGGCGACAGTGTGATATGTGCGCAGGAGACCAAGCTATGTGCAGGGCAGTCAATCGTATACGCTAGTCAATGGTGTGAACGGCATGGATGGAAAGCCTTATTAGAGACAGGCTCTTTCAGCTCCACGGGGACCCCGATTCCTGGAGTTTGCGTTTTGATCAGGAGCGGACGGGACTTTGGGATTCAGAATATGAAAGTGCCCAGGGAAGCTCAGGACATGGTTCCTCAGGGACGCCTGGTCGGTGCCAGAGTAGAGCTGCCTGGGCATGGTGCCATTGGAATTCTCCGCGTGTACACGCAGGTCAGCACAGGCCTGCACGAGACCAATTTGAACATCTTGGCGGTTGCCGCCATACTTTAACATGACTATCATATTCCCATTCTTGTAGCTGGGGGCTGCAGCATGAGCCCTAGCAAGCTGCAGAAGAATGACTTCATACTGCGCGCATGCATGCAGATCATACACCCCTTCTCCCCGACTTGCAGAACCAAGACTTCACAATCTTGTTTGTATTACTTTGTTTACAGATGTCTCCAGCATGTACTCCACTCACCTCATCTTCATGTTTCCAATCCCCTGTCACCACATCTACGTGTCAGTGTGCAGCTCGAGATTGGCGAGGATTTCACAGTCCCTGTCCCGTGCAAGCCGCAGCGGCTGCCTACCAAGCCTGTCTTTGGCCCCAGATTGCCATAGCGCGACTGGATTGCCACGGAGGCTGCCCTAGACGCTGCCGAAGCCATACTCAACAGGAGTTTTGATAGACCGATCCAGGGGGAAAAGCAACGGGTACTCGATGAAGTTTATCATTACCTGGCCAGGGGTTTGGAAGTTACGATCGCGGGTTTGACTGACACGGTTTTGAAACGCAGTTCCTGTCTTCGAGCGCGCCCCCTAGGGTCAAATGGGTCCAAGCGAAACAGTTTCTGAAGACACATCCGGTGGCGTGGAACTCCCAGGCAGGCCCCCTCCGATGGCTTCGGAATGTCGTGCAGCAGTTCTACTTCACCCCCGCGAAGCTTGATGCTAACGCCCTGACCGATCTCATTGCGTGCCTAGAGGACCCCCCGAGCGAGTTTTGCGAGATAGAGACGCTCCGCGAGTGCTTAGAGAGCACCCACCAGACCCTCAATTTCCTTGCCCTGGACGTGGAAGCCAAGGTCTTGGAAATCTCCCATGGGAGACAAGTTTTGGACGATGTTTTGGAGGCCATCAAGAAGGGCCTCGATGTCGAAATAGATTTGGGAAAACGCTCTGCCAATCAAGCCTGGCGCGAGTGGGTGCATATTGGGACGCAAGGAAACGGAGGGTGGGCTCACCGCTGCGCTAAGATGCTCGACGCGTGGAACCCCAACGAGGATCCCTGGAAAGGCACTTGGACTGGGAGACCCT
>CAUYUJ010015336.1:247435-340365 GCA_963575745.1 Prorocentrum cordatum
CGGGGAGGAGGAGGAGGACGAGAGTGCGCGGGCGCCGCCCCCGCCGGTGCCCTGGGCAGGCGTGGACGGCGCGGAACCCGTCCGCAGGAAGCCGGCGAAGGAGAGGAAGGGCCGCGAGCACAGCGAGGACGGGGCCCGAGGCAGCAAATCCTGCGGGAACACCGTGTGCCGATTTCTGTGGCGCAACCAATGTGGTGCAACCTCTGCGGTGCAACCCATGCGGTGCAATCTATGCGCAGACCGTCCGCCTCGTCGTCCTCTCTCCCCTGCCCCCCCCCCCCCAGGAGGGCGCGCCTTCCCGCGGCGGCTTCATCGAGGCTTCCGACGTGGAGGACGAGGAGTGGGAGGCTTTCCGGAATTGGGCTCGGCAGGAGCGCGCTCGGCGGGAGGCCTCCCCCTTCCTTTTCTCTCTCCTTCTCCTTCCTCGCTCCCCTCCTCCCCCCTACCTCCTCCCCTCCTTCTCCTTCCTCGCTCCCTCCCTCCCCCTACTTCCTCCTCCCCCCCCCTACCTCCTCGCCAAGGCGCCGCCCGCGGAGGCCAAGGCGCCGCCCGCGGAGGCTGCGCCCGCGCCCGAGGGGGCGGCCGAGGCACCGCCCGCGGAGGAGGAGGGATCCGATCCCGACCGCAAGCGGCGCCGCGTCGGCGAGGCCGCTGAGGGCGCACGGGCGCATAGAGGCGCGAGGCGCGTGGAGGACGAGGACGTCGTCGCCGACCTGTGCCCGAATGGGGTGCTGAACGGCATCTCCTTGACATGTGCACGCTGCAGGTTCACAGGGCTACATAGATACATCGTCGTCGTCGTCGTCGCCGCCGTCGCCGCCGCCGTCGTCGTCGTCGTCGTCGCCGCCGCCGTCTTTGTCGCCGTCGTCGTCGTCGTCGTCGTCGTCGTCGTCGTCGTCGTCGTCGTCTCCGTCGTCGTCGTCGTCGTCGTGGTCGTCGTCGTCGTCGTGGTCGTCGTGGTCGTCGTCGTCGTCGTCGTCGTCGTCGTCGTCTCCGTCGTCGTCGTCGTCGTCGTGGTCGTCGTCGTGGTCGTCGTCGTCGCGCCGCCGTCGTCGTCGTCGTCGTCGCCGCCGCCGTCTTCGTCGTCGTCGTCGTCGTCTCCGTCGTCGTCGTCGTCGCGGTCGTCGTCGTGGTCGTCGTCGTCGTCGTCGTCGTCGTCGCCGTCGTCGTCGTGGTCCTTGTCGTCCTCGTGGTCGTCGTCGTCGTCGTCGTTGTCGTGGTCGTCGTCGTCGTCGTCGTGGTCGTCGTCGTCGTCGTGGTCGTCGTCGTCGTCGTGGTCGTCGTGGTCGTCGTCGTCGTCGTCGTCGTCGCGGTCGTCGTCGTCTTCCCCGTCCTCCTGGTTTGCTTCCCACAGTTACACCCGCAACCTGAGCTGCGCGAAGGCTGGCTTCGACAGAGAGGAGGCGCTCGCGCGCTTGAAGCGGTGGCGGGACACTTGCACGGGCGACAAAGCGCTGCACGAGCTCAGGGGGCAGGTGCCGTTGCTGGCGGATTTCACGTCCGTCTGAAGGCTCTCGCACTTGGACAGGTGGCCCTGGCGCGTAGGCCCGTCATGACACAAACGAGCCCCGCTGAGAATTGCGTGCGTTTTTGATTGTCCGGGGGCCCCCGGGATTTTGTGCAAGCCCCGGGAGTATCCAAAAACGACCTGGGATTCAAGGCTGGTCCACAGGGACCGTCTTTGCGGCCCAAGACCATTCTTGATGGGGCCCGTTTGCTTCATAGACGTGGCCCAGTAGATATCCTTGCGGGCAGTGCCGACGGGCACTGCAGTATCCCTGCGGGCAGTGCCAGCGGGCGCTGCGTTTGTGATCGGCGGTGTGGCGCGCTGCAGGCGCCACAGAAAAGATGTCGCCATCCACTGTCCTGCTGCGGCCGCTCCCCGCGGGGGCGAGGTCTACGCATAACCGCTGCCCCTGGCCAGGCTCGTCCGAGGCCTAGGGCCGCGTGAGCGCCTCTTTGGCTAGGCGGTGGGGGACGGAGGTGGGCTTGGCCAGGGGCAGTAGGTCATGTAAAGATCTCGCCCCCGACGGGAGTGGCCGCGTTGCCATTCCCACAGCCGCCGCGATTGGCTGAAGCAAAGGCGGTTGAAGGATGCGCCGCGCATATTCAGCAGGCCGACGCCGTTCCGCAGGCCCCCGAGAACACGAGGAGGAGGAGGAGGGAGGGGACAAGGAGGAGGAGGACGAGGAGGAGGAGGAGGAGGAGGAGGAAGAAGAAGAAACATATAAGAAGGAGGGGGAACTGGAAGAGGAACGCATAGATTGCACTGCAGCGCTCTGTGGTTCTCGCAAGCGCGCCGTGGTGCGTAGTTTTCGCGCTGTGGTGTGGTGGTCGCAGGCGCGCTGTGGGCGCTCGCAGGCCATTGCGGCGTTCGCATGCGCGATGCTGGTGCTTGCGGGCTTCGTCGTCGTCGTCGTCGTCGTCGTCGTTGTCGTCGTCGTCGTCGTCGTCGTCGTCGACGGCGCCCGAAAAACGGCCTTTGGAGTACGAAAAAGGCGAAAAACGTCGTCGTCGTCGTCGTCGTCGTCGTCGTCGTCGTCGTCGTCGTCGTCGTCGTCGTCGTCGTCGTCGTCGACGGCGCCCGAAAAAAAACGCCTCCGCATGCCGAAAAAGACGAGAAAACGTCGTCGTCGTCGTCGTCGTCGTCGTCGTCGTCGTCGTCGTCGTCCTCGTCGACAACGGGGCCCGAAAACGGCCTCCGGAGGCCGAAAAAATATCCAAAAACGTCGTCGTCGTCGACGTCGTTGACGGCGCCCGAAAAACGGCCTCCAGAGGCCGCAAAAGGCGAAAAACGTCGTCGTCGTCGTCGTCGTCGTCGTCGCCGTCGCCGTCGCCGTCGCCGACGTCGTCGTCGTCGTCGTCGTCGTCGTCGTCGTCGTCATCGTCGTCGTCGTCGTCGTCGTCGTCGTTTTCATCGTCGTCGTCGTCGTCGTCGTCGTCGACGGCGCCCGAAAAACGGCCTCCGGAGTCCGAAAAGGCGAAAAACGTCGTCGTCGTCGTCGTCGTCGTCGTCGTCGTCGTCGTCGTCGTCGTCGACGGCGCCCGAAAACGGCCTCCGGAGGCCGAAACAGGCGGCAAACGTCGTCGTCGTCGTCGTCGACCTCGTCGCTCGTCGCTCGTCGATCATCGTCGTCGCGCGCGCGGGCGCGGGCGTGGTGCCGGGACCACGCGGCGGGCTTTGCGCTTGTACTCGAATCGCAAGCCACTGTGGTGCTCTCAGGCAGAGAGCGCTGCTCGCGCGCATACTATGGCGATCGCAGAGCGCCCCTGCCTCGCCATACCCCGCCCAGCCCAAGCGTTACCGTTACCCGGGGGGCACGGCCGCCCCCCCCCCCCCCCGGGTAACGAGCGTTACCGGCCGGAATTAAAAAAATGATCTCCAGGAGCTCCAGAATCTCCAGACGGAATACTTGAAAGTAGCGGGGCCCCGATGCGCGACGAGAAGTCGATCCTTAAGTCTGGCGGTGCTAGGATACCCTACTTGGCGAGCAGGCGTAGGCCCTGCCCTGACTTTGTCGACCATGGTCTGGCGAGCTGCGACGAGACCCAGCCACCCTCGAGAACTATTTGATCTGTAACGCCTAGCTGAGCCAATTTTTCCGAACCAGCCTGGGAAGTGGGCTGCTGAGCGAGGCCCTTTTGGGGCCGCCTGTCTGTCCCTCCGACGGATAGGCTGGAGTTTTGTTTCTGTTTTGGAGGTGCAGGATGCGAATGGGTATCGGTGCCCACTCACAATCTGCACTCCCAGAATGATTGCCCAGAAAATGCGAGCGGCCTGGGGGCAGGCCATCCTCAGGAAAGCCGCCGAAAAACTCGGCTACCCCCGGGGGGCCCTTGACGTCGGCATCGCCCGAAACATGTTGGCTGGGAAGACGCTGCCAAAGAAAGCCAGATCCACCCTTCTTAGTTTCCTCACCCAGAGTATCTGGACCAATGCGCGCTAGCAGCGAGCTGGACGCGACTCGGACGGCAAGTGCCAATGCGGACACCCGTGCGATGACTTGCGCCGCCGCCTTTTACATTGCCCGCTCAGTGCCCAGCTACGCGATGCGTTCACACCAGACGAACTTGACACGATTTCGAAGGTGACGGATCAGGCTGTAGCGTACGGTTTCCAATTTCAACCTGAATTCGAAACAGGGGCTCCTGATGGGTTTGGCCATGGACATGCCGAGTTTTGGTGTCGAGACTCCAGCGCGCAGCCTCGCGAGCCCCTTGCTGGAGAGACCTTAACCGACGGGTCCTGTCTCAAACCATGAGGGCACACAAATTATAACGTAGCTGGGTGGTCAGTGGTGGCCATCGATGGCCACGGTGACGTGTTTGCATAACTCATCGGGCGTGTGGGTAGATACCTCCCCCCTCCTCCCCTGCTGCTGAGCACTGTGCTGCGCTTGCTGCTGGACTCAATGCTCACCCACGCGCCCAAATTTTTGTAGACTACCAAGGAGCCATAGACGTGCACCGAAAGGGAAGTTTTTCGCGGTCCGATTTCTACGGGGCCTTCAAGGTCCTCGGCGGTGCTTGCGCGACCCCCCTGGGCCCAAGGCTAAACAATATTCAAGCGCACGCCAATGTACATGAGCTCCCAGAGTCTAGTCCTGAGTGGCGATGAGCCAAAGGCAATGACGCTGCCGACAGATATGCGAAGACCGCCGCTGCTAGAGCCTCCCAACCGAGTCAGCTAGAGACCGGGTTGCAGGAAGGTCAGAGTGAGCTACTGGTCAAGTTTCTTACTTACGTTTCAGAAGCCCTGCAGTTATGGCCACCTGTAGCCCCCAAGGTTGGCGCCAAAGCTTTCGACAAACCGATGCTGAGTTTGAACCCGCCCACTGGGGCAGCGTCGGCCGGCCTCTCGTGGGGCCTTATCCCTCCTCCTCCTCCGCCGAGGCCCCCGCTCGCTTCCGATATCCAGCGTCGGAAGCATCAGTGGCACCCCTGGGGGAAGAGCTACGCATGTGCAGCCTGCCGCCGCAGCCGCGCTACCAGCGCAGCTAAGGCCAGACGTGACCAAGAGGACTGCCCTGGCTACTGCGAGTTTCACAGTAGCCTGGTGAGCAATCCTCGAGGCCACAATCTCTATTTCTTTGGCTACGAAGATGAATGCAGTCCCTTGAGCGTGATTTTGCGCTGGACCTGTGGGGCCTTCTCCGAGAGCACCAGAGGCCCAGCCGACGAATGTCTTGGAGAGCCCCCTAATCACGGTGGACGACTGCAAAAGCAGCGAGCTGCGGAGGGTAGACATCCCAAGGGGGCCGCGAATTCACCAATTGTTTTGCGATCGCCGATCCCTCTGGCCCAGCTAGTGAAAGAACTGGCTGAGACGAACCCCACCGACCTCGAGATTGGTAATCCGAGTGGGGCTAGTACTGCCTGGGACGTTTCACGGGATGAGAGCCATCCGCCTGCCTCCGAGGTCGCCCTCGCTTGCCAGGGAAGCCCCCCAGAGGGGTAGCGGATCGCGGCCCTGGACGGCCACCCCCCTCTTCAGTCTGAGCGCTGGTCCTCCTCCCCCTCCTCTTTCTCCTCCCCCTCCTTTTCCTCCTCTTCCTCCTCCACCTCCTCCTCCTCCTCCTCCTCCCCCTCTTCCTTCTACTCTCGCCTCCTCTCCCCCCTCAACTTCCTACCCCTTTCTCTTCCCCCTCCTTTCTCCCCTTCCCCCTCTTGTTCCAGCTTTGCTGTGGGCCCCTGCAGCCCTGGGGAAGTGGGAGACAGGGTCTGGGAAGGTCGGGGGCGGTTGCACATTGGCAAATGGCATGCGGATAGGGGACGTTGCATGGGTGTTGGGAGGCGAAGGAGGGGGTTTTGTGATTTGCGTTATAATGTGAGGTGGGCGGAGGAGGCAGACGAGCGGGAACGTGGGGGATGGGAGGGTGACGACGACGACGGCGGCGGCGGCGGCGACGACGACGACGACGACAACGACCACGACGCTGACGTGGGCCAGAGTCCTCAGGGATGCTCCTTGCGGTCTCCTCATCCCTCCCTTCCGTCTGCTCTCTCACGGCCTCCCCCTCTGCAATCGCCCCCCTCCCCTCTCTCTCCTCCGTTCCCTCTCCACTCGCCCCTCCCCTCCTGCAGCAGTGCTCTTGCCTTTAGGCTCGGCACGTGCCCCCCCCGCCCTGCTTGCCGCAGCTAGTGGGGCAGTGACGCGCACATGCCAGACGCGTCGCCACCACCGACCAAAACCTCCGACTGCGAGGTGTTTGCAGGCCCTGGCCGCTGGAGCTCTCTGACCCTTCCCTGGTAGCAGCGCCCTTTCGACCTGCGCCGTTCTTGACGGCCCTGGAAGTTCAGCATTGGCCCTAGGAGGTCGTCAATCAGGGGCAACGGCAGGGAGGGATGCGCTGAGCACCGACCCCCTAAAATGCCCAATGATCACCGATTCGGACCTGATAGCCCACTGCGGGCCTTTCGCCGCTCTACAGCTTTCGCCGATCCCCCGATCGTTGCCCCCCATGTACGGTCCCAGGAATTTAGCATTGGCCCCAAGGGGGCCAACGATGCGGAATTCCCCTGGCAAGATTTCCTCGAGCTCCCAGAGAGGTCTGGCCTCACGAAGACCTCGGCGGCGAAATCCAAACCCTGCCCTCGCCGATGAACGAGTCAGCCCGATCTCCCACGTCGTCGTCACCGATGCTCCCCCGATGCACCGGCGATGCGGCGCGATCCTACGACCCCCTGTGCCACAGGACCCCGTTGGGGAGGCCTCTGGAGGTCGCCACCTGGCTGGGCCTGCCGCCTGCGGCGGTGCGGCGCAGCCGCAGGCGGCCTCCCTGTCGCACGGGCCGCTGGTGCGCCCGCGCCCGGGCCCGGGGCGCCCGGGCCGCAGCCGCGCCGGCTCCGGGGAGGCCACGCGTGACCCCAGCGCAGATCGGCTCGGGCGAAAGGGGGGGATTGGGAAAGGGGGGGGTACGAAATTTGCTGCATGCAGCTGGTTTCGGCCTCACCGAGGGGCCCATTCCTCGATGCATAGCCGCCCCGGCGCCGGGAGGCGCCGGGAAAATCAGCTACGTGAGCTGATTCTCAAACCCCCCCTTTGCTATCCCCCCCTTTCGCCCGACCCGAGCAGACGTACCCTGGAGGCTTGGCAGCGCTCGGACGTGTGCATTGTTTTCCTCGGAGAGAGCCCTCGGGGACCATCCTGGGCCATCGGGCAGCAAAAGCGCACGAAAGCGGAGCAAGCACGGGACATGGGCGTCCGAGCGACGGCAAGGAGAGGGTGCCCCGGGGCGCAGCCCGTGGCGCCCAACAGCTGCGGCGTGGCGCCCACCGTGGCTGGAGCCGTGGTCGCTGCGGCACCTCAGCGTCGTCCCGGGGGGTACGTCTGACCCTTCCCGGCCAGCTGCCGCGCGACGGGCGGAGGTCGCCGCGGTCCTCTCGCTGGCGCCGGTTCCAGGCCTCCCGGATGTGGCCCTGCCGTTGCCTCGTTTTCCCTTTTTTGGGGCCCCCTTGGATGCCCTCGTCGCCACCGCTGGATTCTCCCCGAAGTTCGGGGAAAGGTCCTGTGAGTAGCGTCATCAGTACCTTCTGGTGTCCCCAGGATGCAGAAGGATTGATTCTGGGCCTCTTGGATTTGATCGGCGTAGATGGGGTCGAAGGATCGAGCCGCATCGCCGATGCATCGGCGATGCGGCTCGACGTGGAATCCGATTTTCCCCATGCAGTCGTCGCCGATGCACCGCCGACGGCGCATGCGGCGCCGATGCGTCGCCGGTGCGGCGCGACCATATGACCCCATCTGCTCGGAACCCATCCGGGAGGCCTCTGTCTCTCCTTCTGCGCTTCCTCTCTTCCGAGGGGCCACTCCTTCAGCATCGCCCAAGCATGATGCCTGCGTGTGCGTCGGCCCCCGCGGGGGCGGGTCGCGCGCTCAGGCATTTTGCAGTACACGCATGCCCAGGGGCGGGCGTTTTTTCGTTTTGCGTTCCGCGTGGATAGCGGCACGCTATGATTGCGTTTTTTGCTTTGTTTTGCATGTTCAGTTTAGACGTGCGCCTCCAAGGGAGATCGCATACATCGAGGGGCAGATATGTGATTGATATCCCGTTTGCTCACGTGTCGCTCCTTTGGTTTTTGTTTGTTCCGCATGTTTTTCATTTTTGTAAATGTTCGGTTCAGACGTGCGCCTCCAGGGGCGTGCGCATAGTATCTGTACCTCCTTCTGCACCCTTTCTGGGGCCTGCGCTGATCTCTTGGATCAGCGATGGGCGCCCCTTGTCGGCGCCTCCTGGGGCCGCCTGCATGGCGGTGGGTCCCTCTTGTGCTACAGCGTGCTTCGCTGGGTGTGCCCGAGTTTCGGCCAGTGGGTGCCCGTGCCCGCCTCGTGCCTGCCTCGTGCCCGCCCGCGTACTGGCTTGGAGGGTCAGTGCTTCGGGGGGGGGGGGGGTGCTCGTGCCTGCCTCGTTGCCGCTCCGTGCGATGGCAGGGTGTGTTGCGGGCGTTCGCCGGGTGGGCACCCGCGCCCACCTCTCCTGCTATTCCTGCTGGTACTGCTGCTGCTACTGCTGCTGCTACTGCTGCTGCTGCTACTCCTTTACGGCGGCTACGATTACTGCTACACCTGCTATAATTACTACTACTACTACTACTACTACTACTACTACTACTACTACTACTACTACTACTACTACTACTACTACTACTACCACCACTACTACTACTACTACTACTACTACTACTACTACTACTCCTACGACGACGACTGCTACTACTACTACTTTTACTACTACTACTACTACTACTACTACTCCTACGACGACGACTACTACTACTACTACTACTACTACTACTACTGCTGCTGCTACTACTACTACTGCTACTACTACTACTACTACTACTGCTACTGCTGCTGCTGCTACTACTACTACTACGACTACTACTACTACTACTGCTACTACTACTACTACTACTACTGCTACTGCTATTGCTGCTACTACTACTACTACTACTACTTCTGCTACTACTGCTGCTACTACGACAACGACGGGTACCACTACTACTCATATAGTAGAATTGTTCGGATCTCCGATTGCGAGCACGACCACTACTACTACTACTACGACGACGACTACGATTATTATTATTACTACTACTTCTACTTCTACTACAAGTATTACTACTACTACTACTACAACTACTACTATTATTCCTCCTACTACTACTACTACTACTAATGCTGCTACTACTACGACTACTACTGCTACTATTACTATTGTTACGACTATTGCGACGACTACTACTACTACTACTACTACTACTACTACTACTACTACTACTACTGCTACTACTCTTACTACTACTACTAGTACGACTACTACTACTACTACTACTACTACGACTCCTACTACTATCACTACTACCACTACCACTACTACCACTACTACCACTAGTACCACTACTACCACTACTACCGCTACTACCACCACCACCGCTGCTACTACTACTACTACTACTATTACGACTACTACAACTAATACTACTACCACTTCTACTGCTACTACTACAACTAATGACGACTACTACTACTAGTATTATTAATACTACTGCTGCTACTACTACTACTACTACTACTACTACTAGCACTATTAGTACGTCTACTACTACTGCTACTACGACTATTGTTACGAGTATTACTATTACTACTACTACTACTACTACTACTACTACTACTACTACGACTACGACTACTACTACTACTACTACTATGACTGCTGCTGCTTCTGCTACTGCTACTACTACTACTACTACTACTACTAATACTAAGACGACTACTGCTACTACTATGGTTATTTCTACTACTTCTAAAACTGGTACTACTGCTACTACTACTACTATCACTGCTACTGCTGCTGCTGCTGCTGCGACCTACTACTACTACTACTAGTACTACTACTACCACTACCACTACCACTACCACTACTACTACTACTACCACTACTACTACTACTACTACTAATACTACTACTACTGCTACTACTACTACTACTACTACTACTACTACTACTACTACTACTAGTACTACTAGGACTAATCCTACCACTACTACTACTACTACTACTACTACTACTACTACTACTACTACTAGTACTAGTACTACTACTACTACTACGACTACTACTACTATGACTACGTTTATTACTACGACTACTACTACTACTACTATTAATACTGATGCTGCTGCTGCTGGTGCTGCTACTACTACTACTACTACTACTACTACTACTACTACTACTACTACTACCAATACTACCACTCCTACTCCTACTATTACCACTACTCTCACCGCAAATACCACCACTACTCTTACCATTATCTTTACCCGTTCCACTACCACCGTCACGCCTTCTCTCGCGCATACTGGCCATGCGCCGAGTGCTACTCCAGCCTCCCTCCTCCATCCCACTTCCCTCCTCTCTTCCTCCTGCCTGCCTGCCCCCCCCTTTCCCCTCCCTTCTCCTCCTCCTCCTCCCTCCCCCCCTCTGCTGTGATTCTCACTCTGACCAAGCTGGCGCAGCGCCACGCCCGTGCGCTTGGCTGCCTCCGTCCTCGACGACTGCGTGTTCACCCGCCTCGCCCTGCCATCGAGCGGGTCGCCGCCGAGGTCACGATGTGAGGGTTAGTCGGCCCCCGCCCAGCTTCTTCCGCCTGCCCTCCTCCTCCTCCTCCTCCTCCTCCTCCTCCTCCTCCTCCTCCTCCTCCTCCTCCCCGCTGGGACTGGCGCGGTGACGATGGATCGGGGCTTCTTTTTTGAGGGGGGGGGGTCGGGCCGGCGCGCGCGCTCGCTGCATCGCTCCCCGCTCGCCGAGGAGAAGACCATCGAGTGGTGCACGGACAAGGCCAGGAAGGACGGCGCGCACCGCCAGGAAGGGGGAGGTGTTCCCTGGGAGGGCGGCCCGAGCTGTTTCGGTGCTCTCGGAGCCCCCGGGCACTTCGTGTGGGCTTCCTGGGCCTCGGGGCCGGCAGAGCACGCATCGGGATGCAACGCGCTGGTTCAAGCCTTGTGTATGGCAGGTGTCGTGTGGACCAGCGGCGAGTCCGCCAGCGGCGTTCGTTTTTGCGACCCAGAATTGTTCGATGTGGATCGATTTGGACGTTTCGGAAACGGCCGATCGTGCAAGGTTGAACGATCCCCGCGGTGTCAGAAACCAACGCCGAAGTCGGCACGACACGAACTTGACGTACATTGAAGCTGTGAAAAGTGGACGGGGCCAGCCCTTCCTCTCTTTCCAGCCCTGGCAACCGACAGCTTTTCCAGCCCTGGCCGCTTTCATCCCAACTGGTTCGGGCCAGTTTCAGCCCCTGTCAGCCTTTCCAGTCCTGACCCTTTTCATTTTCATTGGGTTTCCAACGTCTCGATCTCTCATCCCCACACCCGGGCTGCGGGCTGCGGACGGGGGAGGCTGCCCGGGCTGCCCCCGAGAAAAGAATTAGGGAGCTGAGGGGAGGGGGGGATGGCAGCGGGGGAGGGGGGGACAGGCAAGTTAGGTGCGCTCGCGATTCATTTGACATACTGTCCCTCTCCATCCTTCCCCATGGCGCTGATGTTTCTCTATCCGCGTACGCGCGTCACGGCCGACCTGCGATTCCCACATAAAGAGCACTTCATGTGATGCGCAATCGGGAAAAGGGGAGCTGCGTGCACAGGAGGAGCTAGAGGAGGAGGAGGAGGAGGAGGAGGAGGAGGAGGAGGAGGAGGAGGAGGAGGAGGAGAAAGAGGAGGTGGTGAGTCAGCAGGAGGGTGACCGGGAGGACAATGATGAGGACGAACAACAGCAGCATAATCTAAAGCGGACGGATCAATAGGAAAGGGAGGACCAGGGGAAGGCGGATGAGGGGATTTGAGGGGGGGCGACAACAATATAGAAGTATTTGGATTCAGAAAGGTGGCCCGCGCTGGGGCGAGACGAACAGCAGCGAGGGGAGTTAGAGCGGAAGAAGCGGGAGGAAGAGGATGACCAGGGCAAGGCGGAGGAGGGGAGAGTGAGGGGTGATGATACTGAGGCCAGGCTCGGATCCAGAAGAGTGGCCCGCGCCAGGGCGAGTGCGCCACGGGAGCAAAGCGCGGATCCGAAAATGAGGCCAACGCTGCAGCTGGAGCACCATTTCGAAACACCGAAATCCATCGAATTGTAACTGACGATCAGGGAGCTCAATTCTTGAAATCTGGTCTGAAAAAAAACACACCACGCGGAGAGGGCGGGAGATTTCCCGGACAATTCGGAGGAAGAGGGCGAGTAGTATCCATATTGTTTATTTTGGACGGTTTGGTAGGGGCTGTTGAGTGTGGTGGAGTCCGTGCTAACAAGGGATTGACCCAAGTTGAGGTGGCGGCGCGACGTCGGACACTCCCGAAGGCCCAGGGGAGGATTCGGGAGGGGGTGCTGGAAGGACGAAGGGAATCGGGGCGGAAGGATGGCGAGGTGGAGGTAGGGGAGGAGGAGTAGGAGGCGGAGGAGGATAGCGGGACGGAGGGAAGGATATAATTTTGCGCGGTGCAAGAGGGGGGGGATGAGGAGAGCAGATGCGAGTCGAGAGCGAGGCAATGGGGAAGGCGAGAAAGCGAGGATCGGTTCTGACATCCATGATTTGGTGTGCCGAGGGAAACCACGCATGCGCATTCACATCATACAGCATCAATCTGATTTAGCGAGTGTGCTCCCTAGCGGATATGATATGCAGAAGGAGGACGAGGATGAGGATCAGGATGATGAGGATGAGGATAATGTTGACAATGAGGATAATGATGATTTTGATGGTGATGATGATGATGATGATGATGTTGATGACTGTGATGCTGATGATGCTGATGCTGATGCTGCTGTTGATGATGAGCATGTTGTTCATGATTATGATGATGTTGTTGATGATGATGACGTTGATGCTGATGATGCTGCTGCTGCTGATGATGGATCATATGGTGAATACAATAATCCATGGGATGAGAAGCAATATGTGGGCTGGCACGGGGCATGATGTCGACGAATGGAGCTATACACACGATACGATTCAGTATGCGGTTGTCGCAAGCAGCCACGGGCACTAAAACATTTTTTTGCCTGCAATACCCCCAGCAGTACAATGTGTCAATAAGGACTATCATAGTGGATAAACAATGCATGAGGGTGAATAGCAAGAGATGGGCTGGGACGGGGCACGATGCCGACGAATAGAACTATGAACACGATATGGTTCAGTATGCTGTGATATCAATCCGCCAAGGAGAACACAACCTTCTTTGGCCTGGAGCACCCCCAGCTGTACAATGTGTCAGGTCGTGCTAAGTGTTTGCCCCTGGCGCACAAGCCACACCAGTTGGCGAAGGCGTCCTCTTCCTTTTTCGAAGTTGCGGCATGACGCTGCTCAGTCATCAGTGAGCGGGCATGGATGTCGTGATCTGTTACAAGAGGGGGCATAGCATCGTGTCTCTTTGAGAATATTCGCTTTAGGTTGTGGACTGACAGTCCCTCACGCTCGTGGTCCTCCTGCCTGAACTCTGCCCTCCCATTCATCCATCTCGTTCTGTTCCTTCGGTTCCTTAGCCTCCTGCTTCTCGCCTTCCTCGTCCCCCATACTGTCCTTGTGCTTCTCCTAGCTGTCATGCTCCCATCGCGTCCTCGGAGCAAGGCATGCGTGCGCGTGTGGGGCAAAGGCGAGGCGTGCGTGATCAGACTCAGCGGGAAGGGCAAGCGTGCGCGACCAGGGCTGTCGCGCGCACACAGGCCAGCAGCACTCCTCCGCGGGTGTGCGCTCGCGCGCGTGCGCGCAGGACCCCCCTGGCTTGGCAGCGACCGCCCGGCCGATCTCGGGCTGTTCTCCGTGGTCGTCCTCTGCATCTTCGGGGAAGGGGCCGGGCTTTCCTGGGGCCCCACATCGAACAGGATCGCGACGTCGGACCTCTGGCAAGGAGGCCGCGAGAGCTGCGAGTACCTCGATCATCGCGGTTCGTGAGGTGCGAGGCCACGGAGTCAGGGGGGGACCAAATCCTATCTCAGGGGTCTCTGGTGGGGCTGCCGCGAGGCCAAGTGGCTCCCTGGGCCTCATGGAGAGGTCGCGAAGGTCTGCACACAGCTTTGTGCCGTGAGGCGGTCCTGAGGGAGGTCTGTTCGGGTGACCACGCATCCAGCACCCGGAAGCGTCATCCTGGCATCCTGAGGAGGACGAGTAGGAGCAGGAGGAGGCGCAGGAGGAAGAGAACGAAAGAAAGAATACCTTGGGGCGCCTCACCGAGGTGAGAGTGGAGGTCGCCTAGATTCTATTACTGTAGGCTTACCTGGCTGCCACCGCGCGGGCCAGCGCAGTGAGGCTGGCACGGGCCCAGTGGCGCACGCAACGGCGCGCAGCCAAGCGGCTGCCATCGTCCACGCTGCTCTCAGGGGGGATTCTTGCTGGAGCGACGCACGCATGCAACAGCAGGCAGTGCCAGACGCGAGAGAGGACGGAGGGCCGCCGGAGACGACCTGAGAACGGGGGAGCCACGGGCCCACCCCTACCCCGAGGGGCCCCCCTGGCGGCCCCCCCCCCCTGCCGCGCCCCCCTGGAACCCCGACCGCGGCTGGCCGGCGGTCTCGAGAGTGGAGCAGCAGCTGGGCCCCCTCTCTGGAGCATTCCGACATGCGAGAGAGGGACGAGAGGAGACGGAAGGGGTGCTCCGGGCCAGGAGGGGGAGGGATGGAAGGGGCAGGGCTGAGACAGGCCCAAGACTCGCCTCGCGAAGCCTTTCTGACCAGTTTTTGGCCGTTGCCCGCTCACTCCGACTCCAGCAGAGCTTCTTCTTTTCGAACGCGGTGTTGCCACAGCGCTCCGCCTGCTTCTCCTTCTCCCTCTCCTCCCCTGCCTCCGGGTAGAAGGCTTGGTTCTCCTCGGGCATAGGCTGGCAGGTGAGCGCGCCTTGCTCTCACTGCCAGATGTCGTAGACCGCGCCGATGAGCGCCCGCAGCTCCGCCTCGTCTGTGAGCACCGACTCGGCGATGGCCACGGCCAGTTCGTCGATGGACTGCTTCTTGTTGCCCTTGCCGCCTCCTTTGCGCACCACGTCTCCTGCTGACGCCTGCCCGCCTGTGTTGGCCTTCTTCTGCAGCGGAGGGGACACGCCGTTTTGGCCATCCAAGTCGGCAGAGAGAGCGCCATCGACCAGGACGTCGCCAGCAGAAGAGTAGCAACGAAAGTGGCGATCATGGATACGAAGTGCACGAGGTACATGTGTACGGACGTGCTGCTGAACACTAAACGGATCACCTCCATGATACACACACAAGTAACATTGGAGGTCGGATACTACATGCAGGGGATCTTGCGTGCGCCCTCCACGCTATAGCAACAGCCTCGGTTCATAGATCCCACTAGGTGCCTACTTGTCGTTACAGTGCCAGAACAAGACGCTCCTGACAATTCGGACACTGGTTAGTTTTGCAAAGCACAGGTCCCGTATATCTGACACAGTGATGACACCTCATGTGATTCAGGACCGCCTTCTTGTCGGGAAGCATTTCGCCGCACGGAATCCGTACGTCATCAGGACTAGTGCAAGCACCACAGACCCACGTTTGCAGCTTCCTCCTCCAAGGCCTTGTTGTGGTTCCCGTTGTATTTTTGGGCAGGTGTCGCAACTCTCTGAATGCGACGACGAAGGGAAGAGTGGCATCGATGGTTGCGGAGGCCATTCCGAGCTCCTGGTCCCACCAGAGTGCCAATAAGCAGCCTTGCAATCTGACGAGCAAGTCCCCGCCATCTTCAAGTATGTGCAGACTTCCCAGGTCAGCAAAACACAGTATTGCCCAAGGATTGACATACGCAGCGGGACGCCCCACGTTTTCCTACTGAGGTCTTCCATCCTCCGTTGGCAGCGTGGAGAAGAGAGCCGTGATGATCTGCACCAACCAGTTCAAACGCCGAACGCCGAATTCGCAATTCAAGAAATGCAGAGGTGAGCCGCTACTGTTTCATGACCTTTGTGGTTGTAAGGATATGTGTATGTGTATCCCCCTCCCAGCTGGCCCTCCCTTTCACAGCAGCATGCACGATCGGATACATTGGGTGAGCTGATTTCTGTTCCTCTGGCTCCTCGTGCCTCACTGCTGATGCCTGTGTCCTCCCTCCCTCCCCCCTCCCTCCCTCGTCCTTCCTTACCCTTCCTCCCTTCTCCCTTGTTCCTCTTCCCTTCTTCCTCCCTTCCTCCCTCCCAGATTCAGTTTCTCCTTCCCTCTCCCACCTTAGTCCCTCGCTCTGCCCGTCTTCCTCGTCCTCTTATCCCTCGTCTCCCTTGTGCTCCCCGCCCTCCTCGTCCTCGCAGTCACCATCGTTGTCGCCGTCGTGGTCGCCCGCGCTCTCATCCTTTCTTTCTGCTCCTCGTGCCACTTTCCTTTTGCTTCTCCTCTCCAGCCACTCCCTAATCCGCTTCTTCGTCCTCTCCTCCCTCCGTGTCCTTCTGGTGGTCCTCCTCCGCTGGCTCGCCCTCGACCACCTCATCGCTCTTCTTTTCTCTCCCTCCTCTCCTCCTCACCCTCCTCTGCCTCTCCCTGCTCGTCGTGCTCCCCACTCGTCCTCAGCGTGGTCCTCCTCCTCTCTCGCCGCCGCGCGCCTTCGAGGGTGTGGGGCCCCGAGACGACCGCGACCGGGAGGAGCGTGGGCGAGGGCGGGCGCCGGTCGGGGCTCTGGCGGGGCCCCCTCGGACCCGCGCCCGACGCTCGCACGGCCCGCGGGCCCGGAGGCCTGGGCCCGACGCATGCTCCGGTGCCCGCCCGCGCACCGCCCCGCCCCGCGCGCGGTACCAAGGGCGCCCTCGAGGGCGCGAAGTTGTTCGCGCTTCGCGCTTCGGCTCCGATTCCTCCTCCTCCTGTTCTCCCCTGGGAGGCGGCGCGAGAGCGCGAAGTTCTTCGCCCCTCGCGCTGCGCGCAGCGCGAGGCGCGAGGTTGGGTGCCCCTGGGTGCTCCGAGGCGGCCTTGGACGACTGCGCGGACAAGTCGCACAACGGCTTCCGCATGGGCAGCGGCCACAGGCGGCCCGGGCGGGCCCCACGCAGCGCCTCGTCGCGCGGCCGTTCCCGATCCTTCGCCCGGCACCCCAGCCAGGGGTCTGATGGCCCCTTGTCAGCACGGAGAGGCTCCGACGCTGGAGGGCATGCAGATCCATCGCCCGATCGGGGACCGCTAACCCAGTACCCCAAGGGCGATGAGTGTGGACTAGAAGGTCTTCATATCCACTGCCTCCTGGGGTTCTGGAATATCGGTTCCCTGGGCGAAGGATGTGCGTGTTTTGGTTTTGCGCGTTCTTGTCCTGACGGCGAGTGGCACTGTTCCGCAAGCAGTGTCTGCACCAAGGGCTTCTTACCTCTGCTCTTGGAAACTGGGCCGTGTCTTCAGTGGTCTGGCGGCGATGTGGCCGCCGTCGCCGCCTCCTCGCCGCAGGTCATCTGGACCGTGTGTTCGGCCTGGCGGCTACGTGGTCGCCGTCGCCTCGTCGTGGCCGCCCGTCGTCTGGGCCTGTCTGCCGCTCTGGCGGCCACGTGGCAGCCGTCGCCACCCCGTCGCCGCCTCGTCGCCGCGGTCTGGATGTGATGTTGTCGCCGTCGCGCCCCGTCGCCACCGAATTACAGTGCACAGCGTAGATTGCGCAGCATCTGCTGCACCACGTGGATTCTCCTTTCTAAAAAAGGAGATCTGTTCTACCACCTTTCCCCCCCCCCCCCGATTTAACGATCCCCCTTTTCGCATTGCAATTTGCATCTGATTCTGCCCCATCGTCCATCCTAAATATGAATTTACGCTATCCCAGGGGGGCCGGTATCGCCCCCCCCGCCATCCTTCGCAAAACCTACTATGTAGTCGTTTACAAAAGTCATAAGTTTTCAAGAACCCCTTGCAAACATAGTAACGAAGTGCACACGCGCGCGTCGTCGCGCGCGCATGCCGGAATCCTTGAAGAAACCTTCGGTTTCGGAAGGATTTCAAGATCGAGTATCCAAAAACATAGAAAACATACATGGTTTCGCGCGTTCTTGCGAATTTAAATACCGAAAACATGAAATTTCAGCATTTGCACACAGATGCTACCAAACCGGCCTCGCGCGCGCATGTCGAAATCGTTCGGACGCCCTCGCGCGCGTGCTGGGGTGGCACGATCCGTGTCAAATAATGTCATGCGGGCCACTCTCGCGCGTCTGCCGCGCGCGCATTTCGAACTCCCTCCAAAACCTTCATCACCGACGCGAAAACGCCGTCATCGTCGTCGGCGTGATCAGCATCGGCGCCGTCACTGGCTGCCCCATCGTCGCTGTCAGCATCGCCACCAGCATCGCTAGTATCATCATTGTGTCTGTCGTTGTCGACGTTGCCATGATACCGCGCCCGCCCAAGTCGCCGACTCGCACTGACATGCGGGCTGAAATGTGCCGAACTGTCAGCGCCACTGCGTTCGCGTCGGTCGCGCCAAACTAGCTGGCTGCTGCGCGCGCGAGCATGCGCGGGCTAGCGCGGCCGCAGAGATGCACCAGCCAACACCAAGCACTAATCGCAATCGTTTCCGCATGGGGTTTGCGCACCAAGTTGCGGGTGGGTGGATGGGATGTTTGCGCGAGCAATGGAGTGGACAACGTCAGGTTGAGTAAGTGATTGATTGCACAACGTAGATTGCACCACATAGAGTTTACAATGTATATTGGACAGCATAGAGTGCACAACGCATAGTGCACAACATAGTTTGCAACATTAGAATCCACCGCACATTCTGCACCACATATATTGCACCAGTGGGGTCGCACCACATGGATTGCACCACCTGGATTGCACCACGCCGGTCGCACGGCGCAAATTGCGAACCACACAGATGGCATCACATAGCTGCATCCTCCATATGTATGTTTGTATGTATATGTATATTCATATGTATATGTACATATACATGGTTACGTTTATGTTTATGTCTATGTATGTATGCCTGCCTGTATGTATGTATGTATGTATGTGTATGTATGTATGCATATGTATGTGTGTATATATACAAACATATATGCACACATGTTGGTGTGTGTCCATATATATATATATACAACTAAATTCTATATATTTATATATGTATCGGAGTTGGCCCGGGGGCGGGGGTGGGGTGGTGCCAGCGGTTGGCATTTGCTGCCCCGGGCGTCTTGTGGGGTCCACGAGGCCGCCCAAGACGGCCCATGCGGCCCCAAAGGCAGCCCAATAGGCCCACAAGACAGCGTCGGCGACGCCCAAGAGGGCCCAAGGACGCCCAAGAGCGCCCCAAGATGGCCCGGGATGGCTTGAAGATGGCCGAAGAGTGCCCCAGGAGGGCCTTCAAGAGGCACACATCGGCCCATTCCTTTTGTAATGCGTGCATTTTCAGCATACTCGCTTGCTTCGTCTTCGCAGTGCCTCAGACGCCCCCGAGGAGCCCCAAGACAGCCCAAGAGAGATCCCAGAGGGCCCAAGACGGCCGAAAAGAGTCGTCCTGTGGAGCTTACGGAACCCCCCAAGACGACCCAAGAGGCCGCAAAGCCGGCCCAGGAGGCCCCCCCAAGACGGCCTCAGGGAGGCCCAAGAGGGCCTCGTTCGAAATTATGTTCCCAGAAGCCTCTCCGGGAACATGATTTCCGGATTCCCAGGACGCCCAAGAGGACCCCAGGACGGCCGCAAACGGGCCTCAGACATTCAAAAAGGCCCGGAGGGCCACAGTTCGTTGATTTGCGCGAGATGTTGTTGGATATCTTCCGCGCGGAGGAGACGGAGAGGGCGAAAGAGGAGGAGGAGGAGGAAGAGGAGGAGGAGGAGGAGGAAGAGGAAGAGGAGAAGGAGGAGGAGGAGGCCGGGAGGAGTTGAGGGGAGGGGGGGGAGAGAGGAGGCTCGAGGGCGATCGACGATCGGCGACGAAGACTGGCGACAGTGATTCACGACGACGACGACGGTCGACGACCGACGAAGACGACGACGATCGAGGACGATGACCACACCCTCCCCCCCTCCCCTTCCGCCGTCGAAACGCCGAATAAGAGAACGTTTACATGGGCGCCCCTTTCTCTCTATTCCTCCATCGGGAAACGTCTGCCTACATTTTGTTCC
Organism: Prorocentrum cordatum; assembly: GCA_963575745.1. Taxonomy (NCBI): domain Eukaryota; class Dinophyceae; order Prorocentrales; family Prorocentraceae; genus Prorocentrum; species Prorocentrum cordatum. Next base: position 267,508 of record CAUYUJ010015336.1, read on the forward strand.
TCCTTACTTCTCCTCCCCGCTCTTCCCTCCAGCCACCGCCACGGGGCGGTGGTAGAAAGGCGGCGCTTCCTCCGTGGCCTCCCCTTGCTGCATTCCTCCTCCTTCTCCCTCTTCCCTCTCCCTCTTCTCTGTATCCCTCCCCCCTCCCCCTCTTCAACCGTCATTATCCTCCTCTTTCTCCTCCCCCTCCCTTTTCCGTCCTTCTTTTTTCTGTCCCCTTCCTTGAAGCCCTTCCTGCTCCTCCGACGTCGGCAGTGATGCCGGCGCTGACGACGACCCGCGGTGCCCTGCAGGCTGGCGCTGTACCGGCTGGTGAAGACACCGCGCCCGGAGGCGGGGCCGCGCCTCCCCACCGCGCATGCCCAGGGGGAGGAGGAGGGGGAGGAGGGGGGAGGGGGAGGGGAAGGAGGGGGGAACGAGAGGAGGGGGAAGAGGGAGGGGACGTGCAGGGGGAAGGGTTGGACATGTGAGGGGGGTTCGCAGGCCCAGAGGTTGACACCAACACCAATAACAACGGTGCGCCTCCACCGAAGGAAGAATATCCCGATCTCGGCGATGGTGGTGATATTCTGGCTGTCAAGGTGACCGAAAGATTGCCACCAACACCGACATCTCGGAGCATCTGCCCCCTGTGGAGGCAGCCCCCTGTGTTGGTGTTGGTGCCCATTTCCGGGCCTCCAAGGGGTGGAAAAGGCTTCCAGGGAGGTTTTCGAGGTATCACGGGGAGACAGGAGCAGGCGGGGGCGAGGCACGGGAGGCGGAGAAGAAGAAGGAAAAGGAGGAGGAGGAGGAGGAGGATAAGGAGGAGGGAAAGGAGGAGGAGGAGGAGGACGAGGAGGAGGAGGAATAGGAGGAGGAGGAGGAGGAGGAGGAGGAGGAGGAGGAGGAGGAGAAGGAGGAGGAATGGATGAGCAGCAGGAGGAGGAGGGAGGAGGAGGAGGAGGAGGAGGAGGAGGAGGAGGAGGACAACTACCTTTCTGGCCCCGGGTCCCCGCGCCGCCGCGCAGGGATCTCCAGGGCCCTGGGGGGGCCAGCACCACCGTGCCCGCCGCCATCGGCGGCGGCGCGCGAACAACGAGAGCCGGATCTCCTACCAGACGGGGGTGTCCACGTTAATCATGACCAGACTTGGGAGTGCAAATTGACCGACCAGAATGTGATCAACCTTCTACCGCGAAAACCGCGTGAATGCGATTCATTTTGTCTACATCGTTACAGCCAGGGGACACAAACCGCAGAAACGAACATATCCGCGACAACATAATCGACTAACATCTGTTGAACAACAGCCGTTACGAAGTATTCAGGGCGAGAGCGAAGACTCGTGAGGGCTACGCACAGAAGGCTACCCGCCCGCGAGCCCAAGGTCGTTTGCTACTTGTTGCGCTTGCTGCAAGAGAAAACCTTGACCAACACCAGGGATCAATGGCGCCAGGCAACATGCACCGTGCCCCCAAGAAGGGCGTCTATCAGGACAAGCGGTATAGAGGTATAAAAACATGTGTAAACACATACGGCCACCGTGACACATGGAAGTGCGGTTGCAAACGGATTGCCCCGAACCGAGTCTGGAAATGCCATTGTGGTCACCGCTGGAAGGACGAGGGCGACAACTTCGCCCAGCATACCACATCCAGAAGACAGTCCTCGGCATGGCATGGAAGGCATACAAGACTCCCGACAAACAGCTTGGAACACATGTCATTCGCTCTGGGAAGAGGAGGCGGTGCCCAACAAAGACTGGGCACTTTCCCCAGAGAGCGGGGACGACTTTTGCAATCGCCGACTGCAATGCCGTAGCACACTTCCACAAGCTTGCGCAATGAAACACGGCCAGAAACTAGGCAGGACGGCCCGACCAACACTTCTACGATAGAGCCGCCTGCCCCAAGGACAAATTACTGCCGATCGAGCCCGTTGACCTCGACCTCAAGCAGGTGAAGACCAACATCGTCACTGCGAGAGGGCATTGTGACCGCAAGCCCCAGCATGCCGAACAGGGCAATATAAACTACGAAAACCGCAGCAACATTTCCAGATATCTTAGCGTGGCACAGCACTCGGCCAACGACATCACCGCGGGCCCCAGAAGAGCGCGCGCGCCCGGACTGATCCGGCCGTTGGCGCCCCAGCTGCAAGACCCCGTGGCGACGATCCGTGGGCACCGATCGCGACGTCGTGGATGCGACGCAGAAGCCTGTCCTGGAAGCCGTCTCCAAACTCGCTGCGCACAATGCGCGCATACTACGTCCCTAGTGATACATGCCAGTAGAAGGAGCAAGAGGCACAAACGAACAATGCAAAGCACGATCGCCGTATCGAGACGGACACGGAGTATTGCAAGGATAATTGGCAGGCGCGAGCATCATTTCGGTTGGACGAGATCTACCAAGTAGAAAGGCCAGGCCGAGTGGTGCCACCACGAGGTCGACCAGAGGGGCCCCGAGTCCGCTGAAGACAACAAGGCAGACGGTTCGCAGCCAGCTGCATTGCTTCTACGCGTAAGTGCCCACAGGTCACGCTGAGGCCGATGCCTACAGCGGAGGCGCCCGAGTTGAGATTGATGAGATCGATCTGTGTGCGGCCGACCCGGACTTGTGGAACCTCAGTAAAATTACTGGCAGAGCAAATTCCGGGCGAAGGAGCTTTGGAAGGAGGGGTGGCCGGCATGCGGGCGGAGGAAGTCACGGCCGTGGCCGCGCGCGTGCGAAGGAGAATGACTGCGTCCAGCGGGACTGTCGAATGCGCGAAGCGCACCGAGGGGCGCATGCTGCGCGTGCGCGATTGGGAGATACAAGAGCTACAACGCAAATTCAACGACTGGAAGGACGCGGTGATCGTCGTGTTCCAGACAGTGCATTCTGCAGGCATCTCACAGGCAGAGGGGCAGACAGAAGCTCGGAAGCCGTGCAAGGGCTGCTAAGCCCGCGGCTGCTAAAATCGACCTCCAGGAAGTTGTCATCGCCCTTCCGGGAAGAAGCCCGTTGAATGTCTCGCGTGCCGCGCTTCATTCCGGGAAGTTGTTTTTTTCTTTCCGGGGGGGTCGTTTTAGGGGCCGCGGTTTTAGCAGCCCTCGCCCAGCTTCCGAGAAGCGCTGGCACATGCGCGGTGCTTGGTACAACGCCCCAGAAACCACGCCACAGGACGACGGGGCGGGCAGTCCAAGTTCGAGGCCGCCGTCCACGACGCCGCCAGCCTAGCGCCAGGACCGCTTTCAAATGGAACTGTGAGCGGGACGAGGACGTCCCTTTTTGTTGGGCAGATGGCGTCTATTCTTGGAGGTCCGACGACGCCTGGGGGGGCTAGAAGAATCCTCGTCGGAATGCGCGATCTCATGGTGGAACGCGCGCTGCGACTGCACTGGGGGCCTCGCCTCACCCAGACGCTCCAGCAAGGGCCGCGCGGCGCTAGCAACGCGCATTTCCATCGCGGTCACGATTCAGCATGCGCTTGCGATGCCTCCAGGTCGCGTCGGGGCACTAGACTGCCCCGAGCCGCGCGGGACCTGGGCGCGATGGGGCGCGACGAGCGAAAGAGGATGGCCGGGAAGCAGCCCTGACCCAGATCTTTCGACATGTGCGATGACGATCCCATTGAGAACCAGTCGCAGGAAGAATGTCAACGCGATTCGGATTTGTGAATCGTGTACCGCGAGCGCCAGACTGATATCTGCGTGGGAAGATGCTCGGCTCGCGGCGCAGCGGCCCCTTGCGCCCGCCAGCGCGCTTGTGGATCGCGATCATGCGCGGCAGAAGGCGATGGGGGATGCAGCCGGCCAGGGCCGCTGCAGCAAGAGGCGCGAGGAACAGCGGGCGCCGTTTCGCCAGGATCAGCGCGGGCACGAGGCAGCAGACTCACCGCCCCCCTCGCCGCCGCCGCCCCAGCCGCTCTCTCTGACGCCCGCGTTTGCCCGCAGTGCGCGGGCGTTTGAGACCGAGAACGACGACGGGGTTGGCCGACTATTTCAAAGCTAGCCCTCTGCGAGCGCGCCGCGCAAACTTTGACCGCAGCCCGGGCGTTCTTCAGGAACAGGAAGAAACGTGCGACGTAGGTGTTACTGCGACCTCCGACGAGAGGATACCGCTAATTTAAATCATGTGCGCTGTTGCCTCCTCGCAGCATGCATGGGCGAAGCGTCCGTGGGCGGCGGCGGCCCGCGCAAAGATTGGATCGGTGACGCGGCGTGCTTGTCAGCTCCGCGTGAGCGCGCTCGCGCGCCTGGCGATGCTTACGGAGGTCGGTCCACGAGAGCGTCGGTTTCGCGTCATATATCCCGTTTAGATACTTCGCCAGAAGTACTGCGACTCTGACGATGAGCTCGATGCAACTCTTGCAATGACTCCGCCCCCCTCCCCATGGAGACCCAGTTTGCAATTGCAGCGGCATGTGCGTGCCAGGTTGCACGAGAGCTACGACTCTGCCACTGACCCCTCCCACCAAGTTGTCCGCGGGAATGCTCCCGGGTCTGGCTGGGGCCGTGCAGCTAGAGCAAGAAACTGAAGACGCGTGTCACAGCGACGACAGCCGCGAATCAGCAGCCGCGGACAGCGTCCACACCGCTTCTCGAGGCACGGGACCAACCCCCAGCTGATGGACACCAGCCGCAAAGTGGGCATGCAGAAGATCGGAATTGGATTAGCCAAAGACCGCCACAACAAGATACATCCATATGTGTACATATACACATGTATATTCATATCCATATGTACATATGTAATGCTAATTCAAGCTGGTCTAAAGCATGAGCACAGCCTGGGCCACGCGCCTATTCGGAGTCGCTGCCACGCTGGGCTGAAGGACGCTGGGGCAGCGCATCCGAGGGAATGTACTTATCGACCTAACTACAAGCATTGACGACATCGGAAGACTGGAAGTAAATACTGAGGCAGTCAGGAGGGACAGGCTATACAATCGCCCTATACAGGCTACGTGGGTACAGCTCTCCAAAACATGCAGCCTCTGGGCGCGTTATCAGCGTTTCTGACACGTGCGATGAAGAGCCTGACAACTACGTTATAAATGTACAAGTCGTCCAGAGACAAGGACTTCATGATTGGAGATACCTTCAGCACATCCACTTCGCCGGGATACACAATGCATCATCATATCGGCGCTCGCGATATCGCAGCAGACAGACGACATCACTAGATAGGTGTACACTGCGACTCCACAGCTGCCATGCGTCTCGCGACGGGAGTGCCGGCCGAGTTGTATTTGCACGAAGCGTTCTACGACGAGATGCGCGCAAAGTCGCACGTGTAACGACCGCGCTGACGTGGCCGCCAAGGCAGCAACTATCCAAAACCAACCAGACCCATCCCGTACAGACAATATGTCAGTGTCTCCATGGACAGTGGTTGGCCGCGGCTTCTACATGCTTCCCCCCGACGACAGACAGGCGTACCCCAAAAACGAGAATAGCAATTTTCTCTATTTGACAGAAAGGCGCACGAGGAAAAACGGCACCACTTCCAGTGAGGAGGAGGAGGAGGAAAAGAAGGATGATGATGATGATGATGAGGAGGAGGAGGAGGAGGAGCTGGAGCTGGAGCTGGAGGAGGAGGAGGAGGGGGAGGAGGAGGACCTGGAGATGCGGTGTATCGAGCATGGCGCCCCGGGGCAGGGGGACTGCACCAACGGAAGTGGCGCTCCCGGGCTGCCGGCGGTCGTGGTGGCGTCGGGCGTCGTATAAAAATTTAGGGCGCCCAGCCCTCCTCCTCCTCCTCCTCCTCCTCCTCCTCCTCCTCCTCGGGAGATGCCCTCACCTTGGGTGTTCCCCCTCCTGGGGTGTTGCTGCTGGTTCGATGGGCGTGGGTCTCACCCCCCCGAGAAAAGTCCCCCACAACAGCCGCTTGACACGCCAGTGTGGGGTCCGTTCAAGCGCATCCGGGATCTAGTGGGTGGTGAAGGACAGTACACCTTTTGCGTCCGGCTCATCGCCCCACCAGTAAGCAACGCCCGAGCTGTGGTGCCGATTTCCGTTGCTTCTCCCTACCCGCTTCTGGACTCCCCTCCCTTGCACATCCCGTGTGGCATGATTTCTGGTTTTCCTTCAATTTCTTCTCTTCCGCCTTCCGTTGCCCACGTCCCCACGCCACCGCCAGCACGTTCTTCCGAACCTTCTCCGCGACTTGCAGTGGTCCACATATCCTCCCCCTCCCGTCAGTTATTCTCGAGATACTGTTTTTCCATTTTTCCCCAATCAGAGCTTGCCTTTGTAGGAGTCCTAGCGGATTCATATGTTTAGGTTCGGTTTGCCGCCGATTTTCGCCGCACGCCCGGGTGCCCGGGGGTGCCCGGGTGCCCGGGCGTGCCCGGGGGTGCCCGGGGGTGCCTTCTAGGCCTATAGCCCAATAGCCCTATAGCCCTACATTTCTATAGCCCTATAGCTCTATAGCCCTATAGCTCAATAGCCCTGTAGCCCTACAGCCCCCTAGCCCTATAGCCCTGATTGGTATTTTTCTCCAGTATCATTCCTTGCAATTTCACTGTTTTCACTGCGGCCCTCATCCCCCCCCCCGTCCCTTCTTCATGGTCCATGCGCATTTCTCCCAGCGCTTCTCTCTCCTTCCTACCCGCCCCTCCGCTTGTTCCATCCTCTCCTCCCTCCTCCTCCTCCCTCCAGGTCCTCCTCATCCTCCTCCTCCTCCCTCCTCCAGGTCCTCCTCCCTCCTCCCTCCTCCTCCTCCCTCCAGCCTCCCTCCTCCTCCTCCCTCCAGGTCCTCCTCCTCCTCCTCCTCCTCCTCCCTCCTCCCTCCTCCTCCCTCCTCCCTCCTCCGGGTCCTGCTCCGCCGCCATCTTCCGCCTGGCACGGGCTCCATGCCCGCGTCTTCCCCCTCCCCTCCTTCCGTGGCCGCAGGGTCCGGCCGCCGGCCAGGCGGGGGCACGTCGTGGCCAGAGGTGAACTCGCGAAGGATGGCAAAAAAACCCTGGGATTGCAAAAAAACCCTGGGATTGCAATCCTGTTTTTTTTTTTTTTTTTTGCAATCCTGGGTGTTTTTTTGCAATCCTGGTTTTTTTTGCAATCCTGGGATTGCAATCCTTCGTTTTTTGAAATCCTGGGTTTTTTGGCAAGTCCCCCCCCCCTGGGGGGACGGCCCTCCCCACCTTCCGACGCCGGGCCTCGCCCTGTATCATCGTCATCATCGTCATCTTCATCGTCAGCATCAGCATCAGCATCATCATCACCACCACCATGAGCATCAGCCTTATCGTCAGCATCAGCATCATCGTCAGCATCAGCATCAGCATCAGCATCATCATCAGCATCATCCTAAGCATCATCATCAGCAGCATCATCACCCGCATTCTCATCCTCAGCAATCTCAGCAACATTAAATTCAGCATCAACCTCAACAGCAACATCATCATCAGCAGCATCATCATCATTACCATCACCATCACCATCATCATCACCATACTTATTCTGATTGTTCTGGTTATCATCAACATCAGCAATATCATCTCCCCCCTCAGGGGCCGCCCTCCCCACTGTCCGACGCCGAGCCTCGCGTGTGGCGTGGTGCGTTGGCAGGGCAGGGGTCTTAAGTCGGGCAGGTCCCTCTGCAGGAGGACTGTCCAAATCAGTGCACAAATAACATGGGGATGATGTTTCGATTAGTTTTGGTTCTTGAGAATTGTCGGATTTTTCCATGTTTCTTCCAACATTCGCTAGTACGAGGACATGCCCGACCTAACCATGTTCGGCCTTCCTGGTCCTCATCCGGGTGGCCCATTCGCGGTCCAGCCGCCGGGCCTTTTTGCCCGACTGGTGGCAAGCCGAGGTGGGGGCAGCGTTTGGGGGATCAAGCAGCGACGCGGAGTCCTGTCTTCCCTGCAGGCCCACCAAGGATAGAAACTTTCGTGGTTTAAGCGGAACGTGCTCAGAATAGTTCTGGCCGAGACCGTCTTGTTTTAACACACCGGCTTTCTGTTCTAAGACATGTTGCTTTCGCTCTTAGATCATGCTCTGGTTCTAAGAGCATTTCGCGGCTGCTCTTTTGGAATGCCCGGACGATCGGCCCTTGTTGATGGGAGCGGAGGCGGTAGTTCCTCCCTCCCTCTTCGGGGGTGGACAGAACCCCCAACAGTGACACGTCGATTAGTGAATTGTCCGTTTTCGGTTCTCGAGAGGGCGCCGTGGCCGTCATTTTCCAGGCTTGCGCCCGCCAGGTTTGGGCCTCGGGTCGTTTTCACTAAACCACGTTTTGCTAAAGGGGGGTCTGTCCATCTCCGACCTCTCCCCCCTCCCCTCAGATCGACTAGACGTTAAAGAGTGATCCTCCGCCGCAGTGACCTCTGGTGTGGGCTGATCGGAGCCCCCGACCGCCGAGCGGCCTGAGATGGCAGCGCCCTGCGCGCTTGCGTTTGCCCCCCCCCCCCCCCCCGGCGGCCCCGAGCACACCGCGCACCAGAGGTCACTCCTGACCCGGGGTCGCTCTTTACCAGCCTGGATTGGGCGCCGCGTAATGGGGGGGTCATAAATGGGGGGGTGGCGAGGGTGGTCCGAAAAGGTACCCAAACGGTGCCTAAACGAGCCCCCTGGGGCTTTGGAGGGGCCCGAAAGCGGCACGAAAGTGGACCTTTTCTGACCCCCCCATTTCTGACCCCCCCCATGAAGCCACGCCCGACTGGAACATATCCCTATCCCTATGCGGGGCACCTCCTCATCACGATGGCAATCTCAGGGATTCCCCCATTTTTCGAGGGCGAATCCCTAAGATTGTCATCGCCCTTTGGCGTGTCAAGCTTAGGGATAGGGGGTACGTTCGAGGCTGGCAAGCTCTTGCGTGCAGCCGATCAGAGCGCGGAGGCGGGCTCCAGCTCGGTCGTCGTGGGGCCGCGCACGCTGCCCCCCCTTGGGCCTCGGGCGCCCCCCGTGGCAGGGGCGCCTGTGCACGTGGCCACCGCTGCCCTCCTCTGGAGGACCAGTCCAGGGCCTTCGTCCTCCTCCTCCTCGCCGTCCGCTTCTCCCTCCTTCCCCCCTTTCCCCCCCCTCCTCCTCGCCATCCGCTTCTCCCCCTTTCCCCCCCCTCCTCCTCGCCATCCGCTTCTCCCCCTTTCCCCCCCTCCTCCTCACCATCCGCTTCCTCCCCCCTTCCCCCCCCTCCCCGTTCCCTGTCGCTGGCCCCGGCTTTGGGGTGGTGTCGGGCACGGGCTCGCGGAGCTGCCAGAGTCCTCCTCCTCCCTTCCTCCCCCTCCTCCTCCTCCTCCTCCTCCTCCTCCTCCTCCTCCTCCTCCTCCTCCTCCACCTCCCTCCTCCCTCCTCCTCCTCTCCTCCTCTCCTCCTCCTCCTCCCTCCTCCTCCTCCTCCTCCTCCTCCTCCTCCTCCTCCTCCTCCTCACAGGGGGAGGTGCTCGACCCTCGGCGTGGCCATGTTGGGTCAGGCGCGCCACGCGTGCCCCGTGGGGTTGGGATCCTGCCCAGGGCGCGCCTCGTGGGGGTTCCCCCCCCGCCCTGTCGCGATCGTGCTCTGTCGGTTCTGCTCCTGCTGAATCCTGCTGCTCCTCCTCCTCCTCCTCCTCCTCCTCCTCCTCCTCCTTGTACTCCCTCCTTGTACTCCCTCTCATTCTCCTCTGGTCGATCCTCCTGCTGCTCCTCCTCCTCCTCCTCCTCCTCCTCCTCCTTGTACTCCCTCCTTGTACTCCCTCTCATTCTCCTCTGGTCGATCTTCCTGCTGCTCCTCCTCCTCATCCTCCTCCTCCTCGTCCTCCTCCCCCTCCTTGTACTCCCTCTCATTATCCTCCGGGTGATCCTCCTGCTGCTCCTCCTCCTCCTCCTCCTTTTCTTTCTCCTCCTCCTCTTCTTCCTCTCCCCCTACGGCCGCGCGCAGGCCTCCAAGAAGGTGAACCCTCCGGCGGGGGATGGGCATTTGGGCAGGGAAAGAGTCCAGGGGCAGCGTGAAAGGGGGCATCGGCTCAAGGGGGGATGCATCGACCCCCAGTCGCCAATAGATCGCCGATAGCCAGGCGATCGCAAATATGGATCAAGGGGGCGTGGATTCGCGACGGGTCCCGTTGCCATGGGAGATCGCGGATCTCCGCCGCCGAGCGAGGCGGCAACGGCCGCTTTTTGAGGAAGGCCCCTCCCCCGATCCACGGATTTGGCGACCGCGCGCCAAATCCATGGATCGCTAATCCATGTTTGCGCGCCCTCGAAATATGGACCAGGTAGCCGACCCCGCCCAAAAGCGCGCGGATTCGCCATCGGGGGCTTGTCTCCGATGTGTCGGCGGTGTATCGCCGATTCCAGGGCGAAGTTTCCCCCCTGAGCTGGTCCCCCCCCCCACCGTTGCTCGTGCCGGACGAAAGGGGGGGATTGGGAAAGGGGGGGTTACGAAATTTGCTGCATGCAGCTGGTTTCGGCCCCACCGAGGGGCCCATTCCTCGATGCATGGCCGCCTCCGGCGCCGGGAGGCGCCGGGAAAATCAGCTATGTGAGCTGATCCTCAAACCCCCCCTTTACTATCCCCCCCGTTCGCCCGACCCGACGATTCCAGGGCGAAGTTTCCCCCCCTGAGCTGGTCCCCCCCCCACCGTTGCCCCTCGGGAGCGGGGCCAAGGTCTGGAAGGGGAGGGGGTCAGAGAGGCAGACCTCCGACGTCCCGACTCTTTGTCGAGGCCGGAGCGAGGTCCCCCTCCATCTCGGTCGCGCGAGGCCTGCTTTTCGGGCGCCGTGACCAGCCAAACTCAGTTGAGCGGGAGATCGGGACAAATCGGAACCAGAGATTTTGGGAGAGTTCCAGAGAAAAATAGATCGCCGATTTGTGGAGCGTAGCGCGCGCATTCGCAGAAGTTCCCAAAGAGTATTCGACGGCTTGATGAGCCCAAGTAACACATGGGCGCTCAATTCAACTGTTGAGGGCGGGCAGGAAATCTGGTGTGCACGAGCATTGTGAGCGGGTGCGCGGCTTGCACGGGGGGCGCAGTAGGTCTGCGTTTCAGCGACTTGGGCGCTGGCCAATGCGCTGATGGAGGGCCCGAGAATGCGTCGCACATATTACTACGCCTGTGGCGCCATGGAGGCCGCATTTGCGGTTGCAGTTGGGCGGGCGCCCCGCCGCGCGCACCGCGGCGACAGCTCTTGGGCGCCCGCCCGCCGCCGTGGACGTAGTGGACCCAGCTCGTCTCTCGGTCGGCGCGCGGCGGGTCGGCAGCCACGACGCTGGCGGCCTGAAAATGCTTCGAAAGTGTTTCTCCCCGAGCCCGGGGCTACTGTACGTTTTCGGTGGCACGCGCAGCTCGGAGTAAAATCGCCTTGTCCGTCGGCGGCCAGTTGGCTGTCGTCGCGCAGAAGTACCGGCGGATGGCGCGGTCCACGCTCAGCGCAGAGAGCGTGTCCATGAGCGTGGACTCGTCGAGGGGCAGGAGGAAGGACCTCGCGGTCGGGACCATCGCGGCCCGCGATGTCCACGGCCCCCACCCTGGGCGCGCGAGGACCTGCTGGGCGCCGCCGCAGCGCGATTTCAGAGAATCTCGGAACCAGAAATCCGGGCGCGCCAAATTTCGCGGGCCGAAAAACTCTCAGAGAGTTTCGGCCAGCTCCGAGGTTTTGGGTTTATGGGAACGTTTCACGCGGGGTGGCTAGTTCAGAGATTTTCAGAGATTCTCAGAGAAGTTCGGACGCGAGAATTTGGCGCGCCCCGGTTTCTGGTTCTGTGAATCTCTGAAAAGCGGTTCCTTAGGTTTTACCGGGTCTCCAGGCGTCCTACTGTCAGCCAGAGACGAGCGATTGGCTGGCGCCGCGCCCGATGCTTCCGGAGTTGCGAACTCGGTCTTCGATTCCCTGGGGCCCGCGGGCCCCTGGGCCAATCGCGAGGTTGCCGAGGCCCCCAGGCGGTTGCGCGCGATTGTCTCGGAAACCGGAGTTGGGCATCCATGGTGGACGCCCGCGCGTACGCGCTGGGTGTCCGCGAGATTGTTCGGCGGCGGATCTTGCACGGCGCGGGGACTTTCCAAAGACTTTCCAGGGTGTTCTGTGCGGTTATTTCGGCGCGCTTCGGTAACCTTGGGGCGGCGCGGGGAAGTCGCCTGGCCGCGCGCGGGACTTTTTTCCCATGCCTTCTTGGAATTATCGCGGTGTTGCGTGGCCGAAGAGGTCATTGATTAACGCGCTTTTTGGCATTTTCGTGCTTTTTCGTTGCGTTGGTTGCGTGATTGTTTGGGCGGTCCGCCTCCTTGGGGCCCCCTTGGGGCCTCAAGTTTGTTTTGTTGACGTCGGGCCTTCTGGAGTGAAAGGCGCTTGGCGCTGAATTCCCTCGGGGGCGCGCGTGGCCAAATACGCGCCGTGGCTTCATCCGCGCCGGGGCGCATTTCTTCCCTCGGGAAGCCGATGGCGCCCAAGGCGTGGCAGGCCCGTTCGGCGGCGCCCCCGGTGATTTGAAAAACCGAGCATGATTTTTTATCCCTGTCAAATTTTGCCCCGATCCTGGCTTCATCTTACAAACATCTGGGATGAACAAGCGGCCTCTGTGGAGGGATCCAGGTCTTCACAAGCAGAGCGGCAGGTGAGATTGGGGAGGGGAGGGGACGGGGGCAGGGGGGGAGAGGGGGACGGGGAGGCAGAGGCCGATTGGGAGGATGAGAGGCAGAGGAGGGGAGCGGCGGAGGTGGAGGTCAGGGGCAGCGGCAAAAGGGGGAGGGAGGAGTTGTCCGAATCCGAATCGCCAGAGGTCTGCCCCTCCAGGAGGTCGCTGGAAGACCCCAGACGCCGCCGGAAGCCCAAAAACATCAGAAGGCGTTCGATAGTGTCCATCACGACCAAGCTTGTCCCACACATTTCTCCAGAGCCAACCATGCAGAAGTGTATAGATGTCCCAAGCGTTGTGTCCTCCACGTGTTCCCCCTCTCCCTCCTACAGGGTAATACGCTGAAGTTGAGAGGGCCACCGCTGGACCATGACCTTGCGGGGCGGGGGCCAGGAGTTCGACTGGGAGAACCTCGACAAGCAGAACCTCTCGACCCGGCCCTTCTCGGACCCGCGTACCGTGTCACCCTGGTCTTTTTCTCTCTTTTTCTCTTCCTCTCTTTCTCTCTAAAGGCCTTACGGCCAGTGCCGTCGATCCTGATGGCGGGACCTCTTCTGGACCCCCTCTCCCTTCCCCCCCTGTCGAGGAAGGGACAAAGGGATGGAATCGATCGATCTAATTTCGACGTTATTTTTCCTTGTTTCTTAATTTCCTTGCGGCTTGCGACGACGACGGAGACGACGCCGACGACGACGACGACTGACATGGAAAAGCGTCTCACATGCCGAAGGCTCGTCGGATGTCCCAATCATGCTGTGGTGTTGGGTCATCGTTTGGAATACGCACCGCCATGCGTCTCCTTACTCCTTCCCTCCCTTCTCCCCCCATTTCCTCCCTCCTCCCATCCCTGCACCAGCCCTCCGTATGCATATATCTATATATATATATATATATATATATATATGCATATATATATATATATATATAGATATATCTCGGCTCACTACTCACGTGTTTCGTGGCCCCACAGGGATCTCCACCGAATGCCCCCACATGTGGGCGTCGCGCCCGTTTTTGCACACCCCTCACACGCTTCGTGGCCCAGGGGGAGATCCACCTACGCTCCCTATGGGGCCACGAAACGTGTGAGGGGTGTGCCGAAAAGGGGTGCCGCCCACATGCGGGCTACTTCACTGGGACCTTAGGTGGAGCCCCCTGTGGGGGCCCGATGCGTATTTGCGGGCGGCGCCACTAGGGCCTCAGGTAGAGCTCTTTGTGGGGCCGCAACAAGTGTGAGTTGCGTGCCGAAGCGGGGGGTCGCCCACATGCGGGCGGCGCCATTGGGGCCTTCGGTAAGACTACCTCTGGGAGCCCGAAGCGTGTGAGGGGAATGCCGAAATGGGGGTGTCGCCCACATGCGGGCGGCGCCACTTGGGCCTTCGGTGGAGCTTGCTATGGTGCCACGGAACGTGTGAGGGGCGCGCCGCAGCTGATGGCGGTAATGGTGATGACGGCGGCGATAATGATGACGATTATGGTGATGATGACGATCATTTCTTTGATGTTGATGATGTTGTTGTTGCTGATGACGATGATGTCGATGATGCTGCTGATGATGATGCTGATGACACTGATGATGATGCTGATGATGATGATGATTATGATCATGATGATGACGATGCCGGCGATGATGACGCTGACGATGACGATGCTGATGTTGATGCTACTGAAGATGATGATGAGGATGATGATGATGATTATGATACTGATGATGATGCTACTGATGACGCTGATGACGATTATGCTGGTAATGCTGACGATGCTGATGATGATGTGGCTGCTGATGCTGATGCTGATGCTGATGCTGACGCTGCTGATGCTGATGCTGATGCGGATTCTGAGGATGCTGGCCATGCTTGTGATGATGCTGATGATGATGAGGATGATAATGATGCTGATGATGCTGATGATACTGATCATGCTTTTGATGATGATGATCATGGTTCTGCTTATGATGATACCGATGATGCTGATTATGATGATGATGATGATGTTGATGAAGATGATGATGATGATGATGATGATGATGATGATGATGATGATGATGCTGATGATGCCGATGATGTTGATCATGATGACATTGATGATGCTGCTGCTACTGATGATGATGATGATTATGCTGATGATGCCGATGATGCTGATGATGGTGAGAGGAGGAAAGAGGGAGTATGAGGAGGCGGAGGAGGAGGAACAATAAGCATACTCCGCATAAGCGTACTCTACTATTACCACTACCACTACCCCTACCACCACCACTACTACTACTACTACTGCTACTACTACTACTACTACTACTACTACTACTACTGCTGCTGCTGCTACTACTACTACTACTACTGCTGCTGCTGCTGTTACTACTACTACTACTACTACTACTATTACTACTACTACTACTACTACTACTACTACTACTACTACTACTACTACTACTACTACTACTACTACTATCACTACTACTACTACTGGCAACAACAACAAGGGGAAAACTACGAAGCCGAACGTGAATATTGACACACTTAATTAGAAGGAACATAAGCAGACGACTACGGCTACTACCAGCACAATGAATTCTACGAGTGGTAAGGATAATACGAATATGAGGAGTGATTTTAATAATCGTCTACTAACCAGAATACGACAAATGAGCATGCAATTAAGAAGAAGAGGATCAGGCGGAGGAGGGCGGGAGAAGGTGAAGCGGGGCGCTGTCTCTTCAAAACTAGAACTCACCACGACTGGACGGTGTGGAAGTATCGGAGAGCCAGGCTTCTGCGTTCCCCGCCCGCTGCGCTCCCCTGCGGGGCGGCCACCTCGGCGGGCCGCCGAGGACGGCGTGACCGTGAACCTGCTGGTGGAGAACCTGAACTACAGCAGCCTCTCCGAGAACGCCGTGCTGAAGTTCGCGCTCCAGGCGCCCAGTGTGCGGCGCCCCCCTTCCCTGCCTCCTCCCCTTTCCTCGTCCCCTCGCGGCCCTCCCCTTTGGAAGACTCGTGAAGAAGGCTTCTTGGACTATGTGCGTCGCTTCCTCCACTCCGGCAACTACAACGAGTGAGCTTTCCGGCGCTCCGGCGCCCCCGCCGGGCTCTCATAGGGCCGTCCCTCCAGGACGTTTTCCGGCGCTCTCTCTCTCTCTCTCTCTCTCTCTCCCCTTGGTTCCCTCGTGCAGCCTAGGTGCTCGTCGAGTTTGGTGTCCTCGTGTCTTCCGTCTTGGAGGCCTCTTCGGCCGTCAGACGTCACGGGTCCGTTGGATGCCGTCTGGGGGGCATTTTGGATCTTCCCGTGGCCGTCTTGGAAGCCTGGGCGATTTTAGGGCAATCCTGGGGACCTCCTTTTTCATATTGGGCCGCCGGAAGGCCGTTCTGAAGCAAAGGCCCAAGTCCTTTGAACACATACCGAAGATCAATGGCTTTGATCTCTCCGGTTCTTCCTGCAGATCCTCTTGAAGGCCTCTTGGGCCGTCTTGGAGACCTCTCGGGAACTTCTTGAGCCGTCTTGGGCCATCTTGAGAAAATCTTATGCCGTCGTGAGTGCATCTTGGGCCGTTTTGGCCCTATTCGTCGGCCATATTTGGCTCTCTTAATGCCATCTTGGCTGTCTGGGGGGCCATCTTGGCCGTCTTGGAGGCCATCTCGACGCCATCTTAAGCGAAACAGCTGGCAGGAGGTGCGCTGTCCGGGAGGCCGGCGGGCTGGGCCGAAGCCCTACGGGAGGTTCTTTGTTGAAACGACCCCAACATTTGCCAGACAGTTGGCACGCCGTGCATTTTTGCGGCTTGGTCAGATGCCTCTTGGCTGCCTGCGGGGATTTTCGGGGCGGCCTCTCGAAAGCCTCTTGGAGGCGGTTTTGGGCTTCTTGGGGGCCTCTCGGGGGCTTCTTGGGGCCTGCTGGCGGTCTCGGGTTAATCCTTGAGCGGAGGGCTCGAAACATATGTTCGTGTTCCTCCTTCTGGGGCCCCTCTTGGGGCCCTCTTGGGACGTCTTGTTGACTTCTTGGGCCGTCTTGTGGCCCTCTTGGGCCGTGTGGTGGCTGGTCTCGGAGCCTCTTGATTGGTCTTTGGGCGATCTCGAGGGCCTCTTGGGCCGTCTTGGGCGATGAGAAACCCGAAAGCGCGACAACGCCAAACTCCTTGCAACACCAAAGTTGAGTAAGTGATTTTGGCCTCTGGGGGCTCTCTTGGGGGCCTCTTGGAGCTCTCTCAGAGTTTCTTAGGGGCCTCTCGGGCCTTCTTGAGCCGTCGTTGGCACCTTGGATCGCCGACTGCGGGGCCCTCTTGGACCGTCTCGGGAGCCCCTTGGGCCGTGGGGCCCTCTCGGCCCGTACAGGCATCTCTCTGGCTCCGGAAAGTCTTGCGGGAACGCGCCCCAGCACGCGGGAAGACGCCTCGGCATGCGGGAAGACGCCCCGGCATGCGGGGAGGCCCGGGGAATCCGAGGACTTGTCGCCGAGCGCGTTCCACTGCTCGCAAAGTGCCCACCTCGCAAACGTCCGACAGAAGCATGCCTGCTTCGATGTAGTGCATCGCAGATCCCCCCGCGGGGGATCCAGGCCACTTGCGAGTGGTTACTTTTTGCGAGTGGTGGAGCGCGCTCGTCGAGGACCGGAGGACGCCCCAGCTCGTGCCTCGGGGAACGGTGGGAGGAGGAGGAGGAGGAGGAGGAGGAGGAGGAGGAGGCGGAGGCGGAGGCGGAGGCGGAGGCGGAGGCGGAGAGAGGAGGAGGAGGAGGAGGAGGAGAGAGAGGAGGAGGGAGGAGGAGGAGGGAGGAGGAGGAGGAGGAGGAGGAGGAGGAAGGGAGGAGGAGGAGGAGGAGGAGGAGGAGGAGGGAGGAGGAGGAGGAGGCGGCGGTCGCCGCGCGTGGCCTATGGCTGCCTGCCAGGCGGCGCGCCCCGCGTGCCCCGCGCGGGCGCCTTGCCAGGCGCCACGCCGCGGCCGGCCCGCGTGCGTCGCCGAGCGCGGTCCGCTGCTCGCAGAGTGCCTGCGCGCAGAGGTCCGAGAAAGAAAAAACACACGCTCGCCCCGATGCAAAAAAATGTAGATGATATATATATATTTATATATATATATATATATATATATATAATATATATGATATATATATATATAATATATATATATATATATATATATATACATATAACGGCGCACCGGGTCCGGGGGCCCGGGGCCGGGACCTCGACCGCAAATGTGCACCCCGGGGGCCCCGGAGGCTCGTCGGGGCTTGCCGGAGGCCTCCCCAGTCAGACAAGACGGCCCAAGAAGCGCCCAAGACGGCCCAAGAAACTTCCAAGAGGCCTCCAAGAGGGCTCCGAGATGCTGAAGATGGCCTCCAGACGTCCAAGGACGCCCCCAAGAGGCCCCAAGAAGCCTCCAACATGCGTCCCAAGAGGGCCCCTAGACGCAAAAATTGGCCCATTCCCTTCGTAAAACGTACATTTTCAACAAAGTTGTCTTTTGGGCTTTCCGACGTTACAGGACGGCCCAAGAGGCGCCCAAGACCGCCCCAAGACGGCCCAAGAAGCTTCCCAGAGGGCCCCAGGACAGCCCAAGAGGGCCCCAAGACGGCCCAAGAGGCGCCCAAGATGGCCCAAGAGGGCCCCAAGACGGGCCCAAGAGGGGGCCCAGAGGGGGACCACGAACCGCAAGCTCGAGCCTTCCGCCCCAAGAGGCCGCCAGGAGGCCCCCAGGAGGCCCCTCAAGAGGCCCCAGGAGACCCCAGACGTCCAAGGACGCCCCCAAGAGGCTCCAAGAAGCCTCCAACATGCGTCCCAAGAGGGCCCCTAGACGCAAAATTGGCCCATTCCCTTCGTAAAACGTACATTTTTAACAAAGTCGCCTTTTGGGCTTTCCGACGTTACAGGACGGCCCAAGAGGCGCCCAAGACCGCCCCAAGACCGCCCAAGAAGTTTCCCAGAGGGCCCCAGGACAGCCCAAGAGGGCCCCAAGACGGCCCAAGAGGCGCCCAAGATGGCCCAAGAGGGCCCCAAGACGGGCCCAAGAGGGGGCCCAGAGGGGGACCACGAACCGCAAGCTCGAGCCTTCCGCCCCAAGAGGCCGCCAGGAGGCCCCCAGGAGGCCCCTCAAGAGGCCCCAGGAGACCCCAGACGTCCAAGGACGCCCCCAAGAGGCCCCAAGAAGCCTCCAACATGCGTCCCAAGAGGGCCCCTAGACGCAAAAATTGGCCCATTCCCTTCGTAAAACGTACATTTTCAACAAAGTTGTCTTTTGGGTTTTCCGACGTTACAGGACGGCCCAAGAGGCGCCCAAGACCGCCCCAAGACGGCCCAAGAAGCTTCCAAGAGGGCCCCAGGACAGCCCAAGAGGGCCCCAAGACGGCCCAAGAGGCGCCCAAGATGGCCCAAGAGGGCCCCAAGACGGGCCCAAGAGGGGGCCCTGAGGGGGACCACGAACCGCAAGCTCGAGCCTTCCGCCCCAAGAGGCCGCCAGGAGGCCAGGAGGGCCCCTCAAGAGGCCCCAGGAGACCCCCAAGAGGCCCAAAGGAGGCCCAAGGACAGCCCAAGAGGGCCCCAAGACGGCCCAAGAGGCGCCCAAGATGGCCCAAGAGGGCCCCAAGACGGGCCCAAGAGGGGGCCCAGAGGGGGACCACGAACCGCAAGCTCGAGCCTTCCGCCCCAAGAGGCCGCCAGGAGGCCCCCAGGAGGCCCCTCAAGAGGCCCCAGGAGACCCCAGACGTCCAAGGACGCCCCCACGACGCTTCGCGTCACCAATTTCTTCTCACAACGGTTCCTGGGTCTGTGACTCGACAGAACCTAAGCGCGCGCGAAGCGCGCGCGTGGTTCTAGTATATATATATATATATATATATATATCCGTAGATCCCCCACGGCGGATCCAGGCCTTTTGCGAGTAGCGACTCCGCGAGCAGTGGAACGCGCCTGCACGGTGCCGGCCCGCCCCGGGGAGCAGGGTCGGGCGGAGAGGCGCGGAGCGTGGGCGCAGGGGCGCACGCGCTCCCGTCTGCGCGCGGGGCCGCGGGCCGAGCGCGCGGGCAGGCAGGCGTGCCGGACACTGCCGGCAGCGCGCCTCTCTCGGGGGTGGACAGAACCCCCAACAGCGACACGTCGATTAGTGAATTGTCCTTTTTCGGTTCTCGAGAGGGCGCCGCGGCCGTCATTTTCCAGGCTCGCGCCCGCCAGGTTTGGGCCTCAGGTCGTTTTCACTAAACCACGTTTTACTTAAGGGGGGTCTGTCCATCCCCGACTCTCGGGGGCCTCGAGGCGGGGGTCAATGTCGGTCGGAGGTTGACAGATCTCCTACCCTGATACGTCGACTAGTGAATTGGCCGTTTTCGGTTCGCGAGAGGGCGTCGCGGCCGTCATTTTTGCCGGTCCAGGTCCTTCGGTGTCGGTCCCAGGCCGTTTTCACTAAATGGAGGTTTACTAAATGGAGGTGAGTCCACCGCCGAGTCGGTATCGTCTAACCAACCTCCATCCTCAAGCAGTGGCGAAGCATCCTGGCTCGCCCATAGCCCTACCAAGCAATGTTCTAAGAACCGTTTGTGGTTCCCAGGAAATGTTCTTAGCACATTTCCGGTTGGGTCTGTCTTGTTTTTGTTCTTAGAACATGTTTGGGTTCTAAGCACTTTTCGTGGTAGGACTATCGGAATGCCGGGACGGTCGGTCCCTGCTCAATCATCGTCAAACCAACACCCATCCCCACCCCGATCCCCTTCGAGACCCCCACCAAATTACCACCCCAGTTGGGGATACACCCCTCGAAACCCGAAGGGAACGACCTATATCCCCATCTAGGGGGGTAAATCGGCCAGACGGGCCCAGGCCACGCCGCTGGGGATGGGGATCGATTACACGATACTCACAATGCAAACGGGGGTTAGCCAGGGCACCGGATCTTGCAGGATCTTCCGAAGACCCCCTCTGGCTGACCCAGGTCCGCGAGCCGCTCGTGGCCGCGAGGCGGCCGCGCATCTTGGCTGACCCAGGTTTGCGAAGACTTGCGAACCAGTGTTAATTTCTTGCATCACAGTTTTTCTGTTTCCTGCTGACCCAGGTCTGGATTGACCCGGGTCAGAAGATCCCCGGGCCTCGT
Source organism: Prorocentrum cordatum (assembly GCA_963575745.1). Lineage (NCBI taxonomy): Eukaryota > Dinophyceae > Prorocentrales > Prorocentraceae > Prorocentrum > Prorocentrum cordatum. The sequence goes on from CAUYUJ010015336.1 coordinate 288,099, forward strand.
GACTTCCAGTCTATGCAGCTTGTCTCGAGGCTCCTCTGCCGCTGTGTGCTCGTCGTGTGCGGTCCTGTGGTGTAGACGTGTCTACTTCGTGTCGCAGCGGCGCGCTGGCCGTGGTCCCGTGCTGCACGGCACTCACGCCGGTCACGCCAGTCTGGCTCGCGTGGCTGGCCTTCTCGCGACGGTGCTCCAACAGTGGACGCTGCGTCAGTGTCTGGCCCGTTTGTTTCATCTCCGCAGCTGCCGTGCCATGTTGGATAGTGTTCGCAGTCAGGTGTGTAACTGGGAGCCCTTCGATCCCTAATCAGTATACCTGTCTGCATAACTATTCAGTATACGTGTCTACCTACAGATCTATCCACATAGTATTGAGGCCGTGTGAGTGTACGTATGTCAGTGGTACTGCGGCAGAAGCATCGAAGCTGTACATCGAGTCAATATCACAAACGATATTGCAAATTCGACCCGACGCCACTCGCGAACCGAACGCTGCACCCATCCGTATCGTCATCATTATCACTGAGGGGAGTTATCTTCGGAATGCTACATGTCTATACCATCGGTTCACTTTCTCGATGTATGCATTCGTTGTACGTTGTTGGTGCATGTTTTTGGCGCATGTTATTGGTCATAGTACCTGGAGCGCGCACTATAGGCATATGTTCTGGGTGCCAGTCGTCCTGCGCTTCATGTCTTCTCTCCATTCTGCAGTCAACCTGCACTGTAAGGATACGGGCAACCTTCCCAAGAGTAGCCTTGCATCCTTGCCTACTCTGTTCACCTGGCCACTTTCGTTGGCCAACCTCATTCGAAAACGTTCACATGGCCGTCCAAGGCCCTTGCATCCGTACCGCACCTCCTTATGACCGCTCGGGGTCGGTTGGGCCTGGCGCTCGCGTTGGATGCAGGGCTTCCAGGTGGGCCCTTCGCGAGATCGAGCAGCGCGCACTCGGCGGGCGGGGAGCCGTCCGCAGGAGGTCTGGGCTGCTCCTTCCGGTGGGAGGAGATGCGGAGGAGGTCCAGCGAGGAGGTCCACGATGCTTCCCCGAGCTGGAGGCCGGATGTCTCGAGCGAGAGGGGTCGACCACACCACCATGGAGACCCCCCTTGCTCCTCGCATCTCCTCGCCCTGGTGGTGTTGGTGTCGCCGTTCCTGGTTTCTATCCATCCTCCTCAAAGATTGCTGCCCCTGCCTGTGCTCGAGCCGCCGCACCAGGGCGCCCTCCAGAGGGGCATCGCCAACGTGTCGGGCTGGAACGAAACGGGCTGGGAGGTGTCGCCCGGAGAGGTCCGCGCCCGCACTCTTGATCCGAGGTGCGGCGATGAGGGGGACTAGCCGATCGTCGGCGTCGGCGTCGGCGTTTTCGTCTTTGTCGTCGTCGTCGTCAAAGTTTGGCGTCAGAGTCTTCGTCGCCGTCGTGGTCGTCGTCGTCGTCGTCGTCAAAGTTCTCGTTTTGGCCCTTCTCGGGCTTCTCGGTGGCCTCCAGAGGCCTTGCGGCCCTGCGTGGCCGCGGCGGCGTCGGCAGCTTCGGCATCATTGGATCCTTGCCAGCGCGCGCGTTCTCCTGGCGCAGCTTCTGCCCTCCCGTGGCGGCCGCGGGGGAGGAGGAGGACGAGGTCGAGGAGGAGGAGGAGGAGGAGGAGTAGGAGGAGGAGGAGGAGGAGGGGAGGAGGAGGGGGGTGGAGGTGGAGGAGGAGGAGGAGGAGGCAGAGGAGTGAGGAGGAGGAGGAGGAGGCGGAGGGAAGAGGAGGGGAGTGGGGCATGGTGGGCAGGAGGAGGAGGAAGAGGAGAAGGAGGAGGAGGGGCGGCAGGAGGAGAAGCAGGAATGGGAGGAGGAGGAGGAGGAGGAAGAGGAGGAGGAGGAGGGGGAGGGGGAGGAGGTGGATCGAAGAGGACGGGGAGCTTAAGGAGGTTCCTTCCGGGCCACGACACCGTCAGACATCGACGACGACCCATGATGAGTAGCCGGCCAGGATGGTTGCTGCGATGGGTCCATGGTCAGAGCTTCACGGGTTTTGGTTGAGAGTGGAGTGGGAGGAGGAGGAGGAGGAGGAGGAGGAGGAGGAGGAGGGCGGAGGAGATGACGGCGGAGCAGAAGGAGTTCAAGTTGATGATGAGGATGACAAGGATGTTTACGATGATGATACTGGTGCTGGTGTTGATGATGCTGCTGATGCCGATGATGCTGGTGACGATGATGATGATGATGATGATGATGTTGATGATGATGATAATGATGATGATGATGATGATAATGCTGGTGATGATGATGCTGATGAAGATGATGTTGCTGATGATGATGGTGATGCTGCTGATGATGTTGATGATGCGGATGGTGATGTCGCTGATTATGATGCTGCTGATGATGATTAGGATTATGCTGCTGCTGATGATGATGATGCTGCTCATGATGATGTTGCTGATGATGCTGCTGCTGATGAGGAGGAGGAGGATGAGGAGGAGGAACGCGACGATGATGACGTTGGCGATGATGGGGATGATCATGAGGAACATGAAGGTGACGGTTCTGGTCATGCTGATGACGATGTTGATGATGATTGTAATGGTGATGATGTTGATGACGACGACGACGACGACGACGATGATGATGATGATGATGATGATGATGATGATGATGATGACGATGATGATGATGATGATGATGATGATGATGTTGATGATGGTTGTGGTGGTGGTGACGACGACGATCACGATGATGGTGACGATGACGGTGGTGGTAGTGATGGTGGTGGTGGTGGCGGTTGTAGTGGTGATTTAATGACGTGTGTGTGTGTGTGTCTGTGTGTGTGTCTGTGTGTGTGTGTGTGTGTGTCTGTGTGTGTCTGTGTGTGTGTGTGTGTGTGTGTGTGTGTCTGGGGAAACCAGGGCAGACGCGATCGGGGTCTTACCCAATCGAAGCCAATCACTGGCTGAGCATGGACACTTACGCCCCCACAGGCCGATATCATGGACGGAGCCTGCCAATCTGTCTGGTGAGGGAGGGTGGGAAGGGGAGGAGGATGTGGAGGAGGAGGAGGAGGAGGAAAAGGAGTAGAGGAGGACGAGGAGGAGGAGGTGGTGGAGGAGGAGGAGGGGGAGGGGGCGGAGGAGGAAATGGAGGAAGAGGAGGAGGAGGAGGGCTCAAGTGCCATCTTGGCTCAGGCCAGTCAGGCTCAAGCGAGCTAGCCGCCTGCGCCGTGATGCCCCAGGGCTGAACCAGCAAAGACTGTGTTTACTTGAGCGTCGACGTAGAGATTGCAGTTCTGGCTTTCGGTGAAGGTCGCGTAATTTGCTACGGATGGGTATCGCTGGTGCACTTGTTGTGATTGGGCTCAGCTCTTCACCATGGTCATCCAGCCTGGTCTTAGAGCGCGCTGTTTTCATTGTGATCGACTGGCGCGTATTATTCATTGTTATCTTCTTCCCCAACGGCACGAGACAGACCGTGGGTTGGTGGTTGGATGGGTGGTTCCTCACCATGTATGACGTACTGAACTTGTGCCTGGTGCTGGCACAGACCCGGCTCTTGGATTCTCTGGAGGTGGAGTTGTGCTTCTGGTATTGTATGTGGTCGCAGCGTTGTCGGTGCCCGAGGGCTAAGTTTTATCCGGCTGACGTGTATAGCTTCCTGGTGCCAATCAGCAGCTCAGCTCCGCTGTCATGGGCTCCCAGTGTGTCGGTAGAGTTCTTTTTTAGGCTTGCCAGTGGCGAGTTGCTGCTTATCTTGAGCTCATCAGCGTGTGATCCATAATGATTCTACAGGAGGTTGTGGCCCTCTGATGTCAATGGCGTGGCATGCCGGTATGGTCAGCAGCGGCTCTGCATCAGCTGGCGCGTGGGCCTCGTCTTCTTCGTAGTTCTGCTGACGGGCAGCTGTCCAGCGGCTTGGCGGCATTGGCATGTGATGATATGTGGCAGGCGTGGCTGAGTGCCTGAGGGCGCAGCTTCCACGCATTCATGCCGTGGAGCCAGTTTGGTTGGGGTTCGGTTTCTTCGTGCACTGCTGCATGACCGTCGGTTCCTTGGAGCCTTGGGGGCTTGGGGGAGGTGTGGTCCGTTTGATTTAACTTTTCCAGATGGAAGAGGGATGATTGGTGGTAGGAGGAGGAGGAGGAGATGGAGGGGGAGGAGGAGGAAGAGGAGGAAGAGGAGGAGGAGCAGTGTAAACCCAAGGCCCATCAACAATGTTGGGAATTAACACTCTCAACGCTCCCTCTTCATAGGCCCTTCAAGGGTTGATTTCCTCTGAGGACAGTGCCTAGTTGGAAGGCAACGCTTGACGATCCTGAAGCGTGCCAAAACACCTTTCCCAGGACTCCAATTCCACTAATCAACCTGATTGTTGCATCTGGACGATCATTAATCGTTCCCTATCACCACTGTTGGGATTTCAACACCGCGAATGAATGTATTTGTTACGCCCTGGCAATCATGAACTGCTCAAAAAATCAACATGTCTGATACGTTCACCATGGGAATGTGTGAGACTCTGCAAGTGTCCAGACGAATGTGCGCGGCGCCAACGCAAAAACATCATTTCGAAAAGGAGCCGCCCTCAATCCGTAAAGCTGTAGCGAATTTCTAAAACGAATGCGCGCAGCGCGAAGACGAGAGCCACGAACACGAACCGCCCTTAACCCGTGAAATTCTTCCTATGTTCGACAACGCATGTGCGCGGCGCTCAGGCGAGAGCCGCATTTTGCAAGGAACCGCCTTCAATCCGCGAAACTCTTGCAGACTGTCACGACGCATGTGCGCTTCGCTTAAGCGAGAGTCACGTGTTGGAAACGGCCCGTCCTCTATCTGTGAATTTGTTGCAAGTTTCTCAGCTTCAGGATCACATTGTTCGACAGTCTCGGGCGACACAGCCTGCCCGCCCTTCGACTGGTTTTGGGGTGCGACAAGGCGGAGTTTTCAGAAGGGAAAGGATTGGAGGAGGAGGTCGAGGGAGAGGAGGAAGCATCCGCCACGGGAAGTAGAGGAACCCGTTCGGCAGGGGATGACAATCAGCTTAGAGCCCATTTACAGGGAGGGGGGACCCAAATCCCCTCTCCCCCGCCCTTTTCCCCCCTCCTTCCGCTTCTCCCCGCACCCTGTCCCCGTCCCCCCTCTCCCTCCTCTCTCCCCCTCCTTTCTCGCCCACCCCTGCCCCTCCCCTCTCCAGCCTCCTCCCCCCCCCCCCTACCCCTCCCTCTCCCCTCCTCCTCCCTCCCCCTTCCCCTTTCCCGCCTCCCCCTGCCCATCTCCCCCCTCCCCTCCCCCCTCTCGCGCGGCGCCGCCGTCCCGCCGAACCCCTGCGGTGCAGGTCCAGATCGAGCTGAAGCCCGGGTCAGGCAGCAGCAGCGCCCGTCGGCAGCGCGTAGGGACGCCGTCGTCGCGGTCGTCGTCGTCGTCGTCGTCGTCGTTGTTGTTGTCATGGTCATCGTCGACGTAGTCGTCGTCGTCGTCGTCGTCGTTGTTGTTGTTGTTGTTGTTGTTGTTGTTGTTGTTGTTGTTGTTGTTGTTGTTGTTGTTGTTGTTGTTGTCGTCGTCGTCGTCGTCGTCGTCGTCATCGTCGACGTCGTCGTCGTCGTTGTTCCATCCTCCATCTTCTTCGTGTTGTCCGGTTGCCTTCGTCAGTGCCCGCCGCCGCGCCGGCGCCGCACTCGGCCCCAACAGGAAGGCTGTGGCATGACATGTGGCACCTCCTGTCTCTGCTTCTCGAGGGGCTGTCTTCTTTAGGGCCCATCAGGGCCTTTGAGGCTGTCGCGTGCTTCTGGGGGACCGTCTCCTTCTCCCCCATCCTCCTCTGTATTCCTCTCCTTCCCCTCATTCCCTTCCTGCTTGTCCTGGGCCGTCTTCGGCCTCGTGGGCCTGCCTTGGGGTCCGGCTGTAGCACCTTGACATGGGACGGGCGACCTCGAGACCCTACATGTAACAGCTTCGACCCCCACCCCGCAGCCTCCTGCTTGGTTTCCGCAGTGGCTTCATTGCATTCTGAACCGGCTCGGTTTGATGTTCAGCAGGCCTCGTGTCCGTCGTTCTCAGTTGAACCTGGACGGTCCAGCAAGGCTTCCGAGCACCCTTCAGGAAGACCGAACAAAGACATCGTCGTCATCGTCGTCGTCCTCGTCGTCGTCCTCGTCGTCGTCCTCGTCGTCGTCCTCGTCGTCGTTCTCGTCGTCGTCGCTGTCGTCCTTTCCCTGCCGGTCTCCTCTGTCTGCTCCTGATCTTGCTGCAGCCAGTGCTGGATGGGCACATACGGTCGGACCGATGCATACGATCGAGGTCAGTTTGGGGAGGGTGCCCGAACGTTTGTCGTGTTTGTTGGATGTTATTGTGCATCCTGGGGGAGGGTACCATTGGCTGTTCTTCAGTTTGGCCGACGAAAGATTTCATGTTCTTGAGGAGTGTTCTTCTGTCCTAGGTCCAGCCGTAGCGCTTCTCTCCGTGGCTCCGCCCGCCATCCATTTGTCATCTGACGATGCAACTCCGCATCCCCTGTCTCCTCCTAGCCTGCGCTGCGTAACTGTCAAAGCTGTGGTAGAAAGGCTGCACTCGGAGTTCCCTTGTCTGCAGGGCAGCTGGCTCTTCACTCCGCATCCCCGCGCCCGCCGCCCTGCAGTTATCAGACCGGCGAAGTACTCGCACCTGAACGCGACCACCGTGGAGGGCACCCAGATCGTGGCCAAGGCATCGGACACCTTGCCTGAAGCGTCGCTGCCTGCCCTACCGCGCGCGCCGCGCGTGCGGTTGTGCCGGGTCCGCGCGCGCCGCGCGCAGTCCGACCAGCGCGGTTTCCATACTCCAGATTTCGTAATAAAGGGAGGGGGGTCTCTTCCAGGCTATCTTGGAGAGCCTGGGGGGGGTCTGGGGACGATGTTTTGGAGGGTTCTCCCACGGGGGAGGTCTGAAATGGCTTGTCTTGGAGGGTCCAGACCCCCTCCCTTTTATTACGAAATCTGGAGTACCCGCACGCCTTTCCTCTCTCACCCCTCCCGTGAGCCACCCGGAAGCTGGACACGCAGGGCGTGGCCAGCCTGGGCGAGGGCTGGATGGCGCACCTGGCCGCACGCCCTGGCAGCGCTCGGCCCTCGTGCTGCTGGGGACGCGGGCCTTCTGCAGCGCGCGACCAACGCATGTTCTTGTGTGTGCAAAGTCAGTGCCTTAATTTGGTCATCAACCTCGCCCTTTTCTTGGCGTGATCAACCAGAGAATTACCTTTCTCCTGGGCGATCGACCGCGGCAGATTCCTCCCGCACGAAAGGCACAAACATACACACAAGAAACACAAAGAAGCACCAGGCGGAGCATAAAAAAACACACACAAACAACACAACAACCACACAGACACACACACACACACAAAAATGACTAAATTATGACTCTGACTTTGCACACCTAAATGTTCCGCATGCATTCGAATCCAGCGGCGTGTGTTGTCCAGCTTCCCTGTAGCTGGCATTCTCACTGGTACGCCGCGCCGGCTTGACTTGGCCCGCCTGACCAGTTTTGGGGTTCAGCATGAGCGTGTTTGTTTTTCTTCTGTGGGCCAGAACGCGCGTTATTGCCCCCCCATAACGTAACCTTTCCACCCCGTTATTATGCGCATCTGGCAAGGCAATTGTGATGATCGCTGGCTGCGGTGGTGCCTGCAGGCTACTTTAACGTTTGTCGTCGTGTCCCAGGGCCTCGCAGGGCCTGCAGGCGCTTCTGCAGCCTCCGGAGAGCTTGCGACGCCTCGAAAAGTTTCTGTTGGCCTTCAGAGGCGGACGTCGTCGTTGTCGTCGTCGTTGTAGTCGTCGTCGTTGTCGTGCCCGTCCTCGTCCTCGTCGTCGTCGTCGATGCTGTCGTCTCCCTTGTTGCCCTCGTCGTCGTCGGCGTCGGCGGCGTCGTCGTGGTCGTCGTTTTAGTCGTCGTCATCGTCGTCATCGTCGTCATCGACCCCGTCCCCGTCCTCGTCCTCGTTCCTGTCGTCCTCGTCGTCTTCGTTCCCTCGTCCTCGTCGCGGTCGTCGTCGTCGTCGTCGTCGTCGTCGCCGAGGGCTTCGAAGGGCTTCCAGACGCCTCCAGAGGTCTGGTGGAGACCTCCTTAGGCATCAAGAGAACTCCAGAGACCTTCAGAGGCGGCCTTCGTCGTCGTCGTCATCGTCGTCGTCGTTGTTGTCGTCGTGGTCGCCGTCGTCGTCGTCTTTGTCGTCGTCGTTGTCGTCCTCGCCGTCGTCGTCGTCGTCGCCGCCGCCGTCGTCGTCGTCGTGTTCGTCATCGCCGTCGTCGTCGTCGTCCCCGTTCTCGTCCTCTTCATCGTCGTCGACATCGTCGTCTTCGTCGAGAGCCTTGAATAGCCGCCAGACCCCTCCAGAGGTTTCCCGAGAGCTCCTGAGGCCTCCAGAAGACTCCAGAGATTTTCAGAGCCGTCGTCGTCGTCGTTCTCGTTCTCGTCCCCGTCCTCGCCGCGTTCCTGTCGTCGTTCTCGTCCTTTTCCTCTTCGTCCTTGTCGTCGTCATAGGCGTCCTCTTTCTCGTCTTCGTTCTCGTCATCGTCGTCGTTGCTGAGGGCCTCGAAGGGCCTCCGGACGCCCCCAAAGGTCTCCAGGGACTTCCTTAGGCCTGCAGAGACCTCAGGAGAACCTCAGAGGCGGCTCTCTTCAGCGTCGTCGTTATGGTCCTCGTCGTCCTCTTCGTCGTTCTTCTCCTCGTCGTTGTCCTCGTCTTCGTCGTCTTCGTCCTCGTCCTCGTTCTCGTCGTCGTCGCCGTTGTCCTTGTGCCCATTCTCGTCCTCGTTGTCGTCGTCATTGTCGTCGTCGTCGTCGTCGTCGTCGTCCGGCGGCTCTTTGTCACCCTCGTCGTCCAGCAAACACGAGTACAGAATAATGCTCGAAGGAGGGTGTGGGAAAAAACCCTGCTGTGCACGATAGTGCACGTATGCATTGGGCCATACATAGGCGATGTGGTGCACGCGGCTGCAGCGGTGCATACTGTGCTGCGCACTGTGGTGCTTGCTGTGATGCGCGCAGGCACTGTGGTGCGGACACACATGGCGGGGGGATGGGGCGTCCTTCCTACAACGCCCGTTATGGCGTCCTCCTCAGCCTCTTGCTCCGCTGCCTCTGTACAATTCGGCAATCTGGGTACTAGTCTCCTCTTTCCACTGACTCCTTCTGGAGCCTGCTTGTTTTTAAGGTCTGGGCGATAACAGCCGTGATCGACCCTCTACCTTCCCCACCCCGGGATCACGTCACGCTGTGTTACCCACATTTGCAAAGATGTCCTGAGGATTCTTCGAGAATTTTTCCAGGATCCTACAGTGTTCCTAGGAGTTCGTCGTCGTCGTCGCTGTCGTCCGCGCCCAGCAGGTCGAAAACAAGGGGGTGCCTCTGGAGGAAGGGCCCCGATCTGGGCGCAGGGGCGGGGGGGAGAGAAAAGGAGACGGGGGAGGAGCGAGGAGGAGAAACGAGGAGGAGGAGGATGAGGAGGAGAAGGAGGAGAAGGAGGAGGAGGAGGAGGAGAGAGAGGATGATGATGTTGATGATGATGATGAGGAGGAGGAGGAGGAGGAGGAGGAGGAGGAGGTGGAAGTGGAGGAGGAGGAGGAGGAGGAGGAGGTGGAAGTGAGGAGGAGGAGGAGGAGGAGGAGGAGGAGGAGGAAGGGGATTGCCCATATTTTTACACTTTTTTTTCGTAGGCGATATTGGGGCATTCGGGGTAGCCGTAGGGCCCCTGGAAGCCTCCAGAGGTTTCTGGAGGCCTCAGGAGGCCAGCGTCGATGAGTCTACTGTTGATTAGTCGGCCCCCTTCACCTACCAAGCAGTCTTGTGGTCAATGTGGTGCTCTCTTGGGCGCTGTCGTGTTCGCAGGCCTTGGCGGTGCATGCAGGGGCGCTTCGGTGCTCACGGTGGCCCTCCGCCGTGATGTGATCCGGGGGGGGGGACGAACGCCCCCCCCCGATCACGCTGGTAATCGCAAATATGAACACGGCAGGCTCCTGGAAGATACCGGGCCCTCTTCGCGTGTTTTTTACACATGATGTCCATATTTGTTGTTCCCCATGTGTTTGTTATACTCCGATTGTTTTCGGTGTTTCGAAATTGTTACCCCGCTGCAGCGTGTGCTTCATTTTTGGTCCCGTCGTTCCGAATGGTGTTCTCGCCCCTGCGCGGCCACTTTTCTGGATCCGAGTACGTATTTCTGAATCGTTTTCGCCCCCCTCGTTTCCCATCCTCCGCCTTCGCCTGGTCCTGTTCCTCCCGCTCCTTCCTGCTGTTTGTCGTCGTCCTCTTCCTCCTGCCCATCCTCCTGCTAACCCGCCTCGTCCTTCTCCTTCAGTGCATGCAGCTCCCTTTACTCCGATTGCGCATAACCCGATGTGGTCTTTTGGCTGGAGGTGCAGGTCGGCTCTGACACGCATCCGCCGATGGAGATACAGCGCAATGGGAAGGTATGGGAGGGAGGGGTATGATGTCAGATGAGGCGCAAGCGCACCTAGCTTGTCCTCCTTACCTTCCCCTTCTCCTCCTCCTCCTCCTCCTCCTCCTCCTCCTCTTCCTTCTTACTCTCTCCTTATCATCCTTCTCCTCTCCTCGTCCTCCTCCTCGTCCTTCTCCTCCCCGTCTCCACACTCTTTCGACGACAGCGGCGGAACCAGCGACGACGGCGACGACGACGGCGCCGACGGCGCGCCCGCGCGGGGGCCGCGGAAGGTGCGCCCGCTGCAGCTCAGCGCGCAGCAGGTGTACGCGAAGCTGGCGGGAGGGGGGGAGGGGTGCGCTGTGCTGCCGCCTCCGAGGAGGGAGGCGTGGCTCGGCATCGCTCGGGCGCGTGCAGCTTCGAAGCCTCGGCGAGGGCCGTCGAGCTGCACCCCCAGATCATCCGGCAGCGGGAGAGCACGCGCGGAACAGACCAACCGATGCACGGGGAACGGACGCCCGACCGATGGCAAGGAGGGTGAGGGTCAGGAGGGGAAAAAACACAGAAGATATGGGAAAATATGGGAAAACATAGGAACATATGGGAATTAATGGTCGATTCCAAAGACAATATGGGAAAATATGGGAGGTGGGGGGGAAGACGAAAACCCAGAAAATATGGGAAAACATGGGGAATCGTTTTATTTGTGTGCATTTATTTGTGTGTGTGTGTCCTGGGGCCCCTTCAGAGGGGGGCGGGGCGAGACGGGACGAGGCGAGGCGCCGCAGTGCGCGCCGGGGCGCGGCACCACCGAGAGCGCCGCGGGGGGGGGGGGGCGTGGCCCCTCAGATGCCGACGGGAAGCACGTTCTCCTCCTCCTCCCCCTCCTCCCTCCTCCTCCTCCTCCTCCTCCTCCTCCTCCTCCTCCTCCTCCTCCTCCTCCTCCTCCTCCTCCTCCTCCTCCTCCTCCTCCTCCTCCTCCTCCTCCTCCTCCTCCTCCCCTCGGGGGCCAGGTCCCACGAGGTGAGCTGCGAGCTCGTCGCGCGCGGGTGGCCGCAGTGGACCCAGGGCGCCCTCGAGGGCGCGAGGTTCTTCGCGCGTCGCGGTTCGGCTCCGATTCCTCCTCGTCCTCCTCTTCTCCCCTGGGAGGCGGCGCGAGAGGTTGCGAAGTGATTCGCACTTCGCTCGGCGCGAAGCGCGAAGTTGGGAGCCCTTGTTGAACTCAGCCGGCTCGCCTCAGCTCTGCTTTGTCGACCGTTCGGGGCTTTTGGCTTTTGGGGGGGAGGAGGGGGGGGCAAGCGAAGGGGTAGGGGGGATGAGTCGGTGTGGGGAGGGGGAGGGTAAGCGCATGTTCCCGATCATGGAGCATCCCCGCCCCTTCCCGCCAGCCTCCTGATTATCTCCGGCCAAGACAGTTTTGCTCGGTGGTGGGGAGCGGCGGGTCCGAACTTCACTATCACCTTGGAAAGTACTTATCGCAGATAAATGTTTTTGCCGCGAGTAGCAGTATTCTCATAATCGTCAGCATCATCATTATCCTCACACGCCTCTCACGCGGTTCGTGGCCCCAGAGGGAGTTCCACGGAAGATTCCAGCGGCTGTGCCCGCATGTGTCCGCACCTTCCGTCGATTCCGAATTCCGTTCACTCCTCCTGCTCCTCGTCTTCCTCCTCTTTTACGCAGCGACCTGCAGGACCCCGACTTTCATCATCCCCACCATGTGTTTCTCGGCGGCATGGGTCTCGGATGGAGAGGATGGAGGGAGATGTGGAGGGAGGAGGGTGGAGGGCGGAGAATTTTCAGGAGCAGTCTGAGGAGGAGTGCAGGGGCGAGTATGGATCTGTCACTCCGATGAGTCAGGAGCCAGCGAATTGACTAGAGCTTGAACAGAGACGCACTACCTTGCTACAGGCCGTCTGTGGGCGATGAGGAGGGGCGACACAGAAATTGCTGAACTGAAGCTGACGAGGCCGCTCCAGCTCACTGGCGAGCTTGCCTTGCACGCTCGGTCCCCTTGCCATTTCGCTGCCCTTTTCATGCGCTCTGCGACTCCGCCTCGCACTCGCCCTGATCCCACCGCTGCAGCTGGTGACTTTGGGCTCGTCCTTCAACTTCGCCTTCGTGCCTGCTCTGGCGACGTCAGGCTGCGACTTCGCCTCAGATGTGCCCTGCCCCCCAACACAAGAGGTGCTGACATGGTGCTCCGTCTTCGCCTTCCGTCTCTCCAGGCAGCGGCAGAGCGCGCCGCTCCTCCCCGACCTCGCACGCGCTGGCATCGGCGCTACCATTGGCCACGTTGGGTTACGCTTTCGCCTCCGGATTACCCTGACCCCAACGCTGCAGCTGATGACTTCGGGCACGTTCTTCACCGTCCTCTCGACCCCGAAGGCACCCGCAGTGATCATAATTGGTATGGCGTGTGGCTCCAGCGTCGCCTCCCTCATCTCGCGGCGTGGCGACACTCATGTCTGCCACCGCTTGCCATTCTCTCACGACTTCGGGCTCAATCTTCGCCTGTCTGCACGGGTAGCTCTCATCGCTGCTGCTCACCGTGGCCCTCCCGCACGCTTCTCACAGCACCAGCTCCCGCTCCTGCTGCTACTGCTTTCCCTCGTTCTCGCACGGGCGGCTCCCAGCGCTGCTGATCGTGGCCCATCCGCATGTCTCTCGCAGTGCCAGCGCCTGCTGCCACTGCTCGCCGCCTGGCACGGGCAGATCCCCACGCTGTAGCTGATCATGACCCTTTGCTCGCGTTGACAGCGCCAGCTGCCACTACCCGCTCTTCTCGCGGTGCGCGCCCGGAGGCTCGCAGCGGCGCCCGGGTGGCCGGCGCTGTCGGAGAAGGGGTCCAGAGTTCTGGGGAACCGTATGGGAAGACAGAGAAGCACGGTGTCGGAGGCCGTGGCATCTTCTCAGACCCGTGCGTGCTCGGCCTCCTGTCGCCAGCGCCCTGCATTTTTCTCCAGCATCCACCCCCTCCTGCTGCCTGGCCTCCCCCCTCCCTCCCCGCCCTTCGCTTCCCCTCCTCCTCGGGGCGCCCTCCCTTCCACCCCCTCCTGCTGCCTGGCCTCCCCCCTTCCTCCCCGCCCTTCGCCTCCCCTCCTGCTCGGGGCGCCCTCCCTCCCCCTCCCCCCCTCCCTGCCGCCTCCCTGTTTATGGTGACGGGCTACCTTCGCCCGCCCTGGAGCCGAAATTCGAACTTTCCGGCTGGTCGGCCGGGCCTGTCGCAGTATCCCTGTTTATGGAGACGGGCTACCTTCCAGGAATTCGATTTCAGTAATCGTCTCGAGTACGCTGACCTCAGCCATACCGCCGTTCGACGACGACCCCGCCCCCTGGGCGCCGCCAGGCCGGGCACAAGGGCCTGCAGGCCCACGTGGACACGGTCGTGGACGGGGTGGCCGGCCTCAGCGAGGCGGCGGCCTCGCGCGCCCGTGCGGCGCTCCTCTCCCGCTTCGGCTCCCCCGTGCTCCCTGCTCGCGGCTCCCCGTCCCGCCGGTCCTCCTTCAGGGGAGAAAAAGATACGGATACGTGTTGTCCCCCTTCGTTTTCGGCCTTTCCTGGTCCTCCTGGGGAATCCTCGTTGTCACCGCTGGATTCGCCTCGAAATCCTGGTCAGAACGCACCCCAAGAGAGGTCCAGGGACAACACGTATCCGTATCTTTCCGCCCCCCAATTCCTCGCGCCTGCTCCGGCATGTCGTGTTGCTCCTCCTTCTGCGCCTGCATGTCGTGTTGCCGCTCTCGCTCCTGCTCCTCCCGTAGCCGCGGAGCTCCTCCTCTCCCGAGGGTTCCTCCCGGCGCTGCTCCTGGCTCTATTCCGTTCGGCTCCTCCTGCTTCTGACCCTGCTCATCATCCTCGCCCTGCTCCAGCCCTCGGTGGTTCAAAGATGGGGTCCTGCGGGACGGGGGCCTGAAGACGAGGTGCCTCGCTCAACGCAAATCCACCCCCGGATCCCTCCCTGCCCTCGGACCCCCGGCCCTCAGGACCCATCCTGGAACCACCGAAGCTCAGGGCGCCTGCTCCTCCTGCCCGTCGAGGCAGCCTCTGGACGGGTTCGCGGCCTGCGGCCCCTCCGGGGCCTGGTTCAGTCGGGCCTGTCCCTCTACAGGAGGAATATTCGAGCATAGTCAAAAAATGAGATGGGGATATTTTTCGAGTATTTGTTGATCCATGTTTGAACATGTTTCTGCTATTTTTGAATTCTTCCGCGAGAATCGGCCCGTAGGGGGACAGGCCCGAATTAAGCTTGTTTTTTGTTGTATTACGGGGGTGGTGGGGGGGGGGGGGGGCGAGGCCCTGGGTTTCTCCAGGGCCTCCTGGGCAGGGCTCGTTTCGATTCCACCGATTCGATTCGTTTCGATGTCGATGGCTTCCGATTCGACTTCGACTTCGGCTTCGATTCGACTTAGACTCGATTCCATTTCGATTTCGGGTTCGACTTCGGGGTCCGATTTGGGATCCGATTTCTCAATGGAGTCCTACTAGTCTGCCGATGTCTGCCGATTCGACTTTTCCCTTGCTCGGCTGCCGATTTCCGTCCATCCGATTCATGTCTATTGTCGATCCGATTTCATGCTTCGATTCTGGGCTCTCCTGCCTGGGCCTGGCTGGTCTTGGGCTGTGCTCTGACCTCCAGGCGCACTGTTGTGGAGGTCGGCCCTTCGCAGATCCGCTTGCATCTTGGCATCGCTCGGACGTGTGCAGTTTTCCTCGGCGAGGACCATCGAGGAGCATCCCGGATCATCTTGCGAAGAATAAGCACGAAAAGCCCGACATGCGCAGGAAATGGACGTCCGAGCGATGGCAAGGCATCCCCTCCTCTCGTCCGACCCCGGCTTTTGGGATTCGTGTGTGGCCGACCACCTCTGCCCCGCCTTCCGCAGACCCAGGTGTTGAAACTATCTCGTGACGACGACGACGACGACGACGACGACGACGACGACGACGACGACGACGACGACGACGACGACGACGACATGTGTTCCCCAGCGTTGGGCTGTTCTGGGCCTTGGGGGAGCCGTCTGAGGGGCGTCTCGCTCGATGGGAGCCTTGGGGGCCGCGCGGGGCCTCCGGGTCATGTTCTGACGGGAGGGCCCGGGGAGCACATCGTTGCGGTGCCACAGTGTTGGTTAGGGACCCCGAGGCCCGTTGGAGCCCTCGTGGACACCTGCTTGGGCCGAACGGCTGCTTGTGCCCCCTCTGGGCGCTCTTGAGTTCTCTCTGCGCCAGCGGCCGGTCCGCAGGCCTGCCTCAGCGAGGCCAGCGGCAAGTGCCGCGGCCAGGTGGCTGTGACCGACCTGCACGTGCCCTACTACTCCTGGGAGGCGCCTGCCCCTGCACTCCTCACATCTCCATCCTCTGCCTCCGTCGTCTTCCTCCCCCCCTCCATCCCTGGGCCCTTCTCCGCCTCGTCCCCCTCCTGCCTTTCCCCCCCCTCCTTCCCCCTTCCCCTCCCCCCCGCGCTGCCCCTCCCCCTCACCCCGCCGTTCCTCTCCCCCCGCTCCTGATTGTCTTCCCTCCCACTCCCTTCCTCTCCCCCTTCCGGCTCACCCTCCTTGATGCTCCTTCCGTCTCCTCCGCCCCCACATTACCCCCCGTCCCCCCCCGCCCCTTCACCTTCCCCTCCCCCCCTCCCACCACCTTCTCTCCGCCCCCCCTCTATCCCCCTTTTTCTCCCCCCACCTTGCCCTCCATTCCCCTTCACTTACTTTCCGCTCCGTTCCCCCCACCTCTTCAGCCCCCCCGCACTACCCACCACCTCCTCGCTCCCCGGATTCTGGCCGAACGAGGCGCCGCCTTTACCGTTGATTGTGTTTGGTTCTATAAAGGGATCTCAACATGTTGTATGCCCAATGCTGATGTTGGTGATGATGTTGGTAGTGATGGTGCCGATCATCGTGACGATAAGATGATGATCGGGCAGAGGGACGATGAGAGGGCGTGCGATGTGATGGAGTGTGACAGCCGCCATTGACATGTTTTGCAATGTTCGTGTGGTGCGGCATTACAGTGATGCAGTGGGCAGGGGTCTAAATCAGACCCACCGCCCCGAATCGCAAGGAACTGCATGGCTTGAGGAGAAGCGCGGCTTAGAAGAATACAGCGGCGGAAGCGTGTGGAGCGAGGACGAGGGTCCCCCGGAGGTCTTTGGGAGACGGGCCCTCGGAGGTCTCCAGAGACTACCCGAGACCTCGGAGGCCCAAGCCCGAAGCAGGCCCAAACACCATCGACGACCTCAGGCCTCGGTCCGGGAAGATGCGGGCCCGGCAGCGCTAAACATGCTGGGCATTTTTCTACAGGGTCCCAGAAAGTTTGGGGAGGGGGGCGAGGGGGGGCCATAGTTCAGCCCGCCCGCCTCCGCCACCGCCCCCTTGCTGTAGCTGATGGCGACAGGCTGCTTGAAGGCCTAGACGCCCTCGGCCCAAGGCCGAGACAAGTAGTAAAGAGTCTAGGGCTTGAAACAAGCTGCCCTGGCGGAGCAGCCTTGTGGCCACTCTGGGGCTGAATCCACTGTGAAGCCTCGGCAGGGCAGCTCGCAGCCGAGGAGGAGACCGCCTCCGCCCCCTCCCGCCAGGGGCGCTCGGCCTATCTGCTCCCGCTGCGGCTCCGCCGCCATCGTCATCGTCCTCGTCGCTCGTCGCTCGTCGTTCGCCGTTCGCCATCCGCTTTTCGCCGATCTCCCATCGTTCGTCGTTCGTTCGTCGTGCGTCGTCGGTGTCCTCGGTTCATCGTAGTCGGTCGACGTGCGTCGCTCGTCTTCCGTCGTCGTCGGTAGCATCTCTCGTCGTTCGATGTTCCTCGCCGTCGCTCGTCGTCGTCGTTAGTTGTCTGTCCTTCGTCGGTTGTTCGTCGTCGCTCGTCGTTCCTCATCGTTTTTCAATCGCTTGTCGATGTCGTGCGTCGTCATCCGCCGTCCGCCGTTTGTTGTTTGCCGTCCACGTCGTCGTTGCCGCAACCGCGCCCAGCCCAGCCCTTCGCCGGGCCAGCCAGGCGAGCCGTCCGCCCCCCCGCCGGAGCCCAGGGGAGAGGGAAAGGGCGAGGCCGTCTCGGGGGCAGCGTCAGTCTGAGGGGGTTGAAGCCACACCAACACCACCCGGGGGACCACCTTCAGCGAAGAGGTCCACGATGCCCTCCAGAGCAGGAGGCTGAGGACGTCTCGAGCGAGAGGGGGGACCACGCCACCGGGGAGACCGCCACTGCTCCTCGCACCTCCTCGCCCTGGCGGTGTTGGTGCCGCCTTCCATTGTTCCCAGTCAGGGGAGGACTAGGCTCGGGGTGCGATGCATCGACTCTCAGTCGTGCATCCATCGCCGCTCGGGGCCCGATGGGGCCCACACCGCCTCGCACCGAGCGCCGTCGAGGGTCTGTCCCCGATGTCCCGGCGGTGCATCGCTGCCGCCAGGCCGATGTTCCCTCCCCTGGGGCCAGCTCCCCCCCTCCTCGGGTGCGGCCAGGGATGACCAGGGGGGAGAGGGGTGAACCTCACGGCGAGGGCCACGATGCCCTCCCGGATCTCACGGCCCCGGCTCTTCTCTCGGTGCCTTCCGGGCCCCCTCCCCCCTCTGTCCGCGCGCATGCCTCGGGCCGTGATCTGCGAGCCGCCCTCGTGGACGCCACCGCCCCCCCCCAGGCCAGCCCCTGACCTTATGTCGGGCGTGTCCCCCTACAGGGGGATTCGGGGCGGAAAGATCGAGAGCACTCCAAAACTATTCCAACATTATCAGAAATGCTCCCAAACACCGTCCACGGATTATATTTTGACTACACTTTGGAATATTCCTCCTGTACAGGGACAAGCCCGACTTAGTCCTGACCTCTGTCGCGGAGGTTGCCCCTGACGTCGTCCCTCGGGATGCGAGGGGAGAGGGCCGAGGAGGAGGAGGAGGAGGATGAGGATGATGAGGAGGAGGAGGTGGAGGAGGAGGAAGAGGAAGGGGAGGAGGAGGAGGAGGAGGAGGAGGAGGAGGAGGAGGAGGAGGAGGAGGAGGAGGAGGAGGAGGAGGAGGAGCCATGCGTCCGGCGGCTCGACACGCAGAGATCTTGACGGCGGGCTTCTCGCCATTCTGGGCCTGCGGACACGGGGCCTTTCCGTTTTGGGCACGACCGAGCGCTGGCTCGGGATGCAGGCTTCGGCACCGGGAAGGGCGAGGCCCGTGCTCCTCTTCCAGGAAAATCGGGCGTTCGGTAATGGGGGGCGATAAATTGGGGAGGCGTCGAGGGTTGCACGAAAGGGGCCCTAAGGGGGCCGTAAACGAGCCCCCTAGGGCCCCGAAGGGGTACGAAGGGTGCACGAAAGGTGAACCTTTCCTACCCCCCATCTATCACTCCCTATTAGTGAACGCCCGAGAAAAATTCAGCCGTCCGGTTACAGGGGAGGATCGATGTCTGTGGATTTTCGCTCACGCGGGGGAAGGCATCTTCCTCCTGATCTGGAGCACGATCTGCCTCCAGAGATTCCAGCGCTCCTTGGGCCTGTTGGACGGGCGAGTTGAATCTGTCAACGGGGTCTAATTAGATGGTTGTCGGGCGGGCTGGGTTTGGGGGGCAGCAGAATTGTTCCTCACTGACTCTCGGATGTTTACAGGACCAAGATTGTACACTTGGCCATCGAACTGGCCCAGGGTATATCTCGCCGGTGTGACCGACGTATATTGCCACACCTCGGCTGACTCATATTCCCTACGTGGCATAGACACCATCTCGTGGACAACCAATTGGAAGGTCTCTGGAACTCGTTTAATTTATGTGGTCAATATCTTTAACAGTTTCCGTCGTGTTTGTTCTCACTTGCCGTTTGTTTGCCTCCTCGCTTTTGGCCCACAGCGCTGGCTTTTCGGGGCTTCTGCTCCTCATCGGTACGGCCGGTTGTTGGTATTCGGGCGCCTCGTGGGTGCCCCCTCGTGGGCGCCCCGCGCGCTGGCGGGAGGGGGCGTGCCGAGGCTGCGCCGCGTGGGCGCCTCGTGGGCGCCCCGTCCGCCGGGGGGGGGTCTGCCGAGGCTGCGCCGCATATGGCCGCCCGTGCCGCCTCCCAGGCGCGCCCGTGGGCTCTTGCGGAGCTGGCACGGCGCAGCTGTGACCACACGGCTTACACCACGCGGCCTGCACCAGGTGCCCTGTATGCATGGGTTCCACGGCGTAGCTCGCATCGAACAGCTTGCGCCCCATACCATCCACCTCCGGTTCACACCGCATTGGCTCACACCGCCTAGCACGGCGCGTGCTACACTGCATAGCTTACACCGCATAGTGTTCACCTCCTCAGCTCACACCACATATCTGACACGACAGATTCCACCACATGGCTTACACCATACGGCTTACATCTCCACGGTGCAGCAACGCACTGTTTGGGGTCCACGCTGGCCAACCTATTAGCTCTTCGATGCGCGTCCTGGGAGCAAACTTCACCATAATCCCGATCGGAACCGACAGGGGAGACGCGCGCGTTTGAGCCGGGGCCTCTCAGTGGTGCGCGGTCTTTCGAGCACCGCCGCGCTGCGCGGTGCCCAAGGGTGGCGCCAGCGGTCTTCGGTGCCCCGCCACATCCTGCCCATCCTTCCCACCGCCTCTGGGAAGACTGCGCGGGGGGGGTCTGCTTGGAACACTGCGCGCTTCTGCGTCCCAGGGATGGCATGTCTCGACGAAAGGGCGTGCAGCAACCTTCGAAGGATTGCAAAAAAAACGAAGGATTGCAACGAAGGATTGCAAAACAACTTTCGTTTTAACAAAGGATGTTTTGCAAACCTTCGTTTTAACGAAGGTTTTTTTTGCAATCCGTCGTTTTTTGCAATCCTTCGATCTTCCTGGGCGCGCTCATCTCGTCTTCCTCGCCGCCCCGGTGGCCGTCGCGCCGTTGCCGGCCTCGTCGTCGCCGTCGCCTCTCGGGAGACTCTTGGGCCTGGTGGGGGGTTGTTCTTGGGCTGTCTTGTGGGCCGTTTGGGCTGTATTGGAGCCCTCTTGAGGGCCTCCTGGGCTGTTTATGGTCGGACTTGGAGGCCTGTTGGACCGTGTCGGGTGGTCGGAAGCTAGTAAATGCGAGAACGCGAAAATGTATCAAAGCACATTAGCAAATTATATGTTGTCGAATTGGCGGGTTCTCTTTGGCCTTCCTCTTGGAGTCCTCTTGGGTCGTCGATGGGATCTCTTGGGCCGTCTTGAGACATCCGGGGACGTTTTGGAGTGCGCTCGGACCGTCGCGGGCACTCCTCTTTGACCCGAGTTGCTGGGGAAGGACCACCCTTGCCGGAACGTGATCCGAAAGCGGAGGGGGCAGGGACCGTGCTCTGATTCAGGACCCCCCCCCAGAGTCGGAGGGAGGAGAAGCGACACAAACACCACCAGGGGGCCCACCTCCAGCGAGGAGGTCCACGATGCCTCCCCGAGCTGGAGGCTGGGGATGTCTCGAGCGAGAGGGGGGAACCACACCACCAGCGAGACCCCCCTTGCCTCCTCGCACCTCCTCGCCCTGGTGGTGTTGGTGTCGCCGCTCCTGGTTCTTATGTTTCAAGTTCATGACGACCTCGATTACGACCTGGCTCGATGTGGGCAGCCCTCTGGAGCCAAAGGTGACCATTGGGATTAAGTCGGGCCTGTTCCTCTACCGGAGGAAGTTTCACAGATAGTTTAAAGAATAGCATTGGGATGATTTCATAACCATGTTTGCTTGTTTATGAACATGCTTGGACTATTTTTTATTTCTCGCCCCAAAATCTTCCTGTAGGGGGACATGCCCGACCTAAGTCTGGGACCACTGGGAAGAGAGTCACATTTCGAGCGGCAGGTGCCTCCCAGGACCGCTGCGGGACGAGGAGCCCAGCACTTCCCTTGACGCACGCCGACAAGGACGGCCGATGTCTCAATTCTCGAGCGGGGGGTCGACTGCAGATTTAACCCCAGACTTGATTTTCTCGTCGAGTCATGCGTCGAATGTCCGCAGATCTGCGAACATTCCACTCGATTCCCATGGGGTCGGCGGACAAATCAATCCTGGGATAGCTCACATCTGCAGTCAATGCCCCACTCGAAATTCGCGGCACCAGAGGTCCCGACCGCTTCTCTGGGGTAGTGTTCGTTCGCCCCGGACTCGTTTCTGAGAGCGCCCGGGGGCCGAAACTGGCTGCCGAGAGCCGGCATCTCGGAACGACGTCGGGACTTGAGAATCACATCTCCGGAGATCTGGGCCGTCTCTCTCCTTCCTCCGGCCTCCCTCCTCCCCTCCCTCCAGCCTTCCCCCTTCCGCGCCCTCTCTTGGCATTTGCTCTCTCGGGATCAGTGCCGTCTTCGACGCCCGACTGTGCGAATAGAGAGGGCTCTGCGCAAGGCGATGCATGAGAGGGAGGGGCAGGATGCCAGAGAAGGCGCGATCCCTGTTGTTTGAAAATTGTTTACGCTTCGCGGATCCCCACCAGCCCATTCGGGAGCCCTGCCCATGAGGGCTGACGGAAAAAGGAGAGAAGAGACACATCTAGTGAAACAGAGAGTGCAAGGAGAGGAGAGGCAGGAGGGTGTTGATCCGTCTTGGAGGCTACCTTAGAGCATCGGAGGCCTTCTTGGAGCTACAGGGCTGTATTGGGGTCCTCTTGGATCTCTTTTGGGGCATCTTGGGGCCCTCTTGGGGGTCTTTGCGGGGTCTTGGGGTTCTCTTGGGGCTCTTTTGGGGCGACTTGGAGCCCTCATGGGGCCTTCTTGGGGCTCTCTTTGGGCCCTCCTGGAAGCTATGGAGCGCCTCCTGGGGCCATCTTGGAGACCATCGATCACAGGAGGGGTGCTCCTCGATTTCCCTCCCCCCTCTGGGGCCATCGAAATAACCTCTTGGGGCGCTCTTTGGGCCCTCTAGGGGCGATCTTGGGCACTCTTGGGGCAGTCTTGGGGGCCTCTTGGGCCCTTCTTGGAGCTCTATTGTGCCATCTTATGGCCAGCTTGAGGCATCAAAAACGCAACGGAAGCAACAAGGCGAGAAGGCCCACATCAGTGATTTCGCGCCGGTGTTTGATTGATTTTGGCTTCTGGCTTGAGCCCGAATCACCTGGAACCGTCTTGTGGCCCTGGCCTCTTAGAGGCATGTTGTTAGCTATCTTGAGCCATGTTGGGCTATCTTGAGCGATCTTGGAGGCTATCTTGGGCTCTCTGAGGCCCTCTTGGAACCATCTTGGGCAAACAAAGACCCTCTGACAAATCGCGGCCCCCCCTGTCCAGGTCCAGGGGAGGGGTCGGGGGACGGGGTACGGGGAGGGGTCAGGACGCCCGCCCCGCCTGCAAGCCGTCTCGCTCACTCCCACCCGCCCTCCCAACACATACGTAGCACCCGAGCTTGGTCCGAGCCGCAGCATCTTCAGCAGTCGTTGTTGGATGGGCAGCTACTGGGGGCGAATCCGCCGCCGCCGCCGCCGCCGCCACCCGCCGCCGCCGCGCCGCCGCTGCCGCCGCCGCTGTCCGCCGCCGCCGCCGCCGCCGCCCCTGCTGCCGAATCGCCGCCGCCGCAGCCGCTGCCGCCGCAGCCGCTGCCGCCACCGCTGCCGCCGCCGCCGCGCCGTCGCCGCCGCCGCCGCCGCCGCCGCAGGGTGTATGTTAATAGGAAACAGTGATCAAGACACCCTCCAGATAGCAAGCCGTTTAACTCACTTCCACCCGCCCTCCCAACACATATGTGGCACCCGAGCCTCAGCATGTTCCGTGGTCGTCTTTTGATGGGCAGTTACTGGGAACCAAAACCGACCCCATGTGCGCGACGCTGGGGCGAGGTGCGCCACGCGTGCCAGGCGCGCCCCTGGGGCCCGAGCGTGCCAGGCACGCCTCGTGCGCCAGATGCTCCCTCCAGCTTCGCCAGGTGCGCCACGTCCGGGGCACGTGCAGAGTGTGACAGGTGTGCCTGCGCACGTGACAGCAGACATCGGGAAACATGTCGGCCGCCACCATCCATGTCGAAAATCCATGCTCATCACTGCCCCCGCCGCCCCTGACAACAATCCTGGCGAAGGACCCAACCATAAGAAATTGTCCGTAACGCGTTGTGGGTGCCTCTTTCGGTGGGGTTCCCTATTGGGCCACGAAACGCTGCCTTGGGTGGGGGAACCGCATGCGAACTGCGCCACTGGGGCGGGCCTTCGGTGGAACTCCATATGGGGCCACGAAGCGCTGCCCTGGTTAGGGGGAACCGCATGCGAACTGCGCCACTGGGGCCTTCGGTGGAGCTCCCTATGGGGCCACGAAGCGCCGCCCTGGGTGGGGGAACCGCATGCGAACTGCGCCACACGGGCCTTCGGTGGAGGTCCCTATGGGGCTACGAAACGCTGCCCTGGGTGGGGGGACGGAATGCGAACTGCGCCACTGGGGCCTTCGGTGGAGCTCCCCATGGGGCCACGAAACGCTGCCCTGGTTGGGGGAACCGCATGCGAACTGCGCCACTGGGGCCTTCGTGGACCGCCCTTTGGGGCCACGAAGCGCTGCCCTGGGTGGGGGATCGCATGCGAGAGCAGCCACTGGGGCCTTCGGTGGAGCTCCCTATAGGGGCCACGAAGCGCTGCCCTGGGTGGGGGAACCGCGTGCGAACTGCGCCACTGGGGCCTTCGGTGGAGCTCCCTATGGGGCCACGAAGCGCTGCCCTGGGTGGGGGGACCGCATGCGAGAGCAGCCACTGGGGCCTTCGGTGAGGCTCCGTATAGGGCCACGAAACGCTGCCCTGGGTGGGGGGACCGCATGCGAAAGCAACCGCTGGGGCCTTCGGTGGAGCTCCCTATGGGGCCACGAAGCGCTGCCCTGGGTGGGGGAACCGCATGCGAGAGCAGCCACGGGGGCCTTCGGTGGAGGTCCCTATGGGGCAACGAAGCGCTGCCCTAGGTGGGGGGACCGCATGCGAGAGCAGCCCCAATGGGGCCTTCGGTGGAGCTCCCTATAGGGCGACGCAACGGTGCCCTGGGTGGAGGAATCGCATGCGAACACCGCCGGCGAGACGTTCGGTGGAGTTCCCTATGGGGCCACGAAGCGCTGCCCTGGGTAAAGGAACCGCGTGCGAGAGCAGCCAATGGGGCCATCGGCGGAGCTCCCTATGGGGCCAAGCAACGCTGCCCTGGGTGGGGGAACCGCGCGCGAACTGCGCCACTGGTGGGGCCTTCGGTGGAGCCCCCCATGGGGCCACGAAGCGCTGCCCTGAGTGGGGGAACCGCATGCGAACTGCGCCACTGGGGCCTTCGGTGAGGCTCCGTATAGGGCCACGAAACGCTGCCCTGGGTGGGGGAACCGCATGCGAACACCCCCACTGGGGCCTTCGGTGGAGCTCCCTATGGGGCCACGAAGCGCTGCCCTGGGTGGGGGAACCGCATGCGAACTGCGCCACTGGGGCCTTCGGTGAGGCTCCGTATAGGGCCACGAAACGCTGCCCTGGGTGGGGGAACTGCATGCGAACACCCCCACTGGGGCCTTCGGTGGAGCTCCCTATGGGGCCACGAAGCGCTGCCCTGGGTGGGGGAACCGCATGCGAACTGCGGATGGTCTCCCGTGCCACTGGGGCCTTTCGGTGGAGCTCCCTATGGGGCCACGAAACGTTGCCCTGGGTGGGGGAACCGCATGCGAACACCCCCACCGGGGCCTTCGGCGAGGCTCCATATAGGGACACGAAACGCTGCCTTGGCTGGGGGAACCGCATGCGAACACCCCCAGTGGGGTCTTCGGTGGAGGTCCCTATGGGGCCACGACGCGCTGCCCTGAGTGGGGGAACCGCATGCGAGCACCCCCACTGGGGCCTTCGGTGAGGCTCCGTATAGGGCCACGAAACGCTGCCCTGGGTGGGGGAACCGCATGCGAACACCCCCACTGGGGCCTTCGGTGGAGCTCCATTAGGCCACGAAGCGCTGCCCTGGGTGGGGGAACAGCATGCGAACACCCCCACTGGGGCCTTCGGTGGAGCTCCCTATGGGGCTACGAAGCGTGTGAGAGGTGTGCCGAGAGCAGAGGCAAGGAGGGGGAGGAGGGATGAGGAGGAGGGAGGATCGGGATGAGGAAGGAACGCGGGGCGCTGTCTCTTCAAAACGAGGACCCAACACCACAGGATGGTTGGGATAAACCACTTGACAGTGATCGCGGGGTGGCCGCGCACTATCCACATGTAGCCGCGAGGTGTATTTTGTATGGTGTGTTTGTCAGGGATGGTCGCCCTGCGCGAAGCAGGCAATATGCTGACACCCCCGCCGTCCCTGTCGAACAACAAAATACAAAGTGCCCGCGGGCCTCACGAACATGACTCCAGACTTCGCCCAGACGTGTACCGTGTGTTGTTTTTTGACAGGGATGGGTGGGGGGGCCGCATCGGGTTGGTTGCGCATGCTCCGAAGTGCGTTCTGCATAGTTTTTTGACAGGGATGGTGGGGGGGGTCCCTCATGGTGTGCGCATGATTCCGGGTTGGGTGCCGGCTGGGTGGGGGAGGGGGTGTTTATTAATAGGGAACAGTGATAGCCCTTCCCGAAGGGGAAAAGGTTTTTTTGGAAGAGGGAAGAAAGATCTCGTTAGACCACCTGCGTCCAGAGGGCTGGTTGGATTGAGCAATCTGCATACTACTCTCCCTCCTCCCTTGAAGTTGTCCGGAAGTTTTCCCGTCCCCTCCGAGCGATTTTTGTTTTGTTCCACTGGATTTCAAACATTGTTTTTCCGTATGGATGTTTACAATCCGATTGTTTTCGGTATTTCAAAAATTGTACTCCCGCTGCAGTGCGGGCCTCTTGTTCGGATCGGCGGTTTGCTCCCGTCGCTCAGAATGACGCGCTCGTCCCAACGCGGGCAACTTTTCTGGATCCGAGTCTTGCTTCATTGTGGTCATCCCCTCATTCCCTTCTCCGCCTTCCCCTGTTCCTCCATTTCCTCCCGATCCTTCTACTTCAATTCTTTTTGCTGCTGTTCGTCTCGGCCCAGCGCGCACAACTTTTCTGAATCCGAGTCGTTCTTCATCGTTGTCTCCCTCATCAAATCCCCTCCTCCACCTTCCCCTGGTCCTCCTTTTCTCCCGATCCGTCCGCTCTAGTTCCTGCTGATGTTGTTGGTCCTCATCCTTTCCCTCCCGCTCGTCCTCCTGCTCACCCACAACAAGTTGTGCACGCAGCTAACACGCGCATATCACGAAGTGGTCTTTCTGTGTGAGTCGAAGGTCGGCTATGACACGCGTCCGCGGATAGATAAAATCAGCACCATAGGAAGGGGTTGGAGGGAGGGATCGGATGTCAGATGAGGCGCGAGCGCACTAGATTGCCGTCCCCTCTCTCCCTCTCCCCTCCTCCGCTCCCCCCCGTTTTCTCGCTTCTGTGCGTTGGGCCGCCTGGAGCTCAGGGCTGGGCCTCCCTTCGCTGGCAAGGGTGGCAATAGCTACAAGTGTACCCCCCCATGGCTTCTCGGGGTGAGACCCTTTAGAAAGACGGCGCGAAGACGGCTGCAATGCCGACTCTCGGATGCAACTCCAGGGAGGCAACTTCTGGCTTTGCCCTGGTCCGAAATCCGGCTCAATGCCGCTTAATCCGGCTTAGCCCCGCTTGATCTGGCCTGATCCCGCATAATCTGCGGCCTACTGTGGCGTAGTAGCCATCCTAATGGGTTCAATCCTCCTTAAAATGCATCCGACGAAGACCTTCCAGTAGTTGTCGGACGGGTCTAGGACGAGGATCAATCAATCCGTTCCAGAGTGTTCCGGAACGCTCTCCGAGCGTTCGGGAATGTTCGGGAACGCTCTGAGGAGGCCGCGGAGCCTGAGACATTATTCTCGATTGATCTTCACCCGATTTTATCTTCGTCCTGGCTTCGTCTTAAAATCCTCGTTAATCCTTATGACGTAGCTGCCTCGACCGACCTCCTTCCGCCGCCACCCCCGGCAGTCGCCGCCCAGCCCGAGCCCGCGACCGTCGGGGTCCAGAAGAGCGGCACCCCGGCTGCGACAGGTCCCCCCCCCCGCTCCCTGGGGGTGTGGAGGCGTCTGGGGAGTGCAGCCAGCGCTGGGGCAGGTGGGGCCGTGGACACGCTAACGGCGGCGTAGGTAACGACGATCGATTTTATGTTTCGGTACTGTGAGAACGCGTGGCTCGTGCTTTTCTGTATTTCGCTTCGTCGTTTTCATTCGGTACATTCGCGTTTGGAGAGTGCGGCGCTTTGGGCAGCAGGGGGACGAGGGCGAGGAAACATTGGAATCGACTACTTGTACGAGTGACCTTTGGCCAGAGTGACCTTCGGTGCGGGCCCAATGGGGCCCCCCCATCGCGGAAATTCGTCGCGTGCGAGGCGATAGCCGCGGCTTGCGCGCATGTGTTTGGCCCCCCAGCGGCCCCCGCTAAGCCGCGCACAAAATCTCACTCTTACCCAGGGTCAATCTCGCGTGCAGTCGAATTGGGAGTGTTCAGAGGAGGACCTCGTCGCCATGGCCAGATTCGCCTCGAGATCCTGGTCAGAGTGCGCCCCAGGGTTGGTCCGGTAAGTGGAAGCATTGGTAGCGTGTTCCCCCAAGGAGGAGGGGGACGAGAGGACGAGGAAAAGGGGGCCGTGTGAATGAGAAGGAGGACGATGAGTAGCAGAAAAGCGGGATGAGCTGGATGAGCAGGGCGTAGATTGGCAGAGGAAGAGGAGGAGGAAACGTGTTTCGCATCTTCGGCTTCCCCTCGGTCCGCTTCCTTCTCCCTCCCTTCCCTCTCCCGCCTCCCCCCTCTCACTCCCTCCGCCGCCCCTTCCTCCCTCCTTTACCGTCCTCCCACCTCCTCGTCCATCTCCTTGACCATCCCGTCGGCGCGGGGAGAAGAGAGGAAGTGGCGAAGAAATTGCATGACACGGATGATAAGGGATACAAGGGCATGAAAGGAATACAATGTTTGTTAAAAGGGGCGAGGGGTAATACTGATGACGATGAGGATCATCGTGATGTTGCTGACGATGAACCATGGCGACGATTGCGATGCTGACGATGATGCTGATGCTGATGCTGATGCTGATTATGATGCTGCTGATGATGATGACGATGATGATGATGACGAGTATGATGCTGCTGATGATGATGATGATGTTGATGTTGATGGTGACGATGATGCTGATGATAATGAGTATTGTGATGACGCTGATGATGATGATGATGACGATGTCGATGAAGATGATGCTGATGACGATGATCATGATAATGACGTTGATGCTGATGATGCAGATGACGGTGACGATGATGATGCTGGAGGTGATGATGATGATGATGATGATGATGATGATGATAATGATGATGATGATGATTATGATGCTGATTATGATGATGATGATGATGATGATGATGATGCTGACGACGATTATGATGCTGGTGATGATGATGATGCTGCTGATGATGATGTGTAGTCTGTTTTTGGTGGTGATGCCGCTGATGATGATGATGCTGATGATGATGATGATGATGATGATGATGATGATACTGATGATACTGATGATGCTGATGATGCTGATGATGCTGATGATGAACAGGCTGATGATGTAGATGATGATGATGCTGATGTGGATGATGGTTATCATGGTGATGGTGAAGTTGATGGTCTTGGTGATGGCGATGGCGATGGTGATGGTGATGGTGACGATGCTGCTGATGACGAGGATGGTGGGTGGCGATGACGATGGCGATGATGACGACGATACAGGTGCTGATGACGACGAGTATCATGAGGATGATGTTGATGCTGCGATGGTGATGGTGATTATGAGTACGATAATCATATCACTGATGGTGCTGCTGGTCATGATGAGGAGGAGGAGTTGATGGGAGTGGCGGTGGTGGTGGTGATGATGATGGTGATGATGATGGTGATGATGTTGGTGAGTAGGATGATGTGAGGATGAACGCGGTGGTGGACGATCAGACGATCATGGATTACGGATGTGCGAATCATGATTGGACGATCAGACGATCATGGATGACGGAGTATGGAGGCGGAGGCGACAGATGGAGAGGGATGTGAGGGATGCCGAGCGGGAGGCCGGAGACTGTAGAGAGGGGTGACCAGTGTTCGGAGCGGACTAGTCGAAGACGAGGCAACGACATGACCATGACGACGCACCGCGTGGATTTCTTGGATCGGAGCTGGGGCCCCCTCTGGCGGCGCCGCCTCTGGCTCTAAGAAGCGCCTGCGACGACGAAGACGGACGTCGGACGACGTACGACGGACGACGGCGTCGCGGCCTACACCGACGCCCACGCCCACGCCGACGACGACGCCGACGCCGACGCCACCGCCGCCGCCGCCAACGCCGACGCCGTCGCAGACGCAGAGGCCGACGACGACGATGACGACGACGATGACGACGGCAACGATGACGACAACGAGGACAGACAACGACGACGACGGGGACGATGGACGTCGGACGACGGACGTCGGGCGACGACGACGGACGAGGACGCCGCCGCAGCCGATGCGGAAACCGACTTCGACGCAGACGCAGACGACGTCGACGACGACGACGACGTCGGAGACGGACGACGCCGACGACGGACGACGGAGGAGGGAGGACGGACGTCGGACGACGGACGACAGACGACCACGACGCCGCCGCCGTCGACGCCGACGCCGACGCCCACGCCGACGCAGACACAGACGCCGCCGACGCCACCGCCGACGCCGACGTAGACGCAGACGCAGACGACGACTACGACGACGACGACGATGACGCCAACGCCGCTGCCGATGCAGACGCAGACGGCGACGACGCCGACGACGCCGACGCCGACGACGACGACGCCGCGACGCCGGCGACGACGGCGGACGACGGACGTCGGTCGACGGACGACGCACGACGCACGACTTGCCAATGCCGCCGCCGCCGCCGATGCCGACGCTGGCGCTGCCGCGCCCCGAGGCGCTGCCCTGCCGCTCCTGGCGCTGGTGGGCGTATTCCTCGCCGCGGCGTGACCGCCGCGCTTCTGGCCGCGCTTCGGCCGCGGGCGGGCCGCCGGCCACAGGGCGTCGGACGGGGTGCTCGGCGGGGGAGGGGCGCTCCCTGTGGAGGCCCGGGCCGCGGCGCGCGCCCCCTCCTCCTCCTCCTCGTCCTCCTCCTCCTCCTCCTCCTCCTCCTCGTCCTCCTCCTCCTCCTCCTCCGCCTCCTCCTCCTCCGCCTCGTCCTCCTCCTCCTCTGCCTGGGTGGCTTCGCTGCGGGCGCCGCAGATCTTGCCCTGGGCCGCGGAGGCCCGCCCGCGACTGCCCCCAGCGCCACGGCCCGCGCGCGCTCCCCAGGCTGGCACCGCCGATTGAGGCGGCGGCGTGCAGCGGCGCGGCAGCGCCTGCGCCGAGAGCGCGACGTTCAGATCCTCGAGCACCACCATGGCAGCAGCGCCCCGATGGGTTGGAGGCGCTATGAACCTTGGCGTGGTGGTGGTGGTGGTGGTTGGCAGTGTTATCCAGGTCCCAGCAGGACCAGGAGTGCAAAGCCTACGAATTCCGCATACAACGTCTGTTCAGCATGTGGGCATTGGGAGTTCACAAGGTAGGGGCACAAACATTGCAGCAAGTGCCAAGCCCCCTACCGCAGCGCCGTCCAGCCATCTTCCAAGCCTGCAGCTGGTGTGGCTCCGGTTCAAGACCAGGGCGGTGGCATGTCCGCAGAGCTGGTTGCACAGCTCCAGATGTGGTCCGCACGTTTCCCCGCCTTGGCTGACGTCTTGCAGGAGGTGGCTTCATCGCCAACCCCACCAGCCACCGTGGACCTGTCCCCCATGGAGCTGGCCAAACTATGCAGAGAACTTGGCGCAGCAGACGGACCTGGCCAAAGTATGCAAGAACGCGGCCACAGCGGAGGGATTGTCGTATCAAGATGTACAACGGAAGTTGGAGCGCCCCAGTAAGACTCGGAATTTGCTGGCCGAGCATGAGGTCGCTGACAAAGATGCCATGGCCGACTTGCAGCGCGCCGCGGAGGCGAAGGCGGCAGCAGATCAGGCCAAGAATCTGTTCGACCCCAATGCATTCAAGGTGCAGAAGCAGCAGGAGGTGGCTGCGCAGCGGGCAGCGGCGGAGGAGGTTGCCCGCGCGGCTCGCGCGGCGGCCCAGGCCGCGGCCCCACCGCGGCGCCGGCCCCAGGCCAGGCGGCCCAGGTGGGCGGCCCTCCTCCTGCTGGTGCCGCTGCTGGTGGCGAGCGTGGCGCTGCGCGTCCTGAAGCCCCTGATGCTCGCGGGGCGCCCCCGCAGTTACCGCCCAACATCAGGTGCTGCGTCGTCAGCCGAGCCACCGACTACAACTACCTCGGTTCCTACCTGCGCAAGTTCGATGATGGTCAGCTGGAGTCCTTGGCGTCATGTGCTACAGTATTTCTTGAGCAATGGGAGAAGCTCCGCGCGCGCATCCAGCGGCGTGATCAGGCGAAGTCAGGTGAAATCGGCATGGGCGCTGCGAGCGAAGGCAGCGAGGCGGGATGCCCGCTGGAGCGGGAGGAGCTCGCCGACCTCAAGGAGCATGCTGCTGAAGGTAGACTCGATGCAGTTCAGGCCCAGAGGTGCCAGACATTGCTCACGTCCCTGGCGGAGAGTAGGACTGCTATGCGTGCTCGCCGTACTGAGGTTCAGCCCGATGAGATGTTCAGAGCGTTTCGCACAGCTGTCTCTCACAGCCCGGCGCCAGGTTCCGCGGCAGGCAGTGGCCAGCAGCAGCATTGACAGGGGCCGAGCCCCACAATGGGCGGCGGATGCACGTGTCCGTGTCTCATTGAAGTATGCGAATATAACCAGGTGGCCCAAGTTGGCCCAGGATCTCTTAGCCACTAAGGTTGCTGAGGTTGATCGGGGTCTTCCTGGCAGAATACCGCCTCAGTGTGATGCAGATCTTTTCCGTGCGTAGAAGCTCTGCAGGCAGTTGCGTTGGCCCCCCTACTTCAGAGCGCTGAGCCCTCTCCTGGTGGCGCATCTCATGGTGGAGTCTGTGCAGATTGTTCGCCTGGCCTCTGTACTCGGAAATTGTTGATGCTTACGGCCCTTGGGGAAAACCGCGCAAGGGGCGCTCCCTGCGGAGGCCCGGGCCGCAGCGCGCGCTCCCCCGCCTCGGGGGCGGCCGAGACGGGGGTGACGACTACGGATGGCGGGGGCCGTGGTGCTCCCCCGGACGTCCTGACGCTTCTTCCTGTCCAGTGCGTCCCGCCCCTCCCCCCCCTCCTCCTCGCACCTCCTCCTCCTCGCACCTCCTCGCACCTCCTCCACCTCCTCCTCCTCCTCCTCCTCCTCCTCCTCCTCCTCCTCCTCCTCCTCCCCTTCCTCGGGTCGGTTACTGCCCTGGGCCACTGCGTCCCGCCGCCCCCCCCCCCTGGGCTGCGCGGCGCGGCACTGGCCATGACTTGCGCCCGCCCTCTTGAGCGGCCCGGAGCCGCCCCCCAAGGAGGGCGCGGCGCGGCGCGCGTGCCGGGTCTCCGACGATTCTATAGGCTTACGCCACATCCGCCGACCCCTTGTTTTTTTGTGGAGGAGGAGGAGAAGAAGGAGGAGGAGGAGGAGGCGAGGCGGGGAGGGTGAGGCGGAGTGGAGGACGCGAAATCGATAATTGAAGGTGGGGTCGGGGGCCTCTTGGGAGCTCCGGGAGCGGAGATGGTTCGTGGAGCGGGGAGGGGCGACGAGGAGGTGGATATCACGGCTGGGGCCGTGAGATCTTCCCAGATCTCATCGCTCTCACCCCTTTTGCTGTCTTTACCGTTCCCCTAGCCCCTTCTCGGCCGCGCACGCGCCTCGGGCCCTGATCTGCGAACTCTCCTCTTGGACGCTCCCCTCCTGGAACAGACCTGAGTCGGCGCGGCCGCGGCGACGGCCGAGCCCGGCCGCGTGGAGCGGGAGGGGGTGTGGCGACGCGGCTGGGTGCGCCGCCGACTGCGCGGGAAGCGCCATCGGATCGGCAGCGGGTGGCGGTGGAAACGCGGCCGGGGAGAAAGGAAAGGAGAAAGATCCATCGGGGAGCGTCGGAGACGGCGCCCCCCCAGCGGACGCAATGCAGCAGGCGTTCTACAATGTCGGCGTAGACGCGGCGTCGAAAGATCCCCGACGGACCCGAGAAGTCCTCGTGGCAGCTGCTGCAGCCAGTGTACGGCGTCACCCAACCGTGCCCGCGGATCCAGACGACCCCGCGCAACCATGGTCGCAAGCCCTGGCGGAGGACATGGCCGTGGAGTTGCCAGTCGTGCACTGTGCGTTCGTGGGATGTGCGTGGCGGTCGGAGGTAGTAGGCGAGTTGTGCGGGCACGTCCGCGAGGTGCACGGTTCCGTCGTGCTGCCCATCGCCGAACTTGTTCATCCAGCGGACGAGGACGAGGACCTCCGTATCACGGCGGCGTACAATGCAATCGTTGCACGTGCTGTTCGGGGTGGTGCGCCGCTAGCGGCATACTCCTTGCACAGACGGAGCCTGGCCATGTACGCGAAAGCAACGCAACAGAAGAGCATCGCGTCTCCAATTTGTTTTCTGTGCGCCTGCACGTTTCCTTGGGTGGAAGGTAGACGGGGGAACCAGATTGCCTGGGAGCAACCGTTTAAGGCAGCCGTGGGCGACCCGACGCGGGTGGTTCGGTTTGGTGATTGGACCATGAAGGAAGTGCAAGCGCGGTTCAGCATCGACGCGTACCTGCGGGACTACTGTCACGAGCCAGGGAACAGCGCATTGGACCTCGAGGAGGCGTGGTATCGGGAAGACTTCACGGACTGGCTTGTGAAAGTGCCGACACCGTGCGGTGAAGTGTTAATTCTGCGTTGCCCCGAAGATCAGCGGTGCCACAGGGGGTGCCAGGAGAAGGGAACCGCGTGTCCCGAATGCGAAGTGCCTCTTTGCGAGGAATGCAAGGTAGAGGTGGAAACGCCGTATCGGCGGCGAGTTGCCGCGACCCCGGCGGTCCCGCGCCGGAGCCTTGCGAACGACTTGATGGCGTTCTATGCGCCAGATCGCATGTACACCGAGGGCATGACGGTGATGGAGATGATTTGTTGCAGCCCTTGCATTACGTCGATGATTTGTTTTTCGCTGGAGGTGAAGTACCAGAACGACCGGGAAAGCAGTGCGGGCAGAGAGAACCTGTTTGACAGCACGGCAGGGTTCCACAGCGGGCGTCTGGCGGCGCGCGGGAATGCTACGAGCTTCTTGCTGCCGTGGCAGGGGATATTACGAGAGCTCCGTCAGCTCGAGAAGGAAGGGCGCCAGGGCGGCGACTCGGCGGTGCCAATCGTGGGTGAGAAATTGGGGTCGGTGGTGCAGATCCTTCTGAAAGTCAACGACGCCACGAGCAAGGACAACCTGCCGCGTTTCATTCATCAGGCAAATGTACGGCGCGAGGTTGTGAAGCGCCACATCAAGATGATGAAGCACCGCGGGCACCGAGCTTTCGCCAATGTCAACGTGGAGGCGATGGAGAGAAAGGCCGATCAATTGCCGCAGGACGGCGTGCCTCCGGAGATTGTCCGGCTGCTTCCGCACGACACCACGTTGGACAAGCTTATGGTGCAGAAGAACGCGACGCCCTGTGATGGGGCGCGAGATTCGGTGGGAGCGGCTGCGCGCGACATGGACTTGCGTACGCCGAATGCCGTCATGATGGAGAAGTCGTCGGTGGACGAGGTGGATGCAAACAGATTGAGGCAGGGTGCGTTTGAACATGTGTCGGGCAGGCCGCGCGCCGCAAACGCGGTCGTGCAGACTGGCGCATTGGCAATGGAAGCGAAAAGCTTCGCGCTGCGTCTGGCAAGTACGTGGACAGGCAGGTGCGACAGACCCGAGTGCCCGTGCGGTGGAGACAGGGACGAGCGTGCTCTTGCGAGGACGAGCAGAATGGGAGACAAGGCGGCCAACGTGGATACGGAGACATTGCAATTTCGGCTTTGGGAGATGCTGGAAACAGACGCGACCCGCATTCGGTACGTGGTGTATCCGGGCCGTGCGATGATGAATCAGTTTGTGCCGTGGTTTTTCGGCGTGGCATTCCCGTTTTGTTTCAAGTACGGGGTGGGCATGCCGGACATGCCTGAGTGGCAGGAGAATGCGCGACATCGACGTGGCCCAGCGGCGCCCCGCGTGGAGCTGGCTCTGTGGGCGCGCATCATGACGCGTCGGGTGGAGTCTCAATTCCGGCGCGAGTGGCGGTTTGGTTTTACGGTGTCGTCGGTTTTGTTTCAAAGTTCCGTGAATATGGCCCGATCCGTCCGCTTGGCGGACTATAGAAAGGACGGGGAGACGGAATGCCAGTATTCGCAAGGCGAACTCGAGAAGGCAGCCGTGAGCATCGTAGATGCTTTGTATGGTACGTACAAGGATCCGTCAACCGGGAAATCCTCCAACGTGCGCGGAGATTTCTCGAAGCTGAAATATGTGAAGTCGCTCGACCCGATAGCGAAACGATTGGCTGCAGGAGCCAGCGCGGTCGCTCGCAAGATCGAAGGGACCAACGAGGTGCGGACGCTCATGAGGTACGACACCCATGCTGCTCGAATCGCCCACGGGGTACCGTTGTTTTTCACCATGTCCCCAGACGAGAGGCACAACCTGGTAATGGTGCGGCTGTCGCGGTCTCGAAGAAAGGACCCCGTGAATCGTAGTGCTGCGCGGGAACTGCACGGCCCCACGCATGGCGGGTTGTGGGAGCCGTCGCTGGCGCACAAGGATGAAATATCTGGACATGCCGTGACGAGAGATCGGCGCGGGCGGGCGGGGGAGGGCGGATCGGGCACAGAGGGGGCAGAGGGTGATGACGACATTGACATGGCAGTGCCTCTGGCGATGTTGGCAGATGCCGTTCCCGCGTCGGACGAGAGAAGAGCAGTGCTGGCTCGGGGCCCGCTGGCGGGCGTCGACGGGTTTCGGGTAATCGTGGGCCTTGTGTTTGAGTACATATTGGGCATGCGGTATTGTCCGAGGTGCCCAGATTGCGAGTGCGCGGATTTGCTTGGCAGCAACGCGACGGCGGTGGGTGGGTGCTTGGGTCGCGTGGACGGGGTGTACGGCAGCATTGAAGCTCAGAAGTCGGCTGGAAGTCTGCATTTGCACGTGCAAGTATTCGTTCAGTGTTTGCACCAGCATACCCCGTTGCACGAACTGCTACAGCTGCCGACAGATGTGCTAGAGGGGCTGGTAGAAGAATACAAGAGGTACAAGAGGAACGCGAGTCGTCAGGAGTACGCTGACGTAGAAGGTTGGAGGGGCAGGAAAACGGAGGTGGAGAAGGCGTGGCCCACGTACCGCGAGACCGCGGATCTGGTCGCAGCGCCGGAGTACTTACACAGCGGCCAGACTAATGGTTCGGGAGGGTCGGAAGGAGGCGGTAGGAAATCAACGAGCGGCAATGGGGTAACAGAAGATGGGGACAAGGGAATTGAGGAAGGGCGAACCTGGCTGCGAGAGTACCTCGGTGTCTGGGTGCAAAAGGGGCAGGAGTTTCGACAGAACCACGTGCACCAGTGGAGTAAGCGTTTGCAGCGCGTGGTACCGTTGGCACATTGTCAGAGGACAGACGACATGACGCAGTGCAAAAGCTTTTTCCCGCGCACGACGTGGCTCGTAGATCGCGCAGTAGTGTTGTGCCAAGGTTTTTTTGAAAAACCGCGATATGCCGCGAGCAGGGAGGAGGAACATGACAGGGTGCTTGCACGGGCCCATGAACGAAGAGAACCTGAACGGAACGCTGCCAGCGATGCTAAGCGGCGCGGTGGGGTTGAATTTTAACAGCGATTTGCAGATCCCGTACAGGTTCCCAGTGACGGAAGCGACGCACGACAGTTGTGTGTGCGAAGAGCGGTGCTGGGAGACGGATCGACCCGTAGACATGGTTCTGGCAGCGCAACGAGCGCAGAATGCAGCAGCGGGGTACGCGGCGGACTATCAGTGCAAGCGGTGTGC
The DNA here is from genome assembly GCA_963575745.1 of Prorocentrum cordatum. NCBI lineage: Eukaryota > Dinophyceae > Prorocentrales > Prorocentraceae > Prorocentrum > Prorocentrum cordatum. The sequence goes on from CAUYUJ010015336.1 coordinate 325,313, forward strand.
CCCGTCGTTCAACGAGGTGAGGGAGATCAAAAAGGGCCACCACGCGCTGGCGGAGCAGACGAAGGACAGGACCGCGGCGTACCGAGCGAACAGGCACATGAAGAGGTTTCTCAGTGACATGTACGGGAGAGGCGTGGTGCGGTCAGCGCAGGAGAGTGCGAATCTGCGAGCGTACCGAGACCCTAGAGACGTGACTGGTGCCGAGAGTATCAAGACTGCGAAGACAGCTATGATCCCGGGAGCAGAAGCCGTACGAATGGCGGAGCAGATCTGTGCAGACGGCGTCGACGTTGCCGTGTCGGCGTCGGGGATTCTGGAAGCGGACAAACGCGAAGGGTCGAAAAAGGTTCGAATTGTGTCTAAGAGTCCAGTGTACCTGTATGGCATGCGGCCGGTGGACGCTCCTGGTGCGCCCGACTTGGCACACCTATCGTTGTATGAGTTCCTGCGGTATTGGCGCATCGAGTTGGCTGCATTTCCCCGTACCGGAGCAGAGGTAGCAGCTGCGGCCAGCAACGATTACCAAGCGCAACTGACGCAATCCGGAATTCAGAAGGTTCGCGATGCCGACCAGGAGAGAGCGAATCCCGACGCGGATGGGGCACGGCCGGGAGCCCAGCTGAAAGCCGGAGTGGATTATGTGATAAAGGACGAATGGGGTGGTTATTCCTGGGTGCCGTTTCCGGATGTTCCGGAACTGAAAACCTTGAGACACACGTGGGTGTTGGTGCGGAACGAGCGCCCGAGGAACCCAAGTTTTCATGGGGCGCCGCAGCCGAAACACGGAACGGGGGAGGAGGAAAGAAACGGGCTCTTGTTGATGGTATATTTCAGGGCGTTTACACTTCTTGACGATGTCGATTGTGGAGTACCGCACCTGCGCGATTTCCGCGGAGCGCAAGGGTCGTGGGCGGAGGCCTCGTTAGAGTGGTTAAAGAACGGCATGCCATGTGAAGAAACTAAGAGGTACGTGCAGAACTACATGGGCGTGGTGGACTTGCGACCAGTGACGGACGAAGATCTAGTCAAGCACGAGGACGAGCTGTACAGCGACGAAGAACTGGATCCGAGAATTGTCGACGCGGCGACCAGGCGTAAGACGCACGTGGGGGGCACGTCCATGGAGAAAGAGGACAGGCGGACAAATGTAGACGCGGAGTGCGAAAAGGAGAAGAGCCGGGAGGCCATGGCCAGGGGCGACGCCGTGTGGGGCGAGATTCCGAGTCGAAAGAGTGGAAAGCGCAAGAAGCGCGGAGGGGACGGCGTGTTGAGGTGGGATGACGCGGCAGTGCGGAAAGCGCAAGCGGTGGCGGCGGCGTCGAGGGCCGCAGAAGGCAGCGGCGCGGGCGGAGAGGAAGGTGCCCCAGAGGTGGTGGCGGCCAAGAAAGCAACGGCGTCAAGCGTGCGGAAGTGGAGAAAAGGGCTTGCGGATAGCGGGTTAAACGCGGGACAGCGTAGCGTCGTGGAGAAGGTGGCAGATCGAGTGTTGGCGCAAGAATTCGGGAGGACCGCGAGCGGCAAGAAAACAGACCAGAGTCTTTCTGATATGCAGCCCCTCGTATGGATGTTGCATGGTGGCCCAGGGACCGGGAAAAGCTTCGTCGTAGACAAGATCCGGAAGGGGCTGTTCGAAAAGGAGCTGGGGTGGACGCACGGCATAGATTTCCAGGTGGCAGCGTTGCAGGCCACAAACGCGTCAGCACTCGACGGGAATACGATTCACAGTGCATTTGGGCTCGGTGTGAACAAAACGAAAGAGAAAAAGGACGCGGCGGGCGATGCCAGCGCAGAGACGAAGAAGAAAACGAAGAAAGAGCAAGCGGCGCAGCGTATGTCACAGTGGAAGTGGCTGATTGTAGACGAGGTGAGCATGGTCAGCGCGAACTTCATGGCAGAGCTTGACTCACACTTGCGGTCGTGCATGTCAGCTGCAAGCGACACGAGGGTAGGTGGAGACGGCGTGGCCAGGCCGTTCGGGGGCGTGAATGTGCTGTTCTGCGGGGACTTCTATCAATTGGAGCCGCCATCGGGGACGGCCATCAATGCGCTTCCCACGTCGTATTTGAAAAACGCGAGGCAGTACGCGCCAGGTGCCACGGAGGACCACGGGCAGTATATCTTTTGGGGCGCTGGAGGCGAAGGAGCAGTGCAGGGCATGACAGAGTTGACGGAGTGCAAGCGCGTGGAGGATCAAGACGACTGGTTTCTCGGAGTGCAGGACGAGTTCCGCCGAGGGGCGTTGTCTGAACGCACGCACAATTTTTTACATGGCAGACCGACGGAGGTGCCGGGGTCGTGGGTGAACGGTGCACCGTTGTGCGGGAACACGCGTTGTCTCGAAGACATAGAGGCAATTGCGAGGCAAAACGAGCTCGAATGTGACGCTTGCAAAGCTGAGCGGGAAAAGAGAAAGCTCGTTGCGACATCGCCAGAAGACGCGCGGTTTCGGGAGGAGAAATTCCTTGATGCTGTCGCCATTTATGCGAACCAAGACATTCGTTGCCACGTGGGGAAGCAGAGAGCTGTGCAATGGGCAACGCAGCGAGGAGAACAGCTGCTGTGGGTCGCAGCGAGGGACCGCCCTTGCCATGGGGGAGAACAGCGGCGGCCGTACACGGTGGAGGATAAGATACGTTGGCTGGGGTACCACGAGAAGGAGTGCGCAAGCTTGCCTGGGTGGCTGCCGCTGGCCAAAGGGATGCCCGTGGCTCTGGGGGATCACTTGGATCGGTCGAAGAAACAGCTCCTGCGGGGGCGTACAGCCACGATCCATGGATGGGTCCTGCACAAGGACGAGGTCGTGGGAGATGAAGACGAGGAGGTCTTGTCGCATATGCCGAAAATGATTGTGTTGGATTTCAATACGAAGGAGTGGCACCTGCCCGGGTGGGAGCCGGGGCTGTATCCGATCTTCCCCTCGAATGGTCGGCAATGGTTCTTGGATGGGTATCGGAAGCACCCTGTGTTGAGTGTGAAACGCACCCAGTTTATGATAACCCCGGCTTTGGCAGTAACGGCGCACTCCGCGCAGGGCCGGACCATGGGAGCAGTGATAGCGGACCTTGAAAGAGGGCGCGGCGTGAGTTGGATGTCAAGTTACGTTGCCATCACTCGCGTGCGCAGACGGGAGAATCTGCTGATTTTCCGGCCGTTTGACAGGAGGCCGTACAACGCAGGTGAGATGCCAGGCACGAAGAAACTTTTGCAGGTACTACGAGGGGAGAGCGTGGATTGGGATGAGTGGGAGGCGGAGTTGATGCCAAGAGACCAGTGCGAGCGCTGCCGGCGGAGGTTGCTGGTAGAGGCGTTCTCGAAGTACGAGTTCCAGAGGAAGGAAAGGCCAGCGTTCTGCAAAGAGTGCACGGAAGAGATGAAGAACGCCGACGAGAAATGGTGCACCACGTGCAGAGGGTGGGCAACGAGAGCGGAGGGTGAAGATGCGACGCGGCACGGTGACGATCGGAGTGGGGGTGCAGCGGCCGGCGGCGGGGAGCCAAGAAGGGTTCGGACAATGTATTGCGCGAAGTGCAGCCATGTCAAAGCCAAGCAGAAGTCGCGGAGCGGCAACGCGAAGTGGGTCGAGTGCGTCGGCAAGGTGCGATGTACGAACGGTAAGTGCCTGTCGCTGTATGACGCAAAGGCGGATATGTCGGAGGCTCAGAAGAAGCAGAACGCAGCGGGCCAGAGGTTGTGTCGGAAATGCGCCGCCGAACGTCAGAGGACGACGCTAGTGTCGAATAACAGGAAACGCGCGATCACATTGCGGTGTTCGAACAGCGACTGCCTGTCGGAGTTCCAAGAGGAGGCGGGGGTGTCCGAAGCTCAGAAGAAGCACAAAGCAGCAGGGGAGAGGTTGTGTCGGAAATGCGCGGAAGAACGAGATAGGGCGACGCGCGAGTCGAATAATAAGAAACGGAAAGCCGAGGCGGACGCGAAGCCGCTGACGTGCGCGGCGCGCGGAGGAACGTTCTCGGACACGAGACATTTGACGCCTAACCAAGTGGAACATCATCGAAAGACGAAAGGAGCCAAAGTGGTGTGCGGAGGCTGCAAGGAACTCGGGTTCACAGCTCGCAGTTGCCAGGCGTATCAGTGCAGCGGCGCGTGCAAGAGAAGACTACCGAAGTCGGCGTTCCCCGACCCGCACAATGTCCCGCGCGACGCAAAGAAAGGCACCCTGAAGTGCAACACCTGCAAGTGATGCCGAATCGGGCGCGCGTACTGGGGGGAAAAAGGAAAACGGGGACAGGGGAATGCGGGATGAGGCGGAGGAGACAGGGGAGAAGCATCGAAAATGACGAAGTGAAGCGGGCCAGGTGCACAAGAGGAGGGGGACGAGGAGGAGTGGGCCGAGGAGAGGGTGGGGGAGGAGGAGGAGGAGGAGGAGGAGGGGGACACTGAGATGAGGCTCTGGGGTATGGTCTATGTGTGAGAGGTTCTTGTATGTGTATCGGGGTTTGGCGGCGCGCCTTTCGGGGGCCTCTGGACAGCAGTTTTGCATCCACTGGGGGGCCGAGGTGGAAAAGGCGGGTGAGGAGGAGGAGGAGGGGGACACGGAGGAAATGATCTGGGTCATGGATTATGGGTTCTGAGCCTTGGGAGCGCGAATCCCGCTTGTGTGGTGATCGCTGGGATCTCTTGCGGGGCTTCTCGCGGGACTCTTGGAGGCAGTTTCGAAGCCTGTTGGGGGCCGTTTTGGGGCCGTTTTGAAGCCTCTTGGGGGCCTCTTGGGGCCTCTTGGGGGCGTCTTTGAGGCCTCTTGGGGTCTCTTGTGGCCTTCTACGGCCGTCTTGGGGAGGAAGGCTCGGATTGTCGGTTCGGGCTCCCCCTCTTGGGCCCCTCTTGTGGCCGTCTTGGGGCCCTCTTGGGCCGTCTTGGGAGCCTCTTGAGCTGTCTTGGCGCCCTCTTGGGCCGACTTAGGCGCCTCTTGGGGGCTTCTGAGGCCGTCTTGGGGCGGTCTTGGGGTGCTCTTGGCCCGTCTTCAACACCGTGAGGGCCGACAAGTCGGAAATGACCAAAATGTACGTTTTACCATAGGAATTTGACGATTTTCGGCTCGTCGGCCCTTCTGAGGACTGCTCTTGGAGGCCTCTTGGGCCGTCTTGGAGGCCTCTTGGCTCGTCTTGGGACCATCGTGGGCGTCTTGGAGCGCTCGTTTGGCGTCTCGGGGCCATCGTGGGCCGTTTTGGAGGCCTCTTGGGGCCTTCTTGGCTCGTCTGGAGCCCCTTTTGGGCCCAAAAGAGCCCCGTGAGTCGCTCGTGCCGGGCCGGGGGGGGGGGCCATCAGGGGGGGGTCAAATCTCCGGTTTGGGGTCCCTGGGGGGGGACTATAGGGGAGGGGAACTATCTCACACGCCTAGAGACCCACAAGGGGTCGGCGGATTCGGACCGTCTCGAGCACGGCCCTGCGCCTCGCTGCCGTCCTCGGGGGGCCCGTGCTCGGGCCCCGGGGGCTTTCCCCTCGGGGGCACCTCCCGGGAGGTCCGGCTCAGGATCGGCGCTGGGCCGTGCCTGGTCGACAGCTGGCCCGATCTCGTGGAGTACCGCTTGCTCTGGCTCACTCCCGACGAAGTTCAATGTATCCCCGCTCGACCCCGGGCTCAATCCATCGTGGTCCGGCTCAGTGGCTCCCTCCTCGGGCTTGCTGGCCCCGCGCTGTGACGAAGACCTCCCGGAAACTGCCACCTCAAATCCCCAGTGGGCACGTTTCCCCGAGATGCAGAGTTGTCTTTGGGGAAAAGTCCCCATATGGGGACGCGGAGTGAACAAAATTACATCGGCGAAGGATTGCAACGAATGGTTGCAAAAAAAACCCTTCGTTCAAGCGAGGTTTTTTTTGCAATCCCTCGAAGGGTTTTTTTTGCAATCCTTCGGTTGTTTTGCAATTCTTCGTTTCTTTTGCAATCCTTCGTGTCAGGGATTGGTGCCCCACCCAGCGGTGTCTCCTTGGGCATGCTGCGGGGGGGAAGAGGCAGAGATGCCGAGGACAACGCCGACACCGACGACGACGACACCGACGACGACGACGACGACGACGACGACGACGACCACGCCGACGACGACGACGACGACGACGACGACGACGACGACGACGACGACGACGACCACGCCGACACCGACGACGACGACCACCACGACGTCGACGACGACGACGACCACGAGGATGATTCGGACAACGACGCAACCGACGCCGACGCCGACGACGACCACGACGACAACGACGACGACGACGACGACGACGACGACGACGACGACGGTCAAAGACCGCACGTTGTGCCCTCGCTATTCAGGAGAAGATATGCCGATGCCGCAGCGCGTCCCCCGTCCCCACGGCCAGATCCGCTCCGGATAATCCTGGTCGCAGCGCAAACCCGTGAAGGTGTTCAAGGGGGGCAGCGGCTTCGGCATCCCTCGGATCTTCCGCGTAGTAGCGCGCACGACGGCCGCCAGGGGCCACGATTGGGAACCCCTTTCCGGCACACCGCGCCGCCTGGTCCGCCAGTGGGCCAGCGAGTTCGGCGAGGGAGTCTGGTGTGCGGGCACTCTGGGGACTCACGGCTCGAGACGCTCTGGAAGTTGGCAGGTTTTTGTGCCGAGCATTATGATGCTCCAACCTACTTTAGCCTTGGTCACCAGAAACAATTTCGAGCGCCAGAAAAAGTACCCCAAAAACTCAAGGGTGTTCACGTGCCCGGCCCTGGGAGATACTCGTCCGACACTGTTTCGACACTTTTCTGGTTGCTCGAAATTATTTCTGGAAAGTTGTCTTCAAGTAGGATGGGAACAACATATGCCGAGCCCCTGGCCGACTGGACGGTTCGGTGCTCGTCTCCAGCATCCCCCAGGCGGGGTGTGCGCGCGCGGGCGCTCGCACCGTCGGCCCGCGTGCGCGCGAGTGCGCCCCGGCCCCAGAGGCTCCAGCGGCTCGAAAAAGTCGGTCTGGGCGTTTTCCGCTACTCTGCCTCCGGGGGCCAGTTTTTGGGGGGAAAAACACACAGAAACACAAATGGGCGTCGATTCCCCAGAGAATAATGCAAAATATGGGAAATGTGGGGACGGCGAAAGCCAAGAAAAGATGCACTGATCTGGACAAATAAGGAGAATCTTGGGATGTGTGTCCGTTTGTGTGTGTGCTCCCAGGGCCCCTTCAAGTTTCTTGCTATGCCCCAGCCCACCCTTCCACCCTCCCAGATGATCGCGTCGCAGCGGTGAGGCGGCGCCGCCCGGAGCCCGAGGCATCCACGATGGCGCTGCGGGCCCCCCCGACTCTACGCCTTGGCATCGCTCGGGCGCGTGCCTGGTCTCTCTCGGCGAGGGCCCTCGGCTAGCACGTCGGGCCATCTTGCGAGGAAAAGTGCACGCGCGGAGCCGATGCACGGGGCATGGACGTCCGAGCGGTGGCGAGATACAGTCAACCCGCATAGTAAGGATGGTCGTCTTTCCAATGTTACTCCAGATTTCGTAATAAAGGGAGGGGGGTCTCATTTCGGGGGGGGTCTCTTCCAGGCTATCTTGGAGGGCCTTGGGGGGGTCTGGGGACGATGTTTTGGAGGGTTCTCCCACGGGGGAGGTCTGAAATGGCTTGTCTTGGAGGGTCCAGACCCCCTCCCTTTTGTTACGAAATCTGGAGCATCCTTCCCCTTCAGCCCATCCTTGGCCGTTTGCGCTGGCCGCCCCCCGCTCCCAAGGTGTCGACATGGCCTTCCAAGGCCCCTGCATCGTCATCGTGCGTACTTGAGATACGAGTTGATGGTACTGTTGAAAGTAAATATGTTTGGATGCCCAGATCCCAAGATACTTCAATCGCCTTCCTACTTCCAGAGTAAAAATGTTGTTGCTGTGTTTTGCCACTCTTTGGGCGGGCCCGAACCCAATCTATTTCATCCGTCTTCCTACTTCATGTTTCTACCTGCTTCTTCCGACTGGCGGGTCCGCTGTTTTTATATTCACGCATTGTGCGACGGCCCCGCCAGAGTTGTTCTGCAATTGCCAAGGGACTCTGGACGTTCTTTGGGCTGGTGTCGGTTCGGGGGCGTCTGTGGGAGGTCTCGGGGCCCACCTCTTTGCGCTTTTCTGGTCCAGCTTCGGGTTGTCAGACCTCACGTCTGCGAAGACTGCTGCGCACTGCACTACTGCTGACGTCCTCAAAAGCAAGACCACGATGTGGGAAAGAAGGCCAACGAGTCTGCTGTTATGTAATGCCAATATTGGGCTCTGAAAGTCTGCTGTAACGGAGGCGGATGCCAACATGTATTTCGTGTCCAAGTGTTTGACTACCCGTTTGACCGCCCAGCTTGAGACGCATTTGCAATCGGTTGATAACACCAGGCTTGACACGGTGGAATTGGACCCCGACAGAGCCCTGCCTATGCCAGCGTCCGTTGAACTGCCGCCCTCAGAGCTTGACAATGCGCCACATTCGTAGGAGGATGATGTAGGTGGGGGCGGTGGTGACGCGGGGGAGATTCGGACTGGGCCGATTTGGCCACCGTTGCCTCTTATTTGAAAGTGCATGCCCTGATGCGCTGCGAGATCGAAACTCCCCAGCGTGCGGGTCTTGCCCCTGTCTGCTGCATTCGGTGAAGAGCCTGGGCCCGGCCAGCTTCTGGTGTCCGAGTGCAAGAGGCACCTCAGATCGCCCCAGGTCGAGTCGCAGCTGTAGCGCAACAGGGCTGGCAAGCTCCCCCACGGGCGAGCTACTGCCATGCATCGGGCCTTGAGCTGCTCACGTGGCTTGAGGGGGACCTCTGGGTCCTCCTCCTCCTCCTCCGCCCCCGCAGGGAGGCGCCAGGCCGCTGCCCTTGCCTACCGCGAGGAGGTCCTGCTGGCGCTCGGGCTCTCGAAGGGCGACCTCGGCATGGTCAGGGCTCTCGGCGAGGACGCCAGGAAGGCCCCCCCAGGGACCCCCAAGGACGCTTCGGATTCGGAGGGTGAGGAGGTGCTTCCTAGTTTCGTCCTCGACTTCCGGCCGCTCCACAGCAGCATCTTCCTTCTCCTCCATCCCTTCTCCTCTTTGACGACTCCTCCCTGTCGCACCCCGGGGCCGGTCGAGAGGGCGGGCCGGGCGTTTCGCCAGAGACTTCCTCACCATTTCGGATCCTAAAGCTAGGAATTTGCAAGAGCTTCACAGCTTCACGGATGGAGGGCGGCCCGTTTTCAAAATGTGGTTCTCGCCTCATCGCAGCGAGCATTTGTCTGTTTTATTTGCAAGGGTTTCACGGATTGAAGGCTACCCGATTTCACAATGTAGTTTGTGCTTTAGTGCCGCGCATTTTCGTTTCAAGCATTGAAGGGTTTCACGAATGGAAGGGGCTCCTTTTCAAAATTGGGTTCCGGCCTTAGCGCCGCGCACATTTGATTTAGCATTTCAAGAGCTTCACGGATGAATGGCGGCCCGTTTTCAATTTTCGTATCTCGCTTTAACCCGCGCGCATTCGTGTTCAAATAGTTGCAAGGGTTTTATGGATGGAGGGCGTTTTCTCTCCCAACTGTGGTTCTCGCTTTGATGCCGCGCGCATTTGCCTCAAGAGTTTGCAGCGGTTCCGAATATTCCTTCCCCTGGCTGATGTATTAGAATCGGTGTTACATCACATTGTCGGAATGCTTCACTTAGGGGAAGTGAATGAATCCATGCAGGGGGACTCTGGAGAAGGAACTGGTCTTTGGTTAACACTGGTCCTCCTCCTCCCCCTCCTCCTCCTCCACCTCCTCCTCCTCCTCCTCCTCCTCCTCCCCCTCCTCCTCCCCCTCCTCCTCCTCCCCCTCCGCCTCCTCCTCCTGCCCCTCGCGCGCGCGCGGGAGCGCGTGCCCGTTCGCCTCTGCCCGTGCCTCCCAAAGGCGGGCCCCGCAAGGCCCCTCCGCGGCGCGCTGCCCCCCTTGGTCTGCGCGGCGGGCCGCTCGGCGGCCTTGCGCCATGGGCCAGTGCGGGGGCAGCGCTCCCAGGGCGCGCCCCGCCGCCCCGCCTTGGGATGAAGATTGCGGGAGGAGGAGGAGGAGGCGGAGGAGGAGGAGGAGGAAAAGGAGCAGGAGGAGTCGTCGTCGTCGTCGCACCCATTCGAGCTCAAGTTCGTCTGCTGGCAACTGACCGCTGCTACGCTCTGGGCCACGGCTGTTTCGCCTGAACTCTGAAAAGGGGACTCACGTTTCCGAGCCAGCCCAAGACACGCAAGATTACTTCTGGACGGGGGCGGAAACGGTGGAACGGCGTCCAGCCCCTGGCCGGTACGCCCCACGCGGGGCGGGCATTCTTTTCAGTGGGCTAGGCAGGTCTACCATCGACCACAGCAGAGTGGGCGCACACACAACTCCCACCCTACGGCAGTGCAAAGGCAGTCCCCCTTGCCCGTCTCTACCGAAAGCACAACTGTCTATTAACCTAGCTTCACCTGGCGCACGAGCTTACCCCTGGGAGCACGGCCAGCTTTGTTGTTAAAGCCTGCGGCTCGGAAGATTCGATACAGAGCCTGCTCTACTGCGATCACTTTCCCGTGTCCTAGCTGGGCGAACTCGAGCGGACTCCGAATGACTCGAACCTCTGCCCTGCGCTTGTCTCCCTCTTCCGCGTCCTTGTCCTCTAGAACCTTCCACTGACTCTCCTGCTCCTCGTAAGCGTTGGGTCCTGCCTGGTTGGGGTCTGGCAGCGTGATATAGCCCAGGACCTTGACCGTAATCCTCGAGATGCTGCTGTCTGCCGTCGAGCTGGTTCCGCACTCCTTGATACACGTGCTGGCCTGCTCCTGATCTTCCTTCATCATCATCAACAGAAGCCTCCGAGGGATGTCTGCCAACTCCTTCACCGAGTCCTGGGCCTTGCCTGGCTTGTCGAGCCAACTGTTGAAAGCGCTGAGAAGTGCGGCAACATTCTGCAATTCGGGCGGACCGAGCCCGTGTGTGTTGTTCTTGCCCTCGACCTTCTTCTGGTACTCCTGGTAGGTCTGCTTCAGCGTGTCCACGAACAGGTCGTCGCTCGGTCCGTACACCACCAGGCCCGCTCCGAACTCCAGTGTGCGCACCCGCGATTCCAGCTGTCGAAGCAGGCGAGCGTTCACGTGGGAGTCCTCGACGCCCTTGCCCGAGCCCTTGCGCGCCTTGTTGCTGTCTCCCTCTGCGTTGGCCTCCGTTGCGACCCGCTTGAGAGCGCTCGGCATGAGCCACTGGACCTCCATGGAGCAACTCGAGATCTTCCAGCAGACCAGGCAGCTCGAAATCCAAACAATGATCCGCCAGGTGCTCCTGCAGATGCTCGGACAAAATGTGTCTACGGAGCTCATCATTGTCGCCCCCCTCGAAGTCATCGCAGGCTGGGCAAGCATAGGACGAGGGCTGAATGATCTGTCCGTCAGTGCGCCCTCGGTCTACACAGCATAGGCCCGTGCTGAGGCTCTTGTGCATGTTTCTTTTTGCATAGTCAATCGAAGAGAAATTCGAGCCACAGATCACGCACTGACTGGATACACAGCAGAGTCTCCCAAGAAGTTGCTTTCCGTGAGTGCCTCCCTTGGTTCTCAGATAGTGGGCCGCCAACTGTTTTTTTGTCATGAAGCGTTCAGTACAGGGCTCTCCATCGGCTCGAAGGGCCTTGCATTGGTGGGGTCCTCCACTCTCGATCTCCTCCTGCCTCCTCTCGTGCTGTGCGATGTTGAGGAAATAGTGCGACACGATCCCTCCCACATCCAATTGAACGAACTCCTCCCTCCCCTCGAATAATATCCCCTCCAACCCATAGATCTCCATCAACCTCGCCCCGTCATCGAAGAGTTCGATCGCTCGTATGTCGTCGCAGAACTGTTCGCACCACGGGTTCGCCTTCGCGTCGTTGCTCATATACTTTTCGAGCTCGGTCAAATCCTCGTCCCGAGAGCACCCGAAAACGACCGCAAGAAATTGAGCACACCGTGGGGCCTCGCGTAGACAAGCTTGGAGCCATCGGAGCCTTCGAACTCTCATTTCCACATGTGGGGCTGCGAGGCGCACTTTTGCAAGGGCCTGTAGGTTGGTGAGGGTGCGAACGGAGCCGCCCTCCCGCCACTGAGCTGTGCCTCGCAGCAGGATCCGAGCACGCATAGCAAGAAAGCGAAGAATGGGTTGCCAATCATGCGGACGCATGGGGCCCGCTCGAGCACACAGGACCTCCGCTCCACTGTAACACGCATTGGCCACATACCCTTTGAGCATGTTGATCTTCCAACCAAGAGACACTGCACTCTGCCAAAACTTAGAGAGATTATACCAGGCGGTGCGCCCAGCATGTAGTCTGTACCCTATCTCACACAATGCAAACCTCGAATGAATGCGCGGGCCCAAGTATCGTGCACACACTGTCGTACGCCCAGCAAGCTCCTGATCTCTGAGGAACTTCGCTTCCATGAAAGCTGCGTTGACGCCTGTGGAAAAAACTAAATTCTCCTGCTTGCTCACATTCTGAATCATCTGGATCTCGGCGAGCCTCTCAGTGATGACTTCGTTCTGAGAGACTCCCTCCGCCATGATACTATCTGCGTTGTTAGTGACATCGAAATTGTCGGCTACATCGTCCACATACACAGTGAAAGAAGCTTGAATCCACTGAGCCGACCATGGGCACTTGAAACTGGCAGCTCGGTAGTTAGAAATATTCATCGAACCCATTCCCATTTGTCTGGCATAAGCACCTACAAAAAGTCGGACCATGGCGGGATCTCCAGGCATGCATCCCTGCTGTAACCAAAGAATGTCGTTCTCAGCACCTGGTAGTCGAAAGCATGCAAGAGTGACTCGAAACTTCATGATCTGCCAATCTTCCTCTCGAAAAACTCGCTCGACTTCGTGACATAAACTGTCATGGTCGATACTGTAAAAAGCGTTGGTGGCGTCGTGCAACCTCTTAATGTGGGACTGCCCAGCCTGAAGCTTGCGCCAAGAGTACGCCTGCTGCACCACCACTGCAGCCTCCCGACGTCGCCCTCTGAGACAACCGTAGATCCACGGTTCAAGGGCAGGTGGAGCTCCTCGGGCTAAGAGGCTGCGGTAGTACGTCTTGGCGATGGTACACACGAGCATGATAAGTCGTTCGCCGTCCACGCCCTCCTTGTTGTTAACCTTGCCAATCTTGCAGGCGTCCGACAGGATCCACGACAAAGGAAGCTTGCCACTGGTGCGGATCCCTGTGAACAAGCAGGCGAGCAGGAAGTAGACAGAGTTGGCTGAAATGCGCGACTGCTGCTCGTAGCCGATGCCGTGGTGGTGAGTCGTCCTGCGCTTGTTCACCCAGTTGGGGAACATGGCAGTGCGGAGGAGCTCCGCGATGATGCTGTCCTGAGGTGCGACGCGCCAAAGCCTGAGCCGCCACACCTCATGCTTGAAAGCGTCGATGTCCTCTTTGACCTCATCTGCAGTGACCGATGTGAAAGCTTCGGGAAGCTCGTGAAGCATGTTATTCATGTCATTGAAGCTGACAAGTTGTGCTGCGGCCCCACCCTCTGCCCCAGGTTGTTGCATCCTGGTAGTCCACTCCTGTGTCGTTCCGCTGGTGTTGAGCTGTCTGTAGTTACGCCGTCGTGGTCCTCTCCCGCGTGCTGCGATGGGGCGAGCCAGCCTGTGCACCTCATGGAAGTCCTTAGCCTTGCGCGCCTCCTCGAAAGCTGCTACACGATCTTGCTGTACCCGCTGCCAATGGCACCTCTTGTGCTGCCTGAGCCACTTGCTGATAGTCGTGATGCGCACAGTGAGCTGCAGCTGAAGGTCGTCATCATCCTTTTGGTAGGCCCATGCCAGTCGATCGCGCACTTCCCTTCTCTGGTGGAGCAGAACTTTGAGCTCTCTGGCGTAGTCGGCGTGGTGCTCTGTGTATCCCTCCTTCTGCGTGCAGGTGGTGAGCGCAGCGTTGGTGATGGCATGAACCAGTAAGTCGTTGGCCTCCACCGCGAGCGTATATCCCGTCTGGGAATTGAGCCAGGCCGCCTTCTGCTCGATCGTGGCAGTCACGGATTCCATGAACTCTCTCCGTCTATATCCCCGCTGGAGAAGGGCGTGGGCAGCCGTAGGCTCTATGCGCTCGGAGTGGCGCACATCTGTGGGAGTCATGTCCGTCACCCACTCAAGCCCCAGCCCCAGCGGTAAGTGATCCCATTCTCGTCCCCATCGGTGCGGCTGAAGCCTGCGCATGCTGCGCCGAAAAGCGGTGCACCATCTCATCGCTGGAAGTAGTCCTTGCGGCAATGCTATGTAGTCGAGCGTCTTGCGGGCGCCGCAAGAGGCGACGAAGGTGTAGCCCGCGTCGGCCATCGTGTCGGCAAGGCATAGCCCGTAAGACTCGAGCACTGGCTTCAGCATCTGGGCTGTTCGCTTCTCGTCTGAGCCGAGGCCATACGGACCAACAACGCCTTCTAGCTCCTCACAAAAGGTGGAGTTGAGATCCATGGTGAGAATGGGAATCCACCTGCCCGCCAGGGCGTCCAGCTGCTGAGTCAACCTGCGCATCATTCTATCGCAACAGTTAGTGTATTTGAGAAGCTGGTCTTTGTCCCTGGTGCACGGCGGGAAGTAAAGGGCGAAAACAGCAAACCGAACCGACTGCCTCTCCAGCTTGCGTCCCAGGACCCGCCCTTGGAGACCTTTCGGAACAGGCGCCACCCCCCGAAGGTGATTCGGTCGAAACATCGTCCTGTTAAACCAGACACTGAGCCCGCAAGATCTGTTCGTTAAAGCTCCTGAGCTCCAGCCCTCCGAGAAACCCCAGAACGACGAGCAATACCTGAGGTCCTTGGAATTCTGCTGCTTCTCCTGCGTTCCTATCAGCGATACCACGGACACGTTGTGGAGTTCATCCAGGATGTCCTGAGTGTGGGAGTGGGTGGCGCTGTGGGGGTTGTAGGCGACGAAATTGACCTGCCCGAGACGCGCCGCTGAGTCCGCCGCCATGGCGAGCAGACTGGGGGTTCCGCACACATGTCCTGAATTCTGAAGTGGCCAGCAGTCTTCTGAGACCTCGGATTGCCACTTAGGAGGAGGAGGAGGAGGAGGAGGAGGAGGAGGAGGAAGAGGAGGAGGCGGAGGCGGAGGCGGAGGCGGAGGCGG
>CAUYUJ010015337.1:0-20000 GCA_963575745.1 Prorocentrum cordatum
GGAGGAGGAGGAGGAGGAGGAGGAGGAGGAGGAGGAGGAGGAGGGAGTAGGAGGAAGGGGGGCGGGGGCCGAGGGGGCCGAGGGGGCGGGGATCCCCCCACAGGCGTCAACACTCTTGGGAAGCCATCCATCTTGAACTCGGCGACCTCTTCCACGCGTCGCATCCACGGCGACCACGAGGACAGCGAGCGGGGGAGAGGAGGGGCAGAGAAGGGGGACGGAGCGGAGGGGAGGGGTGGGTGAGAGGTCTGGCGGCGCGGCCACGCGCGCAGCGGCGCGCGCTGAAGTCGGGCACACAGACACAAAGACACACAGACACACACACAGACACACACACAGACACACACACACACAGACACACACAGACACACACACACACACACACACAGAGACACACATATACACACACTCACGCACGCGCGCAATGTTCGGCATCGCGGCCACGCGCGCGGCGCCAGGGCGTGGGCAGTCGAGGGGAGCGATCGCGCGGCAGGGCCAGTCCACGCGACGGTGCGAACACACACACACACATGCACACACACACGCACACACCACACACACACACTGACTGTTTAGCAAAGGGGGCTAGGCAAGGGACGTCTGCGCTGGCGAAGGGATGCCGAAACGAGCCACACACACACTCTCACACACAAACACACACACACACACGCACGCACAACGTTTTGGCATCGCGGCCCCGCGCGCGGAAACGCGGCGTGGAAAGTCGGGCGGGAAGACGCGCGTTACTGGATCCGGCCGCAGGGGACCCACAGCATCACTCCCGGGGGAGGCAGACGCGATGGGGAGCGGCGGGAACGGAGAAAAGACGGGGATGCCAAGAGAGACGCAGCGCAGAATGCGGGCGAGAGAGCGAGGCGCAGTGACGAACCGCGAAGGCGGGACGAGGGCAGGCGAGAAAACAAGCAGACGAGGAGCCTGGGCGAGACGCGAGCCGGGATAAAACAGAGACAGCGGCGAGACGCGGCGAGAAAGGTAATTAGGACCACGAACGGCCGAAATGCAGAAGGGCAAACGGGCCCCCAGAGGGAGCCAGTCCAGCACGCACACTCACACACGTTTTTCTCGCCGCGGCTACGCGCGCAGCGGCGCGCGTAGAGCACCGGGCGAAGAGACGCGCGCGGGCGGCCCAGATCGCGCGGCGTGGATACGCACGCGGCCACATACCTACACACACGCACGCCTGGTCCTCCGGCGGCGAGGTGGCGACGCAGCCGCGGAGCGCGGAGCAAGGACACGCTGAGGCGAGTTCACACCTGCCCACACACACAGAGACACACAAACACACATACACCCACTCACACACGCACAGTGTTGGGACGCGTTTAGGCGGACTTACGCCTGCACACACACACACACACACACACACACGCTTTGATTCCGACGCGCCAGACAACGATGCAGCGGTATCAGCAGCCACGGTCTCTGGCAACACATCTGTCACCTGTGTGGGAGCGCACAAACACATAACTACACACAGCTTGTCGCGTTCGCGGACCAGTGAAGTCCAACGCGAACGGCACAGGAGGGAAAAAGAGGGACGGAGGGGACGGCTGGATGATAAACACAAGTTGTTGGGCGTCGCGGCCACGCTCGCGGCGACGCGGCGGAGTCAATGGAGTCGGGTGAAAGGGTGGATGACTGAAACATGGACACGCACGCAGACGCTGTTTCCTCTGCCGGCGATGTGGCTGGCACCGTTGTCTCGTTCAAACCTTTGGATTGCAGTGAACGGATCACTTGCCAACCTGCGTTGGGGAGGGCGCTCGTGAGTGCAAACGAACCCAGAGCAAGGCTTCCAATAACGAGCACAGCGCGTGCAAGGTATGACAGGACAAAGGCGGACATTTCTATACTACATCGAAGCCGACAACGTTCATTCGCTGCAGGGCGAAAAAGCATGGATGGGTATGACCGGAAAGGTCTAAGACCCGCATGCACGTGCAAGGTGGGAATGGGACATGCACAATCATACATGTTCCCTCCAGCGGCCGGGAGGGTGTCACAGCAGCGTGTGTGAAGACAGGGCGCGCTTCGTCAGGACGTGGCTGACGCATGCAGCGAAAAGCAGCCGAAACGGATGCACGTGGAAGATACTCAAGGACATGCAGGATCCGGTGTGAGCGGGGTCACAGGAACCGATGCAAATCATGAACTCGCTCGATGCTCGTCGACCGCAGCCCATAAGTCAGGACTCGAGTCACGCGAGCGGACCAGGACACCCCCGCCTGTAGGGGCAAACGGCACGAGTGCGGCGAGCACAGCATGGCCTGAGCAAGCAGGCGTAGGCGGGAGACGATTCCACGCGGCCTGGTGCAGAAAGGACGTAGCATTCGCCACACAAACAAATGCAGGTTTCCGCGTCAGCGGCCAAGTGGAGTCCAACATGAGAGATCGCAATGACGTGGCCACGGCTTGTGCCGCGACCCACCCCCCAGGACTCAGGACTGAAAGGGAAGGAACCGGTCGTGAACGACCCAATATTTCGAGCTACCGGCGACGGAAAATCAGGTGCAATACGGAAGAGGCGGCGAAAGAAGCCGACCGGGGAGGGGAACGCGGGCGCGGGCCACGCCATCGTGCCCGCGTGTCCGTTCCAGCTGCGCGCGAAACATCCACACAGACACACTGCTGGGCAGCGCCCGGCCCTGAGCGGGTGGGCGGAGGAGGACGGCGTCGCAGCGCGGGCTTGCGCAGGCAATGCGACTCACAGCAGATTGCCTCAGGCTTCCCCGTCGTGTGGCTCTGCGGGCACGAGCGATCCTGTCCCCGTTAGCGGGGTAATTACCAGCAGCGTGCAAGAAATGGATAAACATATCACCCCAACGAGAGAGTGGGGAAACCAAAAGGCACCGATACCGTTAGTCCCCAGACCTCTCATGGGGTGCGTGATGACCAGAATTTCGAGGCGAATCAAGCGGCGGCGACGAGGGCCTCCGAGGAGGCCCAAAAAGAGAAACCGAGCGAAGGGTAGAGATATGGGTACCTTATCCTACGAGAGAGGGTATGTGCAAAAGGAAGCCAATGAGACCTGAACAAAAAGGCGTCCACAATGAATCCTGGCCGCTACGCCTTCGGTGGCAACTCATGGGAGCCTCCCATACCATCTTGCCCGCTCTTTCGAATCGACGTTAATCGACGCTGAATCGACGCTAATCGACGCAACATCGAGGCAAATCGACGCTAAATCGACGCCAATCGACGCTACATCGGTGCTATCTCATCGACTCCCAAATGCCAATCGACGCCAATCGCCACAAATCACCGCGAAAGACGGAATCAAGATGGTATACCAGGCCCCCACGATTTGCTACAGAATCCTAGGTCGCGCCAGTGGCGTTCTTGGTTATCGGTGCGGTTGGGAATATGGCTTTTGTGACACCGATCTCACGCAGAACAAAATGTAGGAAATCACGAAACATCGTTTCTTACATTCCAAACACGCGAATGCATCGAACGAAAACGACACAGCGAGCTGTAGGAAAACACGAACCACGCGGTCCTACAATCGGTTTGGCCGCGGACCACGCCTTCCTACAACCGGTTTCGCTACATCGCCTTTACCCAACACACTGTTAGCGCGTCCACGGAGAATGCGACCCCTGCAGCCGCTCCTCCCGCGACGGCACCTCGGCGGGCACCACCCCCGCGCCAGGACGAGGGAGACGCCGAAGCAGCGGCTCCCGGGGTGTGCTGCCCGGCCGCCTCGCCCCCGAAGACGCAACCGACGGCTGAGCACCGCGAGCGCCTCTCGCGACACGGTCGACCCGCATCATGAGCATGCGCGACAAGGATGCAAGTGCCCCGGAAGGCCATGTCGACACCAGTTGGAAGCTGGTCGAGGGCTGGCAAATCCGTGGCTGCTAGAAAGGTCTTCCCGGAAGAAAAAAACAAACTCCTGGAATAAATCTCAGCGCACTGCACGAAGTAATAAACAGGCTGCTTCCCGGAAGGGAAAAAAATCCCGGAGCTCCGTTTCAGCAGCCGCGGGTTTGCCAGACTCCGCCCGGCTTCCGAACCTTGCGAGCGGGGCGCGGCCAGCCAAAGCGGCCCAGGATGGGCCAGGGGGGCAATGATGCAAGGGTGCCCTCGGAAAGGTCGCCCATCCTTGCTATGCGGGTCGACTGTACTGCACTGCGCACGAGGAGAGCGCGGTCGTGCGTTCCGCCGCCCTGGATGAACTCGCACAGCCTCGGCATGCCGCCACTGATAACGTGTTGGAGTGCGCCGACTGCCGACCAATCCACGGCGTCGTGACGTGTGGATTGTAGCACCCCGCGCCGAGCACCGCGAAACAAGGACAGCAACTTAACCAAACGCGAGACCCGGACCAAATCAGGACCTCATCCAGCCCGCACCTCATCCAGCCCCCATCGGGCAGGACAAGGAGGAGGATCAGGAGGATGTCGAACTTCCAGGAGGTACAGAGTCCTGGGAGGGAGGAAGGGAAGAAGAATGAATACCAGGATGATGCGGAAGAGGAGAACGATGATCAGGAACGATAGTGATTCATTTGGGGGGGGGGCGGGGGATCAGAGGAGCAGGGTCGAGAAGAAGGCTCCCTCCGTGAAAAACGAAAAACGGCCTGCGCTGCACACTAGACCTCGAGGCCCGCCGCGCTCGCGGATGACTCTACGATCCTCTGCGCCGCGGGACCCCGACGCCACAACTCCCCGTCCTCGCCCCTTCTCCCTCCCCGCACCTTCACCCCCCCCCCGCCCTTGTGCCATCTCCAGCCCCCCAGCTCTTCACCACCCTGCCCAACTTTGGGCGTGGCTTCGTGGGGGGGTCACAAATGGGGGGGTCAGAAACGGTCCCCTTTCGTGCCCCTTTCGGGCCCCCCCGGAGCCCCAGGGGGCTCGTTTAGGCACCGTTTGGGTACCTTTTCGGACCACGCTCGCCCCCCCCCGATTTATGACCCCCCCATTACGCAACGCCCAACAACTCTCCTGGGATTCCACGTCGGCACCTGGGTGCTACTTGAGGCGGCCAGAGCGTCTGAGATGACTGGGCCCCGAGAAAGTCGGTCAAGAGAAGAAAACAAACACATCTGCTCAAACTCAGTCGCCAGAACCCACCCGGGGTCCATACGGTGCCGTTGTTCACTCAAGATCTGTTTTCGACGGTCCAGGGGCCAGAAAACGCCACCCCAATGCTGAAAACAATAAAACAAACAAAAATGCCGAACCCATCACTAAGAACCTGCCCCTCTCCTACGATCGGAATAAATCGGGTCGGCGGACATCGGCAGCCAAGTCGGGAGAATCCGAATCGGCCAAAATTGGCAGGCTACCAAGACCTCCACTGAGAAACAGAACTCCACATCGGAATCCGAAATCGAATCGAATCGGAATGAAGTCAGAGGCGTCAAAAGGAGCTCTGCAACTCGCCTTCCGGTGACACCCGGGTGCCATGGTCGTTCCCTCGGGGCCCCTCTGGCTTTCGAGCGGGCATGTCCTCCTGCAGGCGGATTGTGGAAGAAATGTTGTTTTAAAACAAACTCAAAAATAGTGGAATAATCGTCATCTGATTATATTTTAACTATCCTACTACTCCACCTTTAGGGGGGCACGCCCGACTTAACTCTGGCTCGTGGCGGCGAGACCTCGAGCAGGCAGCGGCGGCCCCTACTGGGCCCCCGATGGGCGGCCCCCGCGGGAAACGACAAGGTGGCGATACCGCTACTCTTCGGCCCTCTCCCTGGCCTCTGCTCTGTGCACTTCAATTTTGACTTCATCTTAATGCACTTCAACTATGGTTTCGGCTTCACCTGCCAATGCACCGTGAAACGCCTTCGGGCCAGCTGACCCGAGTCAGACTTTCCGCTCGCACGGGTGCTCCCATCCCCATCCCCTCTCCCTGGGTGCGTTCTGACTTGAATATGGCGGCGAAGCCAACCGTGGCGACAATAGATGCCTCCCAGATGGGGTCCGAGCAAATGGGGTCGGAGGATCGCGCCGCACCGCCGACACATCGGCGATGCATCGGCGACGTCGGCGATGCATCGACGACGTCGGTGTGGGGAAACGAGGGCTCCACATCGAGCCGCGTCGGCGATGCATCGGCGATGCGGCGCGATTCTCCGACCCCATCTACTCCGACCCCGTCTAGGAGGCCAAAATTCCAAGGGAACGGGGAGGAGGGAGAGGGCAGTGGGGAGAGGACAGTGGGGAGAGGGGCGGTGGGGAGAAAGGGCGTGGAAAGGGGGGGGGGAAGGACGGAAGGGGGGGAGGGAAGGGGGGAAGGGAGGGCCTCCCAGAAGGGTAGCAGTATGTGCACCTCTTGCACCTGCGAGGGCCCTGCGCCGTGCGCGGGGGCGCGCCCCGATAGGGGCGCCTCAGGCGCGCGCGGGGCCTGCGAGGAGGGTCGCCCACTCGCCCGCGCTGTCGACCGGGCGCGCCTCGGGCGCGTCGCCCTGCGGGTGGCTCGCGGAGGATCAGGAGGAGGGGAAGAAGGGGCAGGAGGAGGAGGAGGAGGAGGAGGAGGAGGAGGAGGAGGAGGAAGAGGAGGAGGAGGAGGAGGAGGAGGAGGAGGAAGAGGGGGAGGAAGTGGAGGAAGAAGGGGCGAGGCGCGGGCGGAGGAGCGGACGCAAGCAGAGGAGGGAGAAGTGAAAGAGGAGGAGGAGAAGGAGGAGATGAGCATTAGATGAAACGGAGAATTGGTAGCCATCAAGGCAGGCAAGCCCTGGGGTAGAAACAGCACAAGAGGCTCAGGCGGAGGGGGGTCGCCACCGCCGTCTCCACCTCCTCTCGATGCCACCCCACCTTCATGAGCATCATTGCGATCAGCATCATCCACATCATCATTCGTATAATCCTTATCACCATCATTAAGAGTCTGAGCATCAACTTCAGTGGACATCGTCAGCATCATTAACGTTGTCTCCAAGAGTGGAAAGAAAGAGCCTCAAAAAGAAGCCAGGAGAATACCAAGAAGACGCACATGGATCCTTCGGAGCGTCCCTGGAGCGGAAACAGCAGCTGCGTTTCGCCGACAGCTCGGGGGCACCGCCACGATCGCCCCGTGCCTCTTTTGATTGCGCCTCACGCCGGCGCATTGAAATTCATCATCCAAAGTTCGGCCGTTGTGGTCGAGTTTCTGTCCTGGACTCTCCACGCTGAACGGGGGGCCCAGCAGGTTTTTCCAGTCAGCCACCAGCGAACTTCTGGAGTCCAATGTAGACGGGCTCCGAAGTGAGATCCAGCACCGACGGGAACGTAGCCCACAGGAACTGCTCGCCAGGACCCTCATCTTGGCAACGGTCGGTCCATCGATCAACAAGCTCCTTAAACGCGCGCACAAAGCTGGTCACGGCAAAAGGGTCGCCCTGCAGCGCCCCACAACCAGGCTTAATCATGAAAGAACCCTTGCGCGATGGAAGCGTGCACCCTGCGGTGCGATACCTTTGTCGACATAAAATGTGACCAGCATGTTGCGCGAGCGAGTTACAGGACTTGTCCAGGGAAGTCCACCTGTGGGAGGCAAATGCATTCGAACGGTCCTTCAAATACTCGTACCAGTGCACGCCTAGTCCGTGGAACCTTCGGCCCGTAATCATACGCGCAACGATCGCACCTTCTCGCCGTATACACCGAAGAAAACCATGATCACAGTGTGCGTTCTGGAACTTTGGGCCCACCTTGAGGATCCCCGCGTAGCAACCCTTACTACTCGGATCGAAACCATGAACCACTCTCTTGCCCCTGGGGCACATACTGGCAGCTTTAGGTATAGCATGCCCCCGGATAATATTCCATAGCTTGGGCACCACTCCCCAATGCCGCGCACACTCAAACACACGCTGCAATAGTAACCCAGAATATTCGCCATCTACAACGTGCATGCGCCACAATTCCAAAGGGAAAGCCGAACGAGGCACACCTCCACGTTTGGGGGCCCTGGCAAAGTACGTGTCAAGAAATTCCAGATCCAAGCGCGCACGAGACCAGGCTGCGTTGGCCCCATCTTCAGTGTAGCCGC
This sequence comes from Prorocentrum cordatum, assembly GCA_963575745.1. Lineage (NCBI taxonomy): Eukaryota > Dinophyceae > Prorocentrales > Prorocentraceae > Prorocentrum > Prorocentrum cordatum. The sequence continues at coordinate 7,999 of CAUYUJ010015337.1, forward strand.
TGGGATTAAAGAGGGCCACCTGGTGGGCGCAGATCTCGTTCCAACCTCCCCTGGTCGCCTCCATACCTCCACCGCCTCCTTCCCGCCCCCGCGCCCCCATTGTTCAGGCGTGGGAAGAGCACCGTCGAATGCACGAAGATCTCGTTTGGTTCGCCCAAGCCGGCAGCCAACACCGCAGAGGGAGAGGCGATTAAACAGGGAAAGATCGCGAGCACGCCATGCATCCCATAGTTCTTGCACAAGGTGATCACTGCGTATATGCCTTCTTCTTCGATATAGCGACTTACACTGTTTGGTCGAATCGCGAAGACGGTTTCAGCAAACGTGAAACTGCTCTGGGGTGGCCGCGCCAAGCTCAGCCCGATGAAGGACGGCGCCGTTCGGCTAGCATCTCAAGCCGTTGACGGCATAGACTAGATTGATCTTGCTCGCGCGCGCAATGTTGCCGAAAATGATTGCCCCCACTCGGCGAATAACTGCATCAATCCTATTCGTGAGCACATCGGGCTGCCGCATGAGGCGCTGCCCGGTTTGCCACGAAACAGCGAGCTCATGCTCGACCCCACGAACAAAGTCCTCGCGCACACGACCTCCTCGTACCCCCCGCGTCAGCCGGCCCCTGTCCCACTTCGCCTCCTACCTGTCGACTCCGCCCGACGAGCCTGCTGCCCGATCCCACCCACCTCATGATATAATCTTGTTTAGTACTGGCAAGTGGTCGCGAGGCTCTCTGCATGGGATGACCTGCGATTTCTTAGCAATCTGGTAGATCGGTGATGCACAATTTATAGCATCACACCAGCCCATGGGGATGCCTGTATGGGCGATCGTAGACGTGGACCCTCCATCTCCATAGTACGTTGGAGCAGAATCTCGAAGCGCAATCGGTGAGAAGAGGCCTGCCGATTCGAGAAGATCCCAAAATCGTTGTCCTCCTCCTCCGATTTGCCTCTCCCGCGTTTTCACTCCCCCATAGCCTCCGTCTCCACCTGAACCCACTCCCCCTCCTTCTCAATCGAGCCCACCCCGTCATTCACGTCCGCGAACACAAGGGGTCGGACTCATTTCGGCAATCTCTGGAGCTGAACCCGTGCCCAGTTACCCAGCTGCGCACGACAAGGTATACATTCTGCGAGAGGGAGCACTCGCAAGACGGGGCGGAAAATAAAAAATAGCGAGAATCTTCGGCCCTCCTCTTTCACAGTCTACAGCAAGCCCTTTCCCCAAAAGAGATGGCGGTGGTGTGCAAATCTGGCGAACATCTCGTTGGCGCCATCCTGGCGGGCGCAAAGCGGCAGCTCATGTTGACTTCATAGAATGTCCTCCTCCTCGCAGTCCCGACTATATGCACGGCCTATTCTTGATCGGATAGACCGCGCGCGTCGCATCAGGTGGCGCCTTTCTTTGAGTACCTGGCAAACCCACAAGCTAAATTTTCTTAAGCTCCTCGGCGGTCTCAAGAAGCCTGTCACCCGTCGCACGCAGGGGATTGCAGGTGAGCGCTGTGAAAACCATCGCCGCTGGCCAGAGGCCTCGATGGGCGGATGGACGAGAGGGCCGCACAATATCGGTTAGAGCCCTCTCTGGCCCCATATGCTTCATGCCGGGGCAGAAAGGGGCTTGGAGGAGGGGGATGAGGAGGAGGAGGGGGGGAGGAGGGGGAGGGGGAGGAGGAGTCTGGGCACACTGAAGAAAGGAAGAGGGCAGGCGCATCACGAGCAAGAGACGAGAAGAGGGCAAGAATGTGACTCCACTCTCTCCCGATCGCGCCTAGCGCCTCCACCTATGGATGTATCTTGTGGTAGCGCTAGTCGCTGCGACCAGAGCCGAGAAGCGTGCGCCTGTAAACTTCGTTGTGTTCGTCTGAGAGTCGCGCATCGGGCACGCTGTCGCATGAGTGGGAAACGGCGGGGTCGAGGCCAGGGCAGAAGCGGAGGGAGGAAAGGATAGGTCTAGGCCTGCGCAGGCATGTGGGCAGCTCATCTCAGAACTAGATTGCGGAAGATCAGGGGCACGGTGTAGTACGCCACCGGCTTCGACGCCGCCGCCGTCAGCGGAAGCTCCTCAACGGTGCATGCCAGCTCGTCTGCAAGGCTTTCAAGAGCTACGCTGCAGGAGCTGGATGAGGTCCGGACGGCACAAGTACGGAGCGCCAGGAACAGCCCATTCGGGTCCAGCAGCCTGTTCGCCACCAGCGGCAGCAACAAGAGCGTCTTCATGCAGTCGTTCGCCACCAGCGGCAGCGAAATCGTGAGCAGGGGAATCCAGGGATACTGCGCGTTGCAAAAAAAAATCTGCATGCACCCGTGCGCCACCGGCGGCAGCATCGGGAGCGTCTCCATGCCCTCGTTCGCCACCAGCACCAGCGTCATCGTGAGCAGGGGCAGCGGGAGATACTTCGTAAAACTGCACTGAAGGGAAACTGAGACACACAAATAAATACACACAAATAAAAAAACTCCCCATATTTTCCCATATTTTCTGGGTTCCTGTCTTCCCCCCCACTGCCTATTTTTTGGGGAATCGAGGATTAATTGTGTCTGTGTGTTTTTTCTCCTCCTGATGCACGCCTCCACGCACTTGTTTATCACCAGCGGCAGCCGCAGGCACAACTTTAATGCCATCGTTCGCCGCCAGCGGCAGCGCCGTCGTGAGCAAAGGGCATCAGGAGAGAGTTCCGCACGCCGCCGGCGGCAGCAGCGGGCACGTCTTCGTGCACTCTTTCGCGCCACCGGCATGGACATCACTATCGGGTCGGGCGAAAGGGGGGGATAGCAAAGGGGGGGGTTGAGAATCAGCTCACGTAGCTGATTTTCCCGGCGCCTCCCGGCGCCGGAGGCGCCATGTATCGAGGAATGGGCTCCTCGGTGAGGCCGAAACCAGCTGCATGCAGCAAATTTCGTACCCCCCCCTTTCCCAATCCCCCCCTTTCGCCCGACCCGAATGGACATCACTAGCGGCAGCGTGAGGAAGCTCGAGAACGTCAGCGAAGGCACCGTCGGCATCGCTCGCAAGACAGACGCCATGCGCCCACGGGGATTGGAGGAATTGGTCAAATAGGCCGCCACCCTCGGCAGCAGCTTCACGGAGTTTTGCAAGGACCAGGGCAAGCGGTAGATCAGCAGGACCATGAGGCACTGCAGGAGTAGGAGCGAAAAGCAAGACTTTATGAATTTGCTGTTCACCACCAGCGGCGGCAGCAGCGGGACCATGCAGAAGAGCATATTGAGCTCCGCCATCGATGGCGAACCACCGAACTTCAGAACGTGTAGGAAGAATGGTATGCAGGTCGCGACCAGCGAGAGCATAACAAACGTCATCGACGGCGCAGCCGGCGGGCTCCCCAGGAACAGGACGTGGAAGCGGACCAGCATTTTGTTGTAGAGTCCGATGACCAACTCCAGCCTCGATGGCAAGAGGTGGAAGTGGTCCAGCGCCGTGCCGAGGAGACGCGGGGGCCCTCGTGGTCAGGTTCGTGGACGCGGAAGTGCTGGATGAAGCTTGCGGCACGGTGCAAGTTGTCGCCCCTGCAGACTCCCAGCGGTACTAGCGTTAAGTCGGGCCTGTCGCCCTACAGGGGCATTTCCGGCGAAAAATATAAAACCTGGTTATAACAAATAATAAAAAGGTAGTCTGGGGACTGTTTGTTGATTATGTTTTGACCTTCTTGGGGTATGTTCGGGGTTTTCTGTATTTTTCGTCGAAAATCCCCTCTGTTGGGGGGCACGCCCGACGTAATACTAGCGGAAGCCGATCTCCTTGAGGGGCAGCGGGAGCAGGTGGTAGGAGAGCCTGTAGAAGAAGAGGGCAGCGTCGCGGGCGCCGGAGGAGTCCCAGTTGTAGCGCACGGCATTCGCGGGTGTAGGTGCTGGCCGCCGAGCGGCAGTGCGGCATCTTGTCCCGGCTGACGGCCACCACCAGGAGCGTAACGAGCTGCGCGATCGGGATCACCCGAGCGTGCGAGAGCACGGACATATGGAACCGCGGGCCTCGGATGCGGGCGGCGCGGCGCCCGGCCAGGTGGCCTCGGGCGAGACGGCTATGGTGACCATTTCGGCCAAGTCCGAGATCCCCGAGGGGGGACGGACTCGAGCCAAAATTGCTACGGGAGGGGGAGGAGGAGGAGGAGGAGGAGGAGGACATTTTGTTTTGACATTCGCTTCGGGGTGAACTAAGTCAGGCGAGCTAGGAGGAGGAGGAGGAGGAGGCGGAGGAGGAGGAGGGGGAGGGGGAGGGGGAGGGGAAGGAAGAGGAGGAGGAGGAGGAGGAGGAGGGGGAGGAGAAGGAGGAGGAGGAGAAAGGAGGAGGAGAGCGCCCGCCTCGAAAACATGAGACGCCAGCATCTCCGGGGGGGCGGTGCGAGGCGCCCGCCTCGAAAGCATGATCGCCAGGATTTCTGGTTAGGTCGGTCGTGCCCCCCAAGAGGGGATTGCGGGCGAAGACTTAAGAATGCGCAATTGAGAAATACTCGTCCCCAGACTATCTGTCTGACCAGTTTTGAATACTCCTCCTGCAGAGGGACAGGCCCGACCTGAGGCGAGGACGACGGCGCAGGGCGCCCCCTCTCACCTCCCGCTGGCGGTGCTCTGCGAGCAGCAGGCGGCCGTGGCCGCTCGGCCGGCTTCCCTGCTCGCCCCGCAACAGAAGCTCGACCCGAGCCCCACAGCAGGAGCTCGGCCACGAGAAGCAGTCCACGAGAGACCCAGCCCTGAGACCCCAGGACGTCCATGGATCCTCGGTGTGGGAACGTCACGCTTTCCATCGCAAAACCATCGACACCCAAGGAACCCAGAGCACCCTGGAGGCAAGCAGGGCGTCTCTTGGCATGGGTCCCTGCTGCAACAGAAGCTCGACTACAAGCCCTACAGACCCCCGCTTCCTGCGGCACTGTTCGATCCGCCTTCATCTGGGGCCCAGAGCAAGGCAAGGTCGACGGTTGTTAAACAAAAATGCGACGCCAGGATCAGAAGGGATGGCGTCGTGCAAACTCCCATGTCGCCATTATATGTAAACGCGGGGTCCTCGGAAATCTCGACCCTGTCTCTGGGAACAATACTTTCATCCCGAATCATTATTTGACGGTCCCAGGGCGCGGCAAGCGCCCTGAAGCGGCCGATAGCAGCGAAAAACCTTAGCCTTGAATTTTGAGAGTACGTTGAATCTCTGGGTCTCAGCCCTGACTCTCCACAGTCAACACCTTCCGACCAGCAGGTAGCTGATTCAGTCATCTTTTCCAGGGGCAGAAACGCTCACAGCTTCGTATGTATTTCTTGAATCTGCGCTGGACCCCCCTCCCTGGCTCGCGGAGCGCACCAGGGGCGATGCCAGAGGCGCCGCCAAACGATACAGCGCCGATCCAAGAAATCTGTGCGCAGTTGTTGTTGATTCGGGGAGGTCACCAAATCAGCCACCCGCTGGTCGGAAGGTGTGGAAGGTGAAGAAGAGCGCATGTGTTTTTCGCGACAATAGCGCCTGTTATAAGGGGGGGGATGGGAAAGGGGGCATAACGTAGCGCCCCCCCTCCCCCCAGACTGTGGTGCCGGGCGCACTGCGGCAGTGCCGGGGACGCACTGAGGGGGGGGGAGCGTTACGTTATGGCGGGGGGGAACTCGCATCATGGCCCAGAGTGCAACAAAACAATATTCTTCAGGGAAAAAGCCGAAATCAGCCACCCGCTGGTCGGAATGTGTGGACGGTGAAGAAGAGCGAATGATTTTTCCGCGACAGTAGCGCCTGTTATGGGGGGGGAAGGGTAGGGGGCATAACGTAGCGCCCACCCCCGCCCCCAGACTATGGTGCAGGGCGCACTGCGGCGGTGCCGGGGACGCACTGAGGGAGTGGAGCGTTACGTTATGGCGGGGGGGTAGGGGGCATAACGCGCGTCATGGCCCAGAGTGCAACAAAAACACTCTCCTGCGGGGAATTACCGAATCAGCCACCCGCTGGTCGGAAGGCGTGGACGGTGGAGAGTCGGGGAGGGCAGGCGCACCAGTGCTGGCTGCTCCCGTCCGTCCGTGGGGCGAAGATCAGGTCAGGCGTGTCTCCCTACAGGCGGATTGTGCAAGAAAACAAAAGCCATACAAGCAATTGGCAAGCATCGTTTTCAAGAGCATGATAAAATCGCACCCACACAAATGTCTGAACTGTTCTTGAATCCGCCTTCCTGTAAGAGAGAACGTGCCCGACGGAACGCTGGTCAGAAGGTGTGGACGGTGGACAGTCAGGGAGGGCAGGCGCACGCGTGCTGGCTGCTTTGGCGGCGCGCACAGGTCGGGGGCGCGCAAACATGGATTAGCGATCCATGGACTAGGCGCGCGGTCGCCAAATCCATGGATCGGGGGAGGCGCCCTCCCCAAAATGCGGCCGGTGCCGCCTCGCTTGGCGGCGGCAATCCGCGATTTCCCATAGAAACGGTCCCCGTCGCTATTCCACGCCCCCTTAATCCATGTTTGCGATCGCCTGAACAGGGGGTAGGGGGAGGGGGAAAGGCGGCGGCCTTACATCTTCAGACAAGGCCCGCGCCTGCTAAGAAGCAGGGGTGCTTCTAAGACTCTAAGAAGCGTTCCTCCCCTCCCCCTACCCCCCTCTGCGCGTGGCCGGCTGCTCCAGGAGAGCCCGGAATCGAATCGGCAAGTCGGATCGGAAGTCGACACGAGTCGGTCGCATCGGCGGACATCGGCAGCCGAGTCGGGAAAAGTCGAATCGGCAGAAATCGGCAGGCTAACAAGCCTCCAATGAGAAATCGGAACCCAAATCGGAATCCCAAGCCGAATCGAATCGGAATCAGAAGCTATCGAAATCGAATCGAACCGGAATCATCGAAACAAAACCCTGCGGCGCGTGGCCGACTGCTCCCGTCCGCCCCTGGGGCGAGGACGAAGCTGGCGGCGGCGGGCGATGCACGGCCGCGGCGGCGCCGCCGTCGCCTCGGGCAGCAGTGGCGCGCTGTCCGGCGACCCGGCGCCGGGCGGGCCCGCGCGTCGCCTTCTCTTCGGGCATCTGGGGGGAGAGTGGAATCAAGTGATGGGCCCATGCTCGACCACCACTACCCTGGGTAGGAGGAGGACGAGGAGGAGGACGAGAAGGACCTCCTATCATCCTCCCCCCTCCCCCGTCCCACATATGGTTAGTGGTGGTGGAACAGTTGTCCGCCATCGAGTCCAGACATCCGGCGTCTCGACAGATTCTGAGCGGAGCTCGTTTTTCTAATGGTCGGCCTCTCGAAGCCCTTGCCGGGCCTCGGGGCCGTCAGACAAGGACGGCAAGAGGCGGCCCCGCGGAACTGGTCGAGAGGCCGGGGGCCCGTGTCCCGGAGAGAGAGCGACACTCTGGATGTCCTGGAGATGAAGGGTGGGGCCTGCGCAGCGCAGTCACACACACACACACACCATTCCACCCAGCAGAGTGTGCGGGCAATATCTATATCCGTATCCAGTGCGTCTTGGGACTTCCTTGGAAGGGGCGCCGCAAGGCCGAGGCGCACCGGAGATGGAGAAACATGGAGCCTTTTGGAGGCAGACTAGAATCCATGTCCAGTGCGCCTCATGCTTCTTGGGAAGAGTGTCCGAAACTCCACGCCGCACTGGATGTGGATAAAGACATTGCCCGCAAAGTTCGGGTCGGGCGAAAGGGGGGGATAGCAAAGGGGGGGGGGTGAAAATCAGCTCGCGTAGCTGATTTTCCCGGCGCCTCCCGGCGCCGGGAGGCGCCCATGTATCGAGGAATGGGCCCCTCGGTCGGGCCGAAACCAGCTGCATGCAGCAAATTTCGTAACCCCCCCTTTCCCAATCCCCCCCTTTCGCCCGACCCGATCCACGCCGTGGGGGGGACGGTTGGGAGTCGCCCTCTCCCGGTGCCTCGGGGGGCCCTGAACGGGGAGGGAGGACACGGGGGGGCGGAGGGAGACCACCGCCCCCTCCTCCTTCCTTCCCCCTCCTCCTCGTCTTTGCTCCCTCCTCCCTCCTCCGCCAATCCCTCCTACCTCCTCCCTCCTCCTCCTCCCTCCTCCTCCCCCCCCTCCTTCCCCCTCCTCCTCCCTCCTCCCTCCTCCCTCTTTGCTTTTCCTCCCTCCTTCCCCCTCCTCCTCCCTCCTCCTCCCCCAATCCCTCCTCCGCCCTCGCTTTCCGCCTGGAAGGCACCCCGACTTTGGAAAACCTGCCCCTGAGTCTGGAGCCGACACACATGTCAGAAAAACGTTGCCAGTGAACTTGTCCCCCGTCACGTTGCCTCTGGTCAAATCCCCTGGGCAACTTCAGCACACTCTGGGCGAGGCGTGCCTGCTGCAAGGCATCCTAAGCTTGGGAAGCCTGTACTAACCGCCGAAGACGCCCGAAACCATGGATTTCGACCTCAGGACGTTGCCCCTGGGGTCTTCACGAAAGATCGCCAATCGACCAACCATAGGGAATAAGCCAATCCATGTCTCACACACATCAGAGCAAATCCAGGCAGATCGAGGCATTTGAAAAAAACGACTCCTTCCCCTATTCCCGCTCACGCTTTGTAGCCACGAATTTCGACCGGCTGATCTTACGAACTGGCTGCAATCGATTCTCGCGGAGACCCCGGCCGACCGCTCGGTTAGCCGCGAAGGGTCGTTAACGAAAACATTTGAGTTCCAAACGAATTATTCACGGGGCGAGCATGTTCACGGATTGGAGCCAATACTGGGACAATGATTGCCCCCCGCGCCGGTCACGGCTGAGGTCTCAGCCGTTTTCATCGTCGACGCCGCTATCGCCACTATCAGGATATGCTCTTACTCCCCCCTCTGGCCGGCCGATAGCGGTTACGGCGGTTACACCCGGGCCTTCCCATCCTAACTGTAAAAAAATCCGCCGACCCTGTCGGCGTGGAAGACGTATCCTGGTCTCGTCATCTTGGGTCGTCGTCGCCCACGAGATCGTCACGTCGGCTCCAAGAGGGGTGGTCGGCTCCCCTCGGGGGAGGGGGGCTGCCCACGACACCGCCACACGGCTGCTAGGCTGTGCGGCGCGGCGCGCGGCCGTCCGCCGCGAGGGCGAGCTGCGGGGGCTCCGCGCGGCCGCCCAGCGCGCGGTGCCGTCGCGGCGGTTCCCGGGCGGCCGCGGAGATCGTTTTCGGCGTGCTCAGTCCCAGCTGGCGCCTCGACCCAGCCGCTGCTGCGACCATTGTGAAGGGGAACTGGAACACACAAATAAATACACACAAATAAAAACATCCCCCATATTTTCAAATATTTTCTGAGTTTTTGTCTTCCCCCCCACTTCCCATATTTTCCAATATCTTCTGGGAATCGCCGATTCATTGTGTATGTGTGTTGTTTCCCCTCCTGACATTGCACCGCTCTGGCACATCGCGAAGGCGATCCGCCGCGGCCGTTTCCCAGCGCAGCTGTGGCGCAGCGCAGCCGGCGCCATCGCGGCTGGGCACGGGCGGCAGAAGGGGCCGATCGCGGCGGCCATGCCCAGCCTTGCGGAGCTGCAGTTTGGCCACGACGTCGAAAGCTGGACGGGCGTCCCAGCAGCGCCGGCGGGGTGGCGCCTCGCAGAGCGCGCATTGCAGGACACGCGTGGCGTGCTCCTGGCGGCTTGGGCCCGCCGCGAAGCAGCTGCGGTTGCCGCCCCCCGCGGCGACATGGTGCACCTCGACGGCGGGGTAGACCGCCGGGCTACCCGCAGGTTGCTGGAGGAGGGGCAGCTCGCGCCAGACCTGGCAGGTGCACTCCGCACGGTGCTCGCACGCAGCGCCGTCACGCAAACGGTTGCGGCCAAGTGGGGCAAACCGACGTTGTGCCCCTCCTGCCAGACGGCCGACGAGGACCCTGACCACCGTTTCTGGCGGTGCCCGTGCTGGCAGGAGGCGAAGGCGACCGCCCTGCCAGGCACTGGGTTTCGCCCCGAGGACCTCTGCGCAGTCCTGCCGCCCTGCACCGCTCGCACGGGTGTCCTTCCCGAGGACCCTGTCCTCAGCGCGTTGGCCGATGCAGCCCGCGAGCCCATCGTGCCCCCGCCGTTGCCCGCTGTTCAGCTCGACCTGCTGCAGCGCCCGCCGCGGAGGCGCGCCTGGGCACATGGCGCCTGCGAGCGGCCGACGGGCCCACTCCTGGCCAGGGCGGGTTGGGGAGTGCGGATCGAAAGACAGCGCAGAGGGCGGAGCTGACAGCCGCCACGAATGCGCTGAGCCTCGCGGCGGGCCCCGTTGAGGTGATCGCCGATTCCCGATTCGTCAGCAATGGGGTCGCGGCGCTCCCTGCGGGGGCTTCCCCGACGGAATGGGCGCACGCTGAGCTCTGGGAGACCGTGGCCCCCCATTGCCTGCACGGGATCCTCGTCGCGCAGTGGGTCAAAGGGCACCTAAACGCGGCTAGCGCCCGGGCCCGCGGCGTGGCCCACGACGACCGCTTTGGCAATGCGGCTGCTGACCGGTTCCGAACCGGTTCGCGGGCATCGCCGCGCGCTCGCGGCTCCCGCTGCCAGCTCTGGTCACGGGGCGGGACAACCGTCTGCGCGCCCTGGGCCTCGCGCAGCGGATGCTGGTTGAGGTGGAGTGCGCAGCCAGGCGGGTCGCGGCAGGGCCCACGCCCCGCGGCCGCTGCGGTGCCGGCGCCGCCGGGCCGAGCGTGCGGCGAGGCGAGGCGAGGGCCCGGTGCGCCGCCCCGTTCGCCGGGCGAGCGTGGCTGCCGCACGCTGCCGTGCAAGGCCCAGGTTGGGTGGTCTGCGTGCGCTGCGGGGCGTCGGCGCCAACGTGGCCGCGGCTGGCGGCGTCGCCCTGCGCGGGCTGGGCCGCCGCGCTGCCGCCCAGGGCGGCAGCCCTGCTGCTCCTGCCCGTCGCCCAGGCTGGCGGGCGCGAGGCCGCCCGGCGCGAGGCGCTGGATGTGCGCCTACTGCAGCGCCCAGGGCCACGGGACTAATTCGCAGCTCGGGCGGGCTGCGTGCTTGCCGCGTCCTTCCCGCTCCCCCGGCCCCTCCCTCTTTCGTCGTCTTCGTCTGTCGTTCCCTCGTCTTGCCGCTGGGCTCCGCTGCGATGGGAAAATCGGCTCCAAGAGAAGGAGACGTCGACTCTCCCCAGGCGCGGGGAGCGGCCGCGACCAGGGGGGGAAGCCAATCAGCTCTCCCCAGACACGGGGGGGAAGCCAATCTGAGCAACGTCGTAGCTTACTCGAAGGGAAACCCCTTCCCTTTTATCCCTTCCCCCGAAGGGGGGGTGGATGGGTGGGGTGGGGTGGGTGGGTGCGGGTGGGTAAGTGGGGGGAGAGGGGTGGGGGGGGTCGCACCCTGATGCGCGGGGGGCGGAGGGGCACCTGGGCGGCCGAAGGGATCTGATCTCCTGCCTTTTTAACCGTGAGGAGGGGGAGAAGGAGGCGGAGGGGGAGATGCGTGAGAAGGAAAGGGGGGGTGTATTGGAGGAGGAGGGGGAGCAGGGCGGATCTCTGGTTTGTAATGGCGAGAGCGGGAGAGGATGGTCATGGTGTTTGGGCTATCGGCGGCTTCCAGAGGCCTCCCGGGAGCCGCTGGGCACCCCTGGAAATTGTTAGGTACCTCGGGAGACCACTTCCTCGTATGGGGCAGGCGCAGGAAAAGGGGGAGGCCAAGAGACAGGGCAGTTGGCAAGGGGTGCGTGGGTACTCCCTGGTGGGCGTCAAGCTCCCGAATCGAAAGCCGCAGGGCGTCTCGCCCACGTCCACCCGCTCTTCCATAGCACAATGAGCAGCTACAGCAGGTGTGCCATTTGCACTAGCTGCATCAAGTCCGCCATCTGCACCGTGGGCGCCAGTGCTTTCGAGGTGTGCCCCCGGCGTTAGACGCGCCAGGTACGCCAGGTGCGCCACCTGTCCGCCAAGTGAGGTTCCTGAGGCCTCCCGCAGTGCTTCCTAGGATTCCCCGGGGTTTCCTGACACCTCCTAGGGCTTCCTGAAGCCTCATAGGACGTCCTGGGGCCTCCTGGGGTTCGCTGGGGCTTCTTGCAACCTTCTGGGGCCTCATGAAGCCTCCTGGGGCCTCCTGAGGCTTCCTGGGGCCTCC
>CAUYUJ010015337.1:25000-117500 GCA_963575745.1 Prorocentrum cordatum
TCGTCGCCCACGCGGGGCGCGCGCCGCTTGGCGCCGCCGCCGTAGTTGGCCCGCCATGACCCGCCGCACGGCTGCAAGCGCGTCTAGCCCCCGCGCGCGCTCCAGGAGCAACGCGCGAGCTGGCAAGCGGGCCCCCGCCGCGTGGCCGGCGCCAGGCGGTCTGCGGCCGCGTTGCTGGCGTGGTCTTCCGGGGAGACTCCCCGCTCGCGGGCCGCTGCAGCGTCCAAGCGCGCCTGAACCCACCGCGCGCGCAGGGCGCCGCTGCGGCAGTGCGAGGCAACGCGTTCCCACAGATCCGCGTGCGCCCGCTACGCAGGATTGGCCCCGTCGCGGATGGCCGCCACCCCGCGGCTCATGAAACGGGAGTCGGTGACGTCAACCGGCCTCCCGGCCAGGCTCAGCGCGCGCACCGCCGTGGTGAGTTCCGCCTTTTGGACTGTCTGCGCGCCGTCCACCAACCCACTGTGATCGACGAAGCCCGTCGCGCCCGCCGCGTCCAGCCGGACTCCCCAGCCTGCTCTCACAACCAGCGGGCGCAGGGGCGCACGCAGGTTCCGTCCGTCCAGGCGCGCGCACGCCCCCCCCCAGACACACACTGCTCCTCCCTCCGCCAGCGACGCAGCCCCACAGCTGCGAGGATACGAAGGCGGGCTGCGCCAAAACGAATTGCCCACCTGCGCTGAGGGCAGCGCCCGAACGCGAGACCGAGACAAAGAGAGAGAGGGCTTCCAGAGACGACCGCGCGCAGAGAGCGGACTACTCAGAGACAGTGGAAAGAACGGGCACACTTATCACAGAGATGATGCGCGGGCGACGCGACGAATCGACAACAACGTGATGACGTTACATTGTTCGTCGCAAGCTGTATCAAGGAATGGTGGAGGATGGAATGTAAGGGTGAGTCTAAGGATGGGGCGATCGTTTTCCTCTCCAAGGGGGGGCGTGCAGGCATACGCTGACCAATAAGTAGGACACGCGTGCCTTAAACCAACGAGGCAGAGAGGGGGAGGGGGGAGTCAGCGCTGCACCCCGCCACCATATGCAGGCTCAAAACCAACACCAACACAAAACAGTGCGTCACGCAATACGGTCTGAGAGTGTGTTCCTGTCGGCACTCTCTGGGGATGCCAATCCTCGCCGACAAGCAAGGACACATTGCTTTATAGATGTGTGCTCATATATATATATATATATATATATATATATGTATGCATATATGTATATATATATATGTGTGTGTGTGTCTACGTTGCTCGTCAACGAAAGACCGCTTCTGAGCGGCCTGCGCAAATTGCAATCGTGACCTGAAGACAATTAATCGCCCAACGACTTACATGCCGCACTCCGTAGTTACAAGTGGGAATGTCGGCTTCGTCTCTGGATAGACGTCCTACTAGAAACAACAGGAGGAGGCGTCGACGCCGGGGAAGAGGGAAACCACGGATGGGGGAGATCATGCACGATTCTCGAAGGAGCACAAGCGAAACCACAAACAAACACGACAGAGCTCGGCGGTCCGCGCTGATGTGTCCCAACCGTCCTGTGGTGGTAGGTCTTCATTCCTCCTCCCCCCTCCTCCCACCCTTACCTCTGCTCTCCGCGTCTCCACCATTTCAACGCACCCAATAGAGCACTGGCCCCATAAGGAGTTCACCGAAGGCCCAAATGGCTGTGACCACATGCGTCCGTGCCACCCAATACAGCGCTTCTTTGCCTCATAAGGAAGTCCACCGAAGGTCCCAGCGGTGATGACCACATGCGTTCGCACCACACAGTAGACAATAGACCTTTCTCTACCCCGAAGAGAAACTCACTCAAAAGCCCAGCGGCTGTGTCCACATGCGCCCGCGCCGCCCAGCACATCGCGTCATGGCTTCACAGTGAGCTCCACCGAAGGCCCCAATGGCTGTGAACACGTGCGCCCGCAACAACCAGTACAGCGCTTCACAGCCCTAGAAGGAGCGCCACCGAAGGCACCCGTGGCTGTGACCAGGTGCTTCTGCAATTCCCAGTACAGCGCTTCGTGGCCCCACAAGGAGCTCCACCGAAGGGCCCAATGGCTGGGACCGCGTGCGTCCGTGCCACCCAGTACAGAGCTTCGTGGCCCGCAAGGGAGCCCCACTGAAGGCTCCAGTGGCTGTGACCACATGCGCCCGCGCCACACAGCACAGCGCTGCGTGACCTCTTGAGAGATGTCACCGAAAGGGCCCACTGGATGTGACCACATGCGTCCGCGCCACCCAATACAGCGCTCCGTTGTGACCACACGCGTCCGAACCACCCAGCACAGCGCTTCGTGGGCCCAAAGGGAGCCCCACCGAAGGCCCCAATGGCTGTGAATACATGCGCCCGCGCAACGCAGTAGAGCGCTTCATTGCTTCAAAGGGATCTCCACCGACGGCCCCAATGGCTGTGACCACATGCGTCCGCGCCACCCAATACAGCGCTTTTTTTGCCACATAAGGAAGTCCACCGAAGGCCCCAGTGGCAGTGACCACACTGGTCCGCGCCATCCAGTACATCGCTTAGTGGCCCCATATGGAGGTCCACGGAAGGCCCCAGTAGCTGCGTGACCACATTCGTCCGCGCCACCCAGTCCACCGTCTCGTTGCCCAATAAGGATCCCCACCGAAGGCCCCAGTGGCTGCGACCACAAGCGTCCGCGCCACCCAAAACAGCGCATCGTTGCCCCAGAAGGAACTTCACCGAAGGCCCCCGCTGCTGTGACCACACGCGCCCGAAGCACCCAGCACAGCGCTTCGTGGCCCCACAGGGAGCCCCACCGAGGGCCCCAGCGGCTGTGACAAGAAGCGCCCGCGCCACCCAGTACAGCGACTCGTGGCCCCGTACTGAGCTCCACCGGAGGCCCAACGGGTTGTGACCACATGCGACCGCGCCACCCAACACTAGGCGGCGAGCCAGGGGGGAAGTGAGAAGGGGCGTACCTTCTCAGAAGGTTCAGAAGTTCCCTGGACTTCTGAGAAGTTTTCTAAGCCTTCCCCGAAGACAGAAAAAACTTCTGAGAAGGCGCGAGGGCTTCTGAGAAGTACCGCCGCCTTCTGAGAAGGCCTTCTCCTTCTCAATTCCCCCCCCTCGCTCGCCGCCGAAGCACAGCGCTGTGTGGCTCCCTTGGCAGCTCCACCGAAGGGCCCCCGCTGCTGTGACCACCCCGCGCGCCGCGCCACGCGGTGCAGCAGGCGGCACGTCGTGGCCCCATAGGCAGCTCCACCAAAGGCCCAAATTGAAGGGGCCCCAGGACACAAACAAATACTCAGAAATGAACAGATTCCCCATATTTTTCCTCTATTTTCTGGGTGTCTGTCTTCCCCCCCACTTCCCATATTTTCCCATATTTTCTGGGGAATCGCCGATTAAGTGTGTCTGTGTGTTTCTTTCCCTCCTGACAAATGGCTGTGACCACATGCGCCCGCGCAACCCAAATCAGCGTGTCGCTGCCCGGCCATCATGATAGCTATCTTCTCCATTATGGTATTGGGGAGAGTCTACAACTTCAGCTGCCGAGCCTGAAGCTTGGCGATGCGCTGTCCTAGTCGCTCGAGTTGCGCCAAGAAAGCTGTGACAATGGCTATCCCTGCCATTGGTTGCGGGTTGTCCAAACCTGCTTGTCTCGTCGTCACTACAAAGATCGCGGAGACACATCAAGAGTGCCCCAGGTCTCTCTTGCATACCGCTGAACGCAAGGGAGTCCGCGGAGGCACCGAACATCAAGGATGCGCCGCCGACGCTTTCCCGTCAACAAGAGGAGCTTTGCTGGTGATAGACTGGGTCACCAAACTGTTTATCGGAACTTGACATTGGGCTGGGAGAGACTTTTGGCGGACGGTCCTGTTCCAGATCTCTTGGTTCCTTTTCCCTTCCCCGCATTGTGGGGTGCACTGCGAGACGTGGAACGCGGACGAGTCTTGGGCCTCTGACTTTGAGATCTGCCTGTTTTGCGCGATACAGTCCGACATGGGCAATGCCAGACACAAGTGGGACTGCGAATGTTGCGCGTGTGACATGGCCACGAGTCCCGCCCCATAACAGAGGCAGCTTGATTTCTGCAAACTGACGCGCAAACACGTTTTCTATCGGACTGGCAGCGCGTGCAAGATGTGGCCGCAGCTGGGTCACCACTGACTGGGTAGTCACCTCTGGGGCCCCAGGATGCCAGACACTGGCCAAGCGAAGCCCTGAGCTCGGACGCTGAATCCCGAACACGGCCTGAGTCCAACTTGCGCGAGCCAAAATGGCTGCGGACTCCTCCTCCTGGTCCTCCTCCTCCTCCTCGTCCTCGTCCTCGTCCTCCTTCATCTTTTAGACATCATTCCTTCCCCTCCTCTTCCTCTTTCACCTCCTCCTCCTCCTCCTCTTCGTCCTCGTCCCCCTCCTCCTCCTTTTACTCATCCTTCCTTCCCCTCCTCTTCCGCCCCCCGTTCGTCCCCCCCTTCGTCCTCGTCCTCGTCCTCCTCCTCCTCCTCCTCCTCCTCCTCCTCCTCCCCTTCGTCCTCGTCCTCGTCCTCTTCCATCTTTTACTCATCCCTCCTTCCCCTCCTCTTCCTCCTTCACCTCCTCCTCCTCCTCATCCTGCCATCCTCCTTGATGGGGCCGGCAGCCTGGGAGGGCGGCGCCACGCCGGGGGACGAACGGGCCCGCGGGGCTGGCGGACTTCGGCGGCCTCGTCGGGCGGATTCGGGCGCGAGGGGGGGTCATATCAAAGCGCACGCAGCGTGTACATTTTACGACTCATGTGCATGCACATCCATATATATATATATGGATATATATATATATATATATATATATATATATATGTATAGAGAGATGTGTACGTATGTGTGCTTTCAGCTATTGGTACAGATTTACACATATACGAATGTGGATATGTATGCATGCAGATACGTGTATGGGCGTGTGCATAAATCTCTCTCTCTCTCTCTATATACTCGTAGATATGTACATATCCCCATGCAAATTTACACATGTGTGTATATATATATATATACGTGGGTGTAAACAAATATACGGACAACATCGTGCCTTCGGCACGTAGTGGAATGCCCCGAGGGCCATGCAACTCTGATGGGCTGATGTAATGGAGGAGCCGTCAAGATCTTAAAAGGCCCGGGCCACGACATTCCCGGGCGCTGTGGGCGGCGCAGAGGTTTCTCGCAGGGGCCTCCGGGGCGGTCCAATCGCCCAGGGCTGGGCTTTGTTGATCGTTTTGCTCTACCTGTTTTTCCCCACATCCAAAGTGGGCTTCTTGTTTTCTCTGGACACCCCGCGCTGGAACAAGAACCCACTCACTCACTCACCCACTCACTCACTCAGACGCTCACTCACTCACTCACTCACTCATCAGCATCAGCATCGTCATTGTCAACACCGCGCCACCAGCACTCGTCATCATCAGCACTCATCATCGTGCCATGTCCGTCATCACCAGCACCATCATCCATCGTAACTCACCATCATCATCACCATCATCATCATGATCCCCCCGCGCTCTGTTTATCAGTTTCCTAGTGTCTGATGCCAGCGCCGTCTGGAGTCTGACTGCACACGAGCGTGGGTGAGCAGAAGCACGGCGGCGCACACTTCACCCGATGTGAAAGAATGAAAACGGCTTGGGTAGGGCCACGGGGAGCCGAAAGACTAATTACGAGCGCGCGTAGATCATTCACGTACACCTCGCATGATCCCCCCGCGCTCTGTTTATGAGTTTCCTGGTGTCTGATGCCAGCGCCGTCTGGAGTCTGACTGCACGCGAGCGTGGGTGAGCAGAGGCACGGCGGCGCACACTTCACCCATATCACCCAGAACAGGATGTGACACCTACCTTGCTGCGCTGGGAGGAGTAGCTACACGCTTGCCACGGGCACTGAAAGCAAGCGGCGGCGGCGGCTGCACCGCGCGGCCTCTGAGAATCGAGCCCTTGAGCGCGTCTACCTGCTCCCCCAGCCAGCAGCGCAGCGCCAGGGGAAGCAGAGCGTAGTCTTTCATCATCATGCCTGACTTCTCGCAGCGCTGCACAATTTGGTAGACGTCCAACCGCCGCGACGTTGCACCTCGTACAGGTTGCGATGCTATATATATATGTGTATATATGTATATATATACATATCCCAAGAAGCGCCCGCATGGCGCAACTGGTAAGGTACAATATCTTGGCCGAGCAGTCGGCCTTGCTTACGAATTTCACGTACTAACTCTGGATAGGTAAACTGCCAGAAGCTCTCATTTCGTTTTCCGACGGCTAGAACCTGAAGAACTTCGCCCATCCATTCAAAACCTTGTTTGTCCCACAAGATGGTGTCGTCCTGGGTTCCCACCTTCGAGACCTGGTGGAGGTCTGACCTGTGTGCGAGCACGCGCCACATGGTGTCGACCTTCATGGCAGGTGGGACCAGCGAGCCCCTGGCGAGCTGCATTGTAGAGCCTGGGCGCAGGTAGGTGCAGAAAGCGACGATCGCCCAGATGGCCATGTCCAGGCGCCCCTCGTAGGCCAGCAGGGCGGCCAACCCTGCGACCGCCGGCAGGGTCAAGGGCTGTCGACTGCGCGGTGGGTCCAGCTTGGCCCCGCCCCTGGCAGCCCGCCAGGCTCGCGGAAGAGAAAGGTCGCCTAGCTTGCCAAAACGAGGTTGGAAGAACACCACGGCCGCGATCAACTTCTGGCCGATGCCCGCGTCGTAGCCCAGCATGCACATGGTCATGAAGGCGACGATGGCCACGTCGAAGTCCTGCACTTTGTCGGTGTTCAGCTTGCGCTCGTCGACGTAGTCCACCAGGCCTCGACATAGCTTTCGATATTGCGCCCAGGTTCGCTCTCCTAACGAGCTTCGTTCTAGCACCGAAACGTGCTTCATACCTGGCTCTTTTGCCATCTTCGCATGATGGATCTTGCGCCTCGGCACGCGATCCTGCACGAGCGGGTTGCCATCCTCCTCCGAGGTCGTGCCGTCCGAAGCTTCCAGACGGCTGGCGTCCCTCTCCGCCTCCTCCAGCAGCACGGGCAAGGGGAGGCGATCGCGTCGCTATTGTAAAGTAGCTTGCCACTTCTTCTCTAGTGGCAGCGGGTCCGTACGACGAAAAAGCACGCGAACTTCCCTCTCCTCCGCCGGAGCTGCTCTCTTGGCCTTCCTCACCAAGGACATGATGAGCCCAATCAAGTAAAGAGGTAGATCATGGTGGGACTTCATGCTTGGCCAAAACGGCTACAGGGCACTGCCGTTCTCGAGCAAGACGGCGTATATCAGGAGTGACGCTCAACTCGACCGTGCCCCCCCGATGCAGACCGGGGTCCCTTGAAGGTTTGTCGGAGCTGTTGAACTCACTCGGGATCCACCTGAACCCCACGGAGAGGTTTCGCGACAGCGCCAGCGCCGCCGCCCGCCGAACCTGCACCAGCACAGGGAAAGCACGGGCCCTGGATCTTGCAAAGCTGAGCGTGACACCGAGATTATCCCCAAGAGCCAGCAGACGACAGCTATGTACTCCAGGTTCCAAAACCACATTAGCGATCCCAAGGACTCCAGCTCTGGCTTCCCCCTCATGTACAGTCATCGTTCTCCTCCAGGAATGGCAGAATAGCACTTCCCAGTCTTTTCCCACAAGCCCCTCGAGCGGAACCTCGGGAAACGACAAGTCTTGCTCCCAAAGCTCCGAGACGCCCTCGAACGACGGCGGCGGCGTCACAAACACCAGGGGGTCATCAGGGTCGAGGCAAGAAAGCGCATGCCCACGAGCCTGCGCAGCATCCCGACGAACAAATCTAGCTCTCTCTTGGGCTCTCCCTGAGCGGCCGCCCAGGCAGGAGATCTAGTAGCAACACAAGCCCCCGCACCCTCAGGGCAGGAGTCATACGTCAACACTTCTCCAAGCCAGCAGCGGGACCAGTCAGAACGGATAAGAGGCATGAGGTAAAGGGAAGACTCGAGCTCCTCACGCGCTGTTGGCCACAATGGAGCCCACGAGTGACGGCACCGCCGAGCGAACTTGTAGACCGAGGCGAAGCAGGAGAGGAGAGGACGCTGAAGCATAACGAGGTAGGTGCAGTGGCCCAGAAGAACCGCGAGGGCCTTTCCAGTTACCTTGGGCGCCTCCAAGAAAGCCTCCAGAGTCCAACGAATCTTCCAGTGCCGCTCCCCCGCAGGCCTGAAACACGTTAGGTCCCCGTTGAACTCGATCCCAAGGGCGTCCCGGACCTGGCCAGCATCCTGGACTTCGTGACGCTGCACTTTGTTAGCGTTAAGAACGTGTATGATGTTATCAAGCGACTTCTGGACCTCAATCTTGTCCGCTCCCAAGACCCCCGCGTTGTCCACATGCGCGTAAAAGACGGGCGCGGAGTCCTTACTTATGATGAGCCCGCCCCCCCTGTCCTCCACCGCCACAGAGCCCCCCATCCCAGGGGCCTCCCGAACCAGGCGAGCATTGATGCGCTGGGCCCAGAAGACCGACCAAGAGAAGCCCATGGGGAGCATAGCCATGGCGGCCCACGCAAGCCCGTCTCCAGGAACCTCCCGCCCCCGAACATGTGCCAGACCTAGCTCTCGTGCGCGAGCGGGGGGTAGGCAACAAACGATCGCCCAAGTCGCTGTCTATACCGATTCTGTGGAAGCAGTTATGCCTCAAAAAGCTCAACACCCCCCTCCACCTCCAGGCGGGCGAAACTCTCGGGCGTGGCCAGCAGAGTACTAGGAGGATCTCGGAAAAGCTGGTTAGTGCGTATCGCATCGATGATAAGCCGCTGTCTTCCATCCTTTTTTCGAACAAAGAACTGGGTGGCGATCTCTTTGGGCGTAGTCGACCACCTGATGAGACCACGACCGTGCAACATCTTCAGAAAGCGAACGTACTCGTGCCGTCGAGTGCGAAACTTCTGGTCAAAAAACGGGTTAATAGACTCGCCGTAGTCTCTCATTTGCATCACTTCCTTCACATCTCTCATCATGCCCCCCCCCCCCCCCCCCCCCCCCCTAAAGTTCACCACCGCCTCCCTGTCCTCATGAGAAACCAAGTCCTGAAGCAACGTCCTGTCCTGGGCTCCTTCGGGCAGAGAGACGAGGGCTCGATCGAACTCGACGACCGTGGAAGCTGCGTGGTCATAACCGCACTTGGCCTGGAGGAGCTCGCGCACGGCCCCCTCCATATCCAAACAAGGCGGCACAGGCGGCTGTTGGGCAACTCGTCCCGCGACAAAATCGTGAATCTCGCTCACCACCTCTTGGCGAACGAGAGGGCTCGAAGCTCGGAAATATAACCAATTGAGGCCCGTCCAAACCTCCCCGAACTCACGCAACTGATGGCTCCTGAGGCCCGCTCTCCGCCTGCACCTTCTCGAGAGACGCGTCGGCGGAGAAGCAGTGTACTTAGCGGGCGGGGCGACTTAATGACTTATGTAACCACATTAACCATTCTTATAACCATGTGAAATATTTTTATAACCACTACAAACATTGATATAACGAATGTAATTGCCCATGCCCAACATATAAGTTTTCGAAAAGTTATAAGTAGTTGCACGGGTTATAACTCGGCGGAAGTTGACTTATAACTCGACGCGTTATCTTCGCAACTATAGTTGCGAGTTGCCGTTGGTTGTTATAAGTCACTTGTGCAAAACCGTCATTCATGATGCGCACATACACTAACTCCGCAAGAACAGTTGTGAACTTGTGAAAGTTAGGTGGGTTACGGACTGGACGTTAAGATAGTTATATCAAGGTTGTGAAACAGTTATGGAAAGCTGAAAACAATTATGGAGTTATGAAAAAGTTATGAACGAGTTATGAAACAGTTAACAAGTTATGAAAAAGTTATGAAAAAGTTATGAAAAAGTTACGAACACATATAGAACAGTTATGAAAATTTATGAAAATGTGTAATCATGCAGTTTATGCAAGCCGCCTTGGGACTCTGTCTTGGGAGTCTGTCTTGGGAGTTTGTCTTGGGGGGGGACGGTGGCCGTCTTGGGAGTCTGTATTGGGAGTCTGTCTTGCGGGGCCGTCTTGGGAGTCTGTCTTGGGGGGGGGGCGGGGGCGGGCGTTTTGGAATGCTGTCTCGGGGGGGGGGGCTTCTTGGGAGGGTTGTCTTGGGAGGGCTTGTCCTGCTTTCCCCTGCTCCCCCCCTTTCCGCGGGCTGCGCCGCTTGGGGGGCTGTCTTGGCGGGGGCTTCTCCTGCCTTCTCCTGCTCCTCCTCCCCTCCTGCTCCCCCCCCCCCTCTCCTCTACCCCCCTCCCTCCTTCCCTCCTCCCCCCTCTCTCCTCTCCCCCCCCCATCTCCCCTCTCCCCCCCTCCCTCCTCCCCCTCCCCCCTCCGCCCTCGTCGCCGCGTCGGCTCCGACCGCCGCCGACGCGCGGCCCCCGCGCTGCGCCGCCGCCGACCCTGCAGGCGACGGCGTCGCCGTCGTCGTCGTCGTCGGCGTCGCCGTCGCGGGCCCGGACAATCCGGCGTTTTTTTGTTTTCGGCCCGTGGATGTCCAATTCGTTTTTCGCACCGAATGGTTGGGCCCCGGGGCCCTGGGGGCCCCAAAGGCCGAGAACGATGCGTTGGAGGTCCAGGGAGAGGGGGAAGGGGGCGGCGAGGAAGAAGGAGGAGGGAAGCCCCGAAGGGAAGAGTAAGGAGGATGGGGAACGACGTCGGAGAAGAAGGGAGGACGAAGAGGAAGGAGTCAGGAGGACGAGGAGGAAGACAGAACTGAACCGAACAGAGCACGACAGAACAGAGCACGACAGACGCAGGAGAACATAGCATGACAGTACAGAGCATGACAGAACATAACATAACATAGCGGGCGTTCAAGATAATCAAGCTTCGCGCGTCGCAGTTTGGGCGTCGCAGTTTGGGCAGTGGCCGAAGGCGCGAAGATAATCACGCTTCGCGCGTCGCAGTTTGGGCGCCAAGATAATCACGCTTCGCGCGTCGCAGTTTGGGCGTCGCAGTTTGGGCAGTGGCCCAAGGCACGAAGATAATCGCGCCTCGCGCGTCGCAGTCTGGGCGCCAAGATAATCGCGCTTCGCGCGTCGCAGTTTGGGCAGTGGCCCGAGGCGCGAAGATTGCCGTCTTATCAGGGCGGCTGCGCGAGGGCGCGAAGATTGCCTTGGAAGAACGGCGGTCCCTCACCCGTTCCCATTTTGGCTCAGAGGGTACAGTTTGTTGTATCATGGATTCTGTTATTCCACCCGCGCTTTTCTCAGAATGCACATGGGGCCCGTCTCCTGTTGCAGGCATGTTGACAGCGACCGATCGGAGAATGTTGTGGCGTGAGTTTCGATGTAGAGTTCAAGTTCGTGGACGCCGAGGAGCCTGGAAGTGTCTTTACGCCACGGGTCCGGCATACGCATTGCCAGCGGCTTGGTCGAATGCTATGTGGCGGATCTCGTTCAACAACTCGTTGGCCCTCGGGAACGCAGTCCACGGCCGTGGCTCGCCGTGGACGGACAGCTACCAGTGGCCGCCGAGGGCGGACAGCTACCAGTGGCCGCCGAGGACGGACAGCTACCAGTGGCCGTGGACGGACAGCTACCAGTGGCCAACAGCGTCATCACCTAGCTACCAGTGGCCCGGCATCACCTCGGCGGCTCCAGGCACGTGGGAAAACCAAGCCGACGGAGTCCCCATCAGCGTGGCGCGAGGCATCTCGGATGAGCCAGCCAAGATCGAGTCGAAGCTGAGCACTGTAGACGAGGCGGGCGAGACTGATGAGCCAGCGCTCGACCTTTCAGCGGAGCGTTGTAGCTCGACTTTGCCGCAAGATTGGCCCGCTGTTGATTAGTGTTCATTTTTCCCTTGGCGCGCAGCCACTGTTAATTGGATGAGTTCCATAGGTGGCTGCGCGATCACTGTTAATTGGATGAGTTCTGATGCTCGCGCGAGCACTGTCGCGTGGGAGGGTCGAGCATGGCATCGGTGGCGAAAACGACACAGAGAAAGAGCACGCCCTTGCGTCCTTGCTTACGCGGCTAATCCTGGCGCACTTTGGACGTCCAAACGCATCCATTCTGGGAGGCCCAAGGGCCTTGTGTCCTCACCTTGCGTTTGTTTGTCAATTTCGACGGCGCCGTTCTCACTATCGCCCTCCTCCCCTTGTCCAGCTCCTCCTCCTCCTCCTGGCTTGCCCCGCCCCCGCCCGAACGGATCCGGGCGTTTTCGGGGGCCCCCCATCGCTCGTCGCCGCGGCCGGGCGCAGCCAGAGAAACTGGTGCGCGTGGACCCCGAGAGGTGCCCAGGGGGGGGGCCATCCGAGAGGCAGGGAGAAAGTGGGGGGAGGGGGAGGGAACTGATGGGAGAGGGAAGGGGGAGGTGAGTGAACTCTGGCCCACGAGGCGACCCCATATGGCGAAGCGCCCGCGGACGCTGTCGCTGATTGCGGCGGCCCCGACCGCCAGCACCCATGATATGGCCCGCGCAATGACGACCCTATGGGACCCCGACGAACCGAGCACGACGACGAGACATCACCTTCGAAAAGAACTCGATGAGCTGATTGAGACAATCACGCCTTATGGGAGACTTATACAAGAGATGCAGTTTGATGCTTTGGGACAACCTGCCAAGTTTCTATATGCGCAGCCGGCTGCTTTGATTTGGATGGCTTGCGCCCTGAATCCAAAGTTCGGCGATTTTACCAGCTCGTGTGTGAATGATGGGCGCCCTCTGCGGCTCACGATCTATGCTGGCGAATTCACGGCTGGGAACGTTCTCGGTTTCGAGCCCCGCAGTGTGATGGCAGTCTACTACACGTTTGCCGACTTCCCTGCGTACTTCAGAAAACGCACCAACTCTTGGTCCAGGGGGCCCGCGTGCGCGCACTCCCGCACTACAGGGGGGGAGAGAGAGAGAGAGAGAGAGAGAGAGAGAGAGAGAGAGAGAGAGAGAGAGAGAGACAGAGAGAGAGAGAGACAGAGAGAGAGAGACAGAGACAGAGAGAGAGAGAGAGAGAGAGAGAGAGAGAGAGGACGACGACGACGACGACGACGACGACCACGACGACGACAACGTCGACGAAGAGGAAAATGAGGAGGGGGAGGAGGGGGGGTGAGGAAGGGGAGGGGGGAGGGGGAGGGAGGAAGGGAGGGGGCGAAGGCCCCTCAGGAGGAGGAGGAGGAGGAGAGGGGGCGCGCGGGCCCCTCGAAAGGTTCGCATTAGGCATCGTGGACGTCAATGCGCTGAAAAACATCGAGGGCGGCATGTCAGCAGTTACTGCTGCCATCATGCGCATATTTTTCCCGAGGGACGGCCTGAACCTCGAAGAAATCGGTTTCAACATCCCCACGACCCAGGGCGAGAAGCATATCCGCATGAAGTTTGCTTTTTTCTGCCAGGACGAAAAATCGTTCAAGATGATGTACGAATGCGTTGGTGCCTCGGGAAATCGCCCATGCATTTTATGCCAGAACATCATATCTCATCGAATGGGGATCGAGGGCCACGACTATTTCAAGACGGTTGCAGAGGCTCGATGGAATGATTGCGTCCTCCACACCGATGCATCGATAATGAGGCTCCCGCCCGCGCCCCCCGGGCATCCCTGGGCAAGGAGGAGGAGGAGGAGGAGGAGGAGGAGGAGGAGGAGGGGGGAGGAGGGAGGAGGGAGGATCTCAAGGAGGGGGGAGCGAGGAGGACGAGGGGGGAGGAGGGGGCGGGAGGAGGGAGGAGGGAGGAGGGTGGAGGAAGAGGAGGAGGGAGGATAGAGGATGGAGGACGGAGGAGGGAGGATGGAGGAGAGAGGAGGAGGAGGGAGGGAGAGTTTCTCGGCAGAGATCGCCCGAAGCAGAGCAAGCGTCACGCGCGCGGGGGCCCGCGGTTGCGGGCGCGGCAGTTTCAAGAGACCGCAGATGCAATCCAACATGCTCGCTCCACTTTGGGCAACACGGCTTATAAAAAAGAAGTGACAGCTCTAGGACTTCACTACGTGCCCGGAGGCGTCCTTTTCGACCCAGCGAGCAAAGCCGTGTGCCACGTTCCGAGTGCCACATTCTTCGATTACATGCATTCAGCACTTGCCAGTGGAGGGGTGGCGCAGCACCACGTAAACTCTTTCTTGATCCACGTTCGGGACCATTTCAACATAACCCCCGCAGATTTGGACAAGTTTGCAGCGACGATAAGAATGCCAAAGGCTTTCACCAAATTGAGCGATTCCTTTTTCCAGAACCGAGTTCGTTTGGAGGGCTCATGTATCAAAGCGTTCGCTGGAGAAATGTTGTCAGTTGTTAGTGTCTTAGCACTCTTTTGTAGGATGGTGGCCGCTGATATACCTGGCCTCGAGGCCCATGTACGTTGCATGTTCACACTAGAAGAACTAAACGATTGGTTGGTCATTGCCCCTGAGCACCTTCTGGTCCGAAACACAGATCGGGTCCACTACTTAGTAGAAGTATACCAGGAGATGGTCCCCGAATTGTGCCCATCTACAGAAAGGCCGAAACTCCACTATTTAGTGCACATACCGCAGTACATTGAGATGCACAAGTGCATGTTCACGGCGTTCGCGCCGGAGAGAAGGCACAAGTTGGCGAAGTCAATCAGCAACAACTGTTTTGGCCAGGCTCTGAACATGCATCCGCTCAAGAAGCTGACTGCGATGCACCTTGAAGCGTTGCAGAACGAGGAAACTTACAAAGCTGATTTCCTTCACAACCCCAAGCCCGCCCCAGAGCTTCAACAATGGTTCCATGGGCACTGTAAAATATAAATGGGGGGAGGTTTGTATCTTCTAACCCTGGCGCCACCCCCGCTTCTCGCCAGCCCAGGCTCCAGGAGATGACTGGCCAGGATCTACGCCATTTTGAGTTGCGCCTATCGACGCGCATGCAGACTCATCGTGGCCAAGTTCAAGTAGGTGAGCTTCTATGGTTTCTGCGCCAGGGCAGGCGCGCCTTGTGCTCGCCGAAAGGTTTTCTCGAGGCGGGCCAATCTCATTATGCTATCGGGGACGGCTTTGAGCAGCTCGAACATGGCAAGTTTAAGCGTTCGGAGTCCGGCCGTCTGCTTTGTTTTGACATGGCAGACTTTGGTGGAAGCCTTGCGTGGGCCACTGTCGATGTAGGAATTTTTCCATTATTCCCTCGATTGCCACTGTCATTGTGAATGCCCGTCGGGCCTCCTAGGGATAAGGGAGGGAATGGAGGAGCAGGGGGGAGGGAGGAGGAGGGGGAGGAGGAGGAGAGGGAGGCGGGAGAAGGAGGAGGGAGGAAGGAGGAGAAGTGAAGTTGGAAGAAGGAGAAGGAGGAGGAGGAGGAGGAGGAGGAGAGGGGGGTATATCGAACCCTTCGACCACAGAGCCGAACCCCTCAGCCAGGGAACCGAACACCTCAGCCAGGTCCTCCCCCTCCTCCTCCCCCTCCCCCTCCTCTTTCCCGCGCTCCTCTCCCTCCTCCTTCCTCCCCATCCCCCGGCTGCCCCGCTCCCGGAGGGGTGCGGCGTATCTAGATGAGGATGGGCTCGGGGATCTATGCCTGCGCATGCGCGCGGGGGCAAAGCTTGTCGGCTGCAGCGCGCTTGTACAGGCAAGGGTAACGATTGCAAAGCAGCAGCAGCTCTGGTGTACAGACAGCGGCCGACGCCTTCGAAACAAGTGCCAATGCCGCCCCGTGCCCCGAGACTGAGGGGGAGAGAGGAGAGTGGTATATACAAATATATATATACACACATATGCACATACAGAAACTAAACGCATGTCTATATGACGCGCTTCCAAAAAACAACAAAATGGCTTCCAGGAGGCCCAGGGCGCCTCCAAGAGGCCGACGCTGGACGCAGCTGGTAACTGTGGGGTTGCTCCGCCAGATGCAAGGCCCCAGACACGCTGCGAGACGATTTGGAGCCATCGACCCCGTCTTTCTCGGGCCGAGCTGACCACTGCGGATACGGCGCCAAAGAGTAACCGAGTTGTGCTGGTGCTTTCGACCCTGCCGTGTCTTGCGGCCGCCCGAGCTGGATCGATCCGCGATGGCAGGCCGCCCCCCGTGACCACCGTAAGATAGCCATTTTTGGTCCAAGCCGTTGAAGTTGCAGCCTCGCACTTCGCTCCTGCAAAGGCGAACGATCGCTCGTAGACCTCAGCCGATGTCGGGCGCCTCTGCTCCGGTCGTCAGTGCTGCGCAGGGCGCGGCTGGCGACGCCTCTGGTTCGGGCGGCTCGTCCATGGCCAACCTTTGTTGTTCGTGTTCCAAGCCTCTGGGTGACAACGGAGTTTTGGTCTTCCGCGCTGGCCACAAGAAGGCAGACGCAGGGGTCTTCAGGTGCAGGGTGTGCCACAATTTGAAAAGCCGCATGGGCCACATGTTCACGAAGGGACTGCTCGATCGCTCAAGGTTCAACGCGGTTGGGGTCGATCAGAGGACCTCCATCCTCGAGGGGGCTAAGCATCTCTACGGCGACAAGCTCAAACTCTACATCGAAGAGTCCCTCGAGCGCATCAGCGAGACCAGTGAGACCAGCCTCTTCAAGGGCACTGGCGTGTTCAAGGACGAGAGCGAGTTGGAGACTATGTTCAAGGATAAGCCGAATGTGCTGGCGGCGATCTACCGCAACGCCAGGACAATCACGTGCGCCACGACTGAGCGGAAGTTGTGGGAACTCCCGACTTACGAGACAGTCCACGTTCACAAAGAGCAGACGACAGAGATCCGGAAGCGCAAGGTCCACAACGAGTCCACAGCAAAAGCAGCGAAGCAGCCCAAAACAAAACCGGAGGATGGGCCCAACGATCCCGCGGGCCCGCCCAAGGACCAGAAGCAGCTGACGGCGTCGGACACCAAGAGGCTGAACGCAGCCGTCGACAAGGTTTCGAGCCAAAGAGAGATATGGCTAATATATGGGCCGAGGTTTCGAGCCAAGTTTGAGCCGAGGTTTGAGGAAAGGTTTCGAGCCAATGTATATATATATACACAGAGAGATAGAGGAGTGAGTGAGTGAGGACTATATACATATGCGTCTATATATAGAGAGAGAGAGAACAGGAGGGGAAGCGAGGAGAGAGCGGGAGAGATAACTTATAAGGAGGGGGCGACCCAGCCTGTGCCCCACCTGACAGGGCGGCGGTTCGGGGGAGGAGGAGGTGGATACATATGAGAGAGAGAGAGAGAGGGCCGAGGAATCTGCAGCGGGGGTCGGACCGCCTCCCCATCCTCATCCGGCCCCCGTCCCCCGCCCCTTCCTCCAGCGCCCCCACCTCCCCCTCTCCGTCGACGCCCCTCCACTTTCCCTGCTTCCCGCGAGGTGCAGAAGGAGAAACTCGCTTTCGGGGGCTTGGTCGCTAACGTGAAGGCTCCGGAGATGTCCGATTACATTTCTGCCCGGACGCTCCAGGCCGCCATTGATGCTGAGACGACGCTCGAGCAGCTCGAGAAAACTTTGGGCATGGCTCTGACTGCTGAGACCGTGGCCAAAGGGTTCGTCAAAGATGCCTGCGCCGAGGTGGCTTCGGCGCTGGAGGAGTGCAAGCGTCTGAAGCCCAGGGTCCAGGGGGCGCTGGGCGAGAAGGCGGAGGAGGAGGGTGAGCCGGAAGAGGAGCAGCAGGAGGTTCCTGCCAGTGAGGGAGACACGATGGTCGCTTAACGGTCCTGTCTTGCAACCACACACGGTGGTCGATTAACGGTCCTGTCTTGCAACCACGAGACGACGAGTTGGCGGGTGTACAGTGCAGCCTAGAAGTGCAGGCTAGACTGCAACCCTGCCGTTGCCCTGTTTCGCGATGACGCTTTGGAGGGTGTATAGCGCAGCTTTGACTGCATCCCTGCCACTGCTCTCTCAATGGGCGCATTCGTCCCTCGCCTTGCGCTGCAGCTTTCAGATATCCAGCGTTGCTTCTGTTCCAGTTGCGCCTAGTTGGTCAATGTCATGACCCTCGCGCGGCGAAAGCCGATGGCAATTTCGAGGAGGCGTGGCCCCCTTACTGCTTCGCACACTCATCTTGTATCCGAGATCGAGAGACGATGTCCAGGCGAGTTGTCCATTCGACGACGCCGAAGGCGACGACGAAGACGACGACGACCGACCGACCGACCGACCGACCGACCGACGACGACGACGACGCCGCCTCCTGCTGCTGCTCGTGGCCCGTGCGCTGCTTTGTGTTTTCGTGTCTGCCTCCCTCTCCCACTTATCCATTATGTCGCCTCCAGGTCGTCATCCCTCCTCGTCCTCCCCTCGCTTGCATCCTCCCTCATCGTTTCGCTCTTTCGACTCTTTCGATGTCCCTGCCTGCCTGCCTGCCACTGCCTGCACTTTTGCACATCCTTCCGGATTCCTTGGCTTTGCCCGTCCGCCGCCCCCCGTGCCACTCGCCGCCGCGGCTGGATTCGCCTCGAACCGTTTCCTCCTTCGTTGTCTCCCTCCGCTCTTTCCTCCCCTCGCCTCCCCCCTCCCGTCCTCTCCCTCTCGGCTCCTCGGCTTCCTCCCGCTCTCTCTGCCTTGCCCCGCCTCGGGGCGGCGGCCTCCTGCGGGCGCGAAAGGTTGAACCTGTCTTGGAGGCCTCGAAGCCCTCTTGGGGCCATCTTGGAAGGCATCGATCAAAAAAGGGGAGGGAGGGCAATGAGGCCCCCCCCCCTTCGGGAGCTTCCAGAATAGCTTATCGGGGCGGTCTTGGGGTCCTTCTTGAGGCCTTCGTGAGCGATCTTAGCGAACTCAAGCAGTAGTTATCATTAAACATACCCTATAGGCTTGGCCGCTCCGCGGGTTCCCCCCCTTGTCCTTGCCCCTCGCCCGCCCTGCCTGAGCCCGTGCGGGCGGCGGAGTGGGGGAGCCCAGTTGCGGGCTTCAACCATCCCTTGGGTGGGCGGCCATGCCCATCAGCCTCACTTCTTTCTGAGTCGACGCGCTTCGTTGCCCCATGAGGGGCTCCACTTAAGGCCCCAAGGGCAGTGCTCACACATGAGGGGCTCCACTTAAGGCCCCATGAGGGGCTCCACTTCTTAAGGCCCCAAGGGCGTCGCCCCCGTCGTGGCCCAACTGCACATGGTTGGGTCTTTCGCCAAGAGAAGGGTGACTCATTGGCGCTGTTTGGCCCGAACAATACTTCCACTCGGGCCCTCCCACAGCCCTTGCTTAACCCGCGCGGCCCATCGCCATGGCCGACGCGCCCATCGAGATCAAGTGTTGCACGTGCGGCGGGTCTGCTGGCCCGAATCCTGTCAGGAACGGCCTCCACAGCCATCGTTGCCGACTTTGCGCGAACTTCAGGAATCGCTTGTACAGGATTCTCAATAAAGCTGGGCAGCTGTCCTACTCGTATGCCATGTCCAGCAACGAGGTTAAGCAGACGTTCGCCAGAGATAACAACACTAAGCACGGCAACAGTTTAATGATGGCCGTCCAAGAGGCATTTGGCGGGGGAGGCGCCGTGGCCATCGAGCAGAAGGCCGAGGAGGTTTCGACAAGTGCTGGGTCCCCGTCTCCCAGCGCATCTTCCAGATCACCCGACGCATCAAGCCCGCCAGCTGCCGGATCACCCGACGCATCAGACTCGCCACCCAGCCCTTGCGCGGCAGATGCCGGATCGAGCAGCGCGGCGAGCAGCTCGGGGAGCACATCGGGATCCTCAACGCGTGGCTTGGCGATCCAATTCGCTGACTTGCAGATTCAGGATGAGGAAATCCCGAGTTCCCCGATGGCCAAGAGGAGGAGAGTGTGCAAAACGTTGGCCGACGATCTCCACATGGCCAGGATGCGCCTCGCCATGTGCTCGTCCTACCTTGACTCCGTTCTATCCGACCCCAAGCTCAAGGGCCCCCACGTCGTGGATGCATTTCTTGCAATCAACCGCATGAAGAATGCCAACATGAGCCTTCATCTAGAAATCGATGCCGTCCTCTCCGGCGAAGAGTTCATGTGGCCCTCAGGTGGCAAGATGGAGCTTCTTGTCAGAATATCGGAGCAATGCGACATCTGCTGCGTGGTCGGGGCTCGCATCACGACTGGTATGATTCCGTTTGAGCCAATCTTCTAATATGTTTGTTGTGGCTTGGACCCAGCGCTAACGGCTTCCTGCTGCGCGGATCGATTCTGTATAGTTGGCGCGTGTCCACTCACCCTGTACAGATGGGTTGAGCGTTTCGCCTCGCAGCCGAGCCATCTCTGATTGCTAACTCGCCGAGCTGCCATCCGCCTCGGACTTGAAACGGAGCCTCTTCCCAACTCCTCTTCCTCCTCCAGCTCGTCCTCCTCCTCCCCCATCCTCCTTCCTCCCCCATTCCACCCCTCGCTCCTCCTCCCTTTTCCTCTCTCCACCTCCTCCTCTTCCTCCAGCCCTTCTTACCCCCTCCTCTCCCTGCCCGTCTCTCTTGGGCGGCGGCGCAGCCGGCCCGCCTGGGGTCTGCTCGAGGGGGTCGAACTTGCAAGGGGCCTCGCGTCGGGACGCGGCAATCAGGCTTCCCTCGCGCCCGATGCCGAACTCCTGTTGCTCTCGGAGAGGGGCCCAACTCACGAATCCATTCCGCGGTTCGAAATCCAATCGGCTTCAGGGCCCAGATCCACATATAGACGTCCAAAATCCCCCCAAACTCCCCAAAATACGTCAATCCGGACCCCCCCAAAATCCCCCCCCCCCCGAAAACCCCTCGTCCGTACGGATCCGTACGGACGCCGTACGGATCCGTACGGACATCCGTACGGTCCGTACGGACGTCCGTACGGATCCGTACGGAGGATGGGGTTTTCGGGGGGGTGGGGGATTGGGGGGGTCCGGGTTGGTGTATTTTTTACGGGCGCAGCCCGTAATTTGATTCTCGCGAGGTAGACACTGACAGACTGAACTGAACCACCAGGCCGTTAGATGGCAGTTTTATTTCCGCGGGTGAGGATATTTCGGGCGGCAGTTTTAAGCCAGCTGGTGAGCATATTTCGGTGGCAGTTTTAAGCCAGCGGGTGAGGATATTTCGGTGGCAGTTTTAAGCGCCAGCGGGTGAGGATGTTTCGGTGGCAGTTTTAAGCCCAGGCGGGTGAGGATATTTCGGTGGCAGTTTTACGCCAGGGGGGTGGATATTTCGGGTGGCAGGTTTAAGCCAGCGGGTGAGGATATCTCGCGTGGCAGTTTTAAGCCAGCGGGTGAAGATATTTCGGATGAGGATATTTCGGGTGGCTGTTTTAAGCCAGCGGGTGAGGATATTTCGGGTGGCAGGTTTAAGCCAGCGGGTGAGGATATCTCGGGTGGCAGTTTTAAGCCAGCGGGTGAGGATATCTCGGGTGGCAGTTTTAAGCCAGCGGGTGAGAATATTTGGGTGGCAGTTTTATGTCCGCGGGTGAGGATATTTCGGGTGGCAGTTTTAAGCCAGCTGGTGAGCATATTTCGGTGGCAGTTTTAAGCCAGCGGGTGAGGATATTTCGGTGGCAGTTTTAAGCGCCAGCGGGTGAGGATGTTTCGGTGGCAGTTTTAAGCCAGCGGGTGAGGATATCTCGGGTGAGGATATTTCGGTGGCAGTTTTACGCCAGCGGGTGAGGATATTTCGGGTGGCAGGTTTAAGCCAGCGGGTGAGAATATCTCGCGTGGCAGTTTTAAGCCAGCGGGTGAAGATATTTCGGATGAGGATATTTCAGGTGGCTGTTTTAATCCAGCGGGTGAGGATATTTCGGGTGGCAGGTTTAAGCCAGCGGGTGAGGATATCTCGGGTGGCAGTTTTAAGCCAGCGGGTGAGGATATCTCGGGTGGCAGTTTTAAGCCAGCGGGTGAGAATATTTGGGTGGCAGTTTTAAGCCAGCGGGTGGGGATATTTCGGGTGGCAGTTTTAAGCCAGCTGGTGAGCATATTTCGGTGGCAGTTTTAAGCCAGCGGGTGAGGATATTTCGGTGGCAGTTTTAAGCGCCAGCGGGTGAGGATGTTTCGGTGGCAGTTTTAAGCCAGCGGGTGAGGATATCTCGGGTGAGGATATTTCGGTGGCAGTTTTACGCCAGCGGGTGAGGATATTTCGGGTGGCAGGTTTAAGCCAGCGGGTGAGGATATCTCGCGTGGCAGTTTTAAGCCAGCGGGTGAAGATATTTCGGATGAGGATATTTCGGGTGGCAGTTTTAAGCCAGCGGGTGAGGATATTTCGGGTGGCAGGTTTAAGCAAGCGGGTGAGGATATCTCGGGCGGACGAGGCAAGAGGCGGCGGGGGGGGGATTTCATTGAAAATGGACGACGGGGGGGGGAGATCAGCTCGAGGGCGGAGGACGCGGACGGGATGAGGAGGCGGCAGAAGGGAGGAGGAGGTGGAAGTGGAGGAGTCGAAGGAGGAGGAGGAGGAGGTGGTAGAGGAGGAGGAGGAGGAAGAGGAGGGAGGAACCGAGAAGAGCTCTGTGCTCGGCGCGGGCATCCAGCCGCCACGCGATGCATCATCTGTATGGTCGGCCCAGCCGACGGCTACGCCTCCAGCGAGGTGCTGCGCCCGTATATATGCTCGCCCCTTGGCGCGGGGCTGGCGGGGGGCCAAGGGGCGAGCTGTCCGGTGATTGGGTGATTTTGGGAATTTCGGAGGGGAGGGTCCGGATTTTGGGGGTCCGGATTTTGGGGGGTTTGGAGGTTTTGGGGGATTTGGGGAGTCCGGATTTGGGGGGCGTTGGGGGATTTTGAAGGTTTTGGGGGATTTGGAGCCCCCATTGCACCTGCGGTCTGCAGGCCTACAACCCCACTAAACGTTCCTCGAGATCGTGGGTCCTCAGCTGTCTAGGCGTCTCGCGGCGGGTTGCCCCGCGCGCTTGCTGAGGACGTTTACATTCGCAGGGGGAACGCTCTGCCTCTTCGACGCGCCGCCCCGCTGCGCCCCGTCCCCCTTCCTCCTCCCTCTCATCCCCCTCGCCCCCATCCCTCCCCCCCCCCCCTCTCCTCGCAACCCTCCATTGCCCTCCTTCAGGTCTTGGCCTGGGAGCTGATATCAGAGGGGGGCGCGATTTTCGAAGAGGTTAAGTGATTCCCTTGCCGCGTCCTGATCCTTATAACCTCTCAGAGATAAGCCAGAAGCCATGGCTCCGGCAGTCTCCAAGACGAAGTGCCGCCCTGCGAGTTCCCCATCAATGTTGAACGATGTCGATTGGATGTTATCTAAGACCCCAGTGCCCGACATGGGCTTGACAACCAATCCCTTGAATTCTTGACGCTTCGCGAATCCCCGCGATGCCCAGGCGAGTTGAGGCGGCCAAGGAAGCGCGGGGGCAGATAAGGGGGGCAGCCGAACCGTGCGAAGGAGGGAGGAGAGGAAGGAGGAGGCTGGATGGATGGATGAGGGAGTGGGGAGAAGAAAGATGATTAGGATGAAGATGATGAGGAGGAGGAGAAATACAGAAACATGAATAGGAGGAAGGATAAGCAGGAGGAGGAGAGCGAGCAAAAGGGCCAGAGGTCTTCGGAATGCCTCTCGGAGCCACTTGGGATATCTCTTGGCCGTTTCTTGGAGGCCTTTTGGGACGTCGGGGGGGTCTCTTGGGCGCCTCGGGCGGGGGCAGCTTGGGGATCTCTTCGAGACTTATTGGGGGCCCCTGTGGGCTATCCTGGGGCTACTTGGGGCCATATTGGGGCGCCTTGGGGATTCCTGGGCGCCTCTTGGAGCCATCTTGGCAATGTCTTGGAGCGTTCTTGGGGCCTCCCCGGGCATCTTCGGAGCCACCGTGAGGCATCTTAGGGTATCTTCAGCCATCTTGGAGATCCTCTTGGGCTCTCCGAAGCGCTCTCGGAACCGCCTTGGGCCGTCTTGGACGCCCCAGCCCCTCGCGCCTCCCTCCCCCCAATCAGGTCCAGGAGAGAGGGGGGGGGGGCACCTTTCCCCGAAGGCAAACAAGGATGTTGGAAGAGAAGAACGCCTGCGCCCAGAGGGCGAGTGGGATTTCAAACGGCCGCTTCGGATCGCCTTGCCATGCGTTGGCGTGGACGGGTGCGGCCACGCCCTGGAGGCTTTGAAGATTAAGTACGTGGCCCGACACGTGTATGATCTAGAAGCTGGTTACAAGGACGCGCTGGCAGCGCACCTTGGCCCCGACGTGGCCAAACTTGGCAAGAAAGATGGCGACCTCACCCAGGCCGCGGGAATGAATGACCCTTGCCAGTGGACGGGGGGTCGCGCGAACGCGCGAAGATAACCGCGGACGGGGGGCGGCGCGAAAGCGCGAAGATAACCGCGCGAGGAGGGCCAGAGTAAACCCAGCGCACATCACTGATGCTGCAATGCTCCCTCCAGCCCCAAGTCCGCTCCTAGAGAGAGAGAGAGAGAGAGAGAGAGAGAAGCGTAAGGAGGAAGGGGGGAAGGGCAGGGGGGGATGAGGAGGAGGGGGAGGAGGAGGAGGATGAAGAGGAGGAGAGGCATGCGTTTACCTCCTTTGCGAGGTACCTCTCTCTGGCATCAAAGGTTGCGACGGGTTAGTATCCGGGCCGCCGTGCCCTCCATGGGCTGCCTGTGGAGACCACAAGGGCTCCGACGACCCTAGAGCAAGCGTTTATCTGACGGTCCTTGCGTGGTGCATCAAGATGATAAAGCTCGGCGAGTTGCTGTTCGTGTTGGTGGGAAACGTCAAAGGTTCCGCGGGAAACTCTAGGTGGAGGAGGAGGAGGCGAAGAGGAGGAGGGGGAGGAGGGGGGGAAGGAGGAGGGAGAGGCGCAGAGGAGGAGGAGGAGGAGGAGGAAGAGCCCCTTACCCGCCCGCCCAACCGCCCCTCCCTGGCAGCCGGGCGCGGAGGCGCCTGACAGGGGCTCGATGGAATTCCCAGGGGGCTTGCGGGCGGGGCAATGGAAGCAGGGGCGGGCGGCGGCGGCGGCACCCCAAGCAGATATCTTTCTCCAAGTAAACGTCGACGGGGGCGGACAGGGGGCAAGTGGAGAGGGAGGGGGGCCCAATCCTGGGGCCCAGAATGCTTTCTCGGGACCTGATAGCGAGTGCCCCGGGTGACCTATAGGCCCTCTAGGGCCCAAGAGGGAGCGCTCCAACTGTCGTCATGTCCCGCCTTCCCCCCTCCCTTCTCAACCTCCAATCTGGCCATCGCCCTCCTCGTGGATGTCCTATCCCTCCTCCATATTTGCCCCCCTCGCCCCCCTTGCCCCCCCCTTCTAATTGCCCGAGCGCGCCCTTCAGGGATCCTCTCCACAGCGCAGTCGGACGTATCATTTGGGGCTCGCATCTTACTGGTATTGCAACAAGAGGTGCCTGAGTTTCTATGGGAGTTCAATACTCTGGAAGCAGAAGACTACGGGCTGGCGCAACATCGCACGCGCGTGATCTTGAGGGGGCTCCGCGCCAACGCTTCCCCGATGCCAGCGCCGCCCCCTGCCGTGCCCCACCGTCGCATCGAGGACTGCGCGCGGCAAATTCTGGACGTTTCACGTCTCCCCGCCAGTCGCCAGACCATCCAACAATGATGGAACATGGCAAGGAAGAAAACCGAACAAT
Organism: Prorocentrum cordatum; assembly: GCA_963575745.1. Taxonomy (NCBI): domain Eukaryota; class Dinophyceae; order Prorocentrales; family Prorocentraceae; genus Prorocentrum; species Prorocentrum cordatum. The sequence continues at coordinate 50,352 of CAUYUJ010015337.1, forward strand.
ACTGGCGATGTAGGCGAATATCGAATATCGATATTCATTCGGGGGCACAATCAGACGCTGGGTGTAGGAGGAGGAGAATAAGCCTGGCAGGGCAAAACCGAGCGTAAACAATAATTATTGAAGCAGCGCTTAGCGTTGCCATCGTTGTCATCGTCGTCGTCGCGTTGCTTCGTCAGTGCTGCCGTCGCCGCCGCAATCGTCGCCGTCGTCGTCAATGCCGCCGAAGTCGATTATCGTCGTTGTCGCTGCTCCTTCTCCCTTGGGGCTTCGCCCGACTCCCGCGAAACGGGTTGACATGTAGGGGGAGGGAGGGGGGGTGAAAGGGGGGGAACCATCTTGTGCCATCTTGGACGCTCGAGGCTCGAACCCTGGCGACCTCACCGCAGCCCAGTCCAGGGGCAGGGGGAGGGGGCAGGGGGAGGGGGGGCGACGCACTCCCCATAGAGGACGAATGGGGGCTGGAAGAGAAACGCCCAAAACAATTTGAGATCTCCAAAGCCCCGCGCTTTGAAACCATCATGGTTTACATGTGCCCCGGAGGAATTCTTGGCCGATATCGGGCCAGGGGACCGCGCTGCTCTGACGCCCCCGCAGCGCACTAACCTTGCTGCCAAAGAGAAGAGAGTCATCAAGATGTTGGCCGAGGGAAAGGCCAACCGGAACGACATAGCCATATTTGCGGTCGACAGGTCTGAGAAGGGGAATTTCGGGTGCCCCATTCACATCAACGTGTCGCCGACTTTAACCACGAGGAACCGCTACCTCTATGTCCTCAAAGTCGGGGAGGCATCGAAACAGCGTGAGAATCGTTCGGTGAGCAGGCTCCTCACGATTATCCCCGAGCTCAACAGTGGCGTTCGCAACGTTCGGAGCGGCTTTGGGTTTGGCCTTTCCTGGGGGCTCTCCTGGGGGGCAGGGCTCTTCCGATTGGGGGTGCGAATACCTCGCGGTCCGGACCAGGGTTCCGAAGCGCCGCCCCACATGTTGCGAACCCTCTGTCAAGTTCAGGCCTTCGAGCGGCTGCATCTCCAAGGCTTGCCCGGGACCCTAGCAAAGTACATGTCTGCTAGCGCTTGTTTCAATTGCACTGGCAACGCCTATCCAGTGCCAGTGATTGCGGCAGCGCTGTATCCATTGTTGCATGCGATACGCCACTGCGTAGGGGATGTTCCGGCTGGGCCAATCCGCCGCCCCCCGACGCCCATCTGATTTCTAGATAAAGCGCCAGGACAGAGGAGGGAGAGGAGGATAAGGGAGAGGAGGGAGAGGAGGGAGAGGAGGAGGAGGAGGAGGATGAGGGAAAGGAGGAGGAGGAGGAGGTGGTGATGGAGGAGGAGCAAGCTCCTCCTTCCCCTCTTCATCATCGCCGCGCGAGGCCCCGTGGGTGGCCTGGAGGGTCTCGCTTCCTGGCCAGGGCCTGCTGCCATGACCGACGCTGCAGCTGCGGCATGCGCCCATTCTTTCCTGTCGAAGCTTGCGAAGGCCACTCGGGTCTCGGTCTCCGTTCCGCGGCCCCTCAAGAGGAAACCGGCTGCTTCCTCGTCCGCCACAGCGCGGCGCGGGAAGCCAGCATCGTCGCGTGCCTCTCCAGAGCGGAAGGCCTCGCGCAAGACTATGGCCGAGCTCCGTGCCATGATACGCTGAATGGGGCTTGCGTTTCAATCTCGGGGGGCGGGGGTGCGTGAGAGGGGGGAGTATAGGGTGGAACTTAAATCGCAATGTTGGCGCGGATTCGTCGCTAGCCCATCTCTGCCAGCTTGCAGGCGAGGCCTCTTAAACTGTTGCCCCCACAGAAGTTGTACAGGGCCGAAAACATTGTCTTACGAAGGCGTTGCGCAAGCGTCTGGGTCCTCGCGTCTGTAAGGCATTGAAACGTGACAAGGGATATGTCATGGAGCCAGGCATCTGTGGGGGGTAGCTCTTTTCATTCAGGTCGTGGCTTAGTCCCGCCAGTACGTTCTGTTGCGCCAGTGAAGCGCTACTGCAGCCTCCGCAAGAAAATGAAGATTGCTCTCCTCCTCTCTCTCTCTCTTCTGCCCTCCTCCTCTCCCTCCTCTGCCCTCCTCCCTGCCCCCCACTGCTCGACTCCCCTCCTCTGCTCTCCTCCTCCCCCTCCACCTCGCTCCTCATTTCCATGGCCGTGCTCAGCGCCCGTCATCGTCGTTCCTCCACCCCCTGGGGCGGGCGGCGAGAGGGTCGCGCCTATCCGCCATGTCGGCGGGCTCGGCCTGGCGACCCCAGAGGAGCAGGCGGACGATGAGGGGGATGAGGGGCATGAGGAGGAAGGAGGAGGGGGATTCAAGCTAGGGAAGCTCGCGCAACATATGACATCACACCCTCCCCTCCCATCGCTTCCCCTTGCGCCGCCCCTGGCCAGGCCCATCCTCGCTCCTCGCTCAACTGGCCTGGCCAAGGAGGCGCGAGCGCCGATCGCGGGCTTCGGGCGGGCCTGAGGGAGGCGAGGGCGAGCTAGGTGCGCTCAACATCTGACATCCTTCCTATCCCCCCCCGTCCCTTCCCATTGCGCTAATGATCAACCCCGTCCCCATCTGGCTTGAACTGGCCCTGAACCTGCTGGTGATCAGGCCTCGCATTCGTTCTGTAGCCATTCGGGTCTGAGGCGTGGTCCCAACCATTTGCACGAACCGCCGGTTACATTTACTTCTTTACATTGCAACATATGGCGCTTGAGATTCTTACGTCCGCTCATGGCTTCACGATGGCAAACTTGGGGAACGGCATTCCCGCAGAGTCGGCCGAGTTTCAGGCCATCGTCGAGGCGCAGAAGACCAGGGTCGAAGCAGGGCTGGCCGCTCAGGGTGGCCTGGCCATGGATAAGGCCACCGAGATGCTACAGCTCCTTTCGCAAGGGCCATTTCCAGACGTGGTTCGCGCCCAACTCACTCGGGCGATCAATGCAAAGTGTGCGCCTGTGTCAACGGGCACTAGAACGCAATCTATTCGGAACAAGCTGCAGCACAATGTCTTCCTCCACAACTACCTGACCCAGGCCGAGTGGACGTTCTTGCGGAGCAACGCGGTCCCATGGGGTGCTATATGTCAGGGGGAAGCGTTCGAGATGGCCACCGCGCCTGTTTTGCCCGCCCCCCCCGCCCAGTGTCGTCGCAGTCACCTACCTGGCATGGGGGTTACAGGGCGAGGCATTGGGATTACAGGGCAAAGCAGGGGAGGTTGTTTTCTCGGCTCGGCAGGGGGCCTCCATGATCCCAGAACAGCCGAAGCCGAAGGTTCTCAGCGTTGTTCCTAACATGGAGTGGTCACGTGAGCTGCACCTAGAGATGAGGCAGGCCCAGCGTGCGTTCATCCAAAAGTACAAGGAATACTCGAAAAGAAAAAAGGCCTTCGGCATCGAACGTGGAACCTGACTCGGGGGAAGGGGGGTCGACACCAACACCAGGGGGCCGCTTCCAGCGAGGAGGTCCGCGATGCCTCCCCGAGCCAGGGAATTGGGGATGTCAGGCGCGCTGCCATGGGGGCCCCGCCAGGCTCCTCGCGGTTGCGGTCCCGGGCGGTGTTGGAGTCGCGTTTTCTCGGTCTTACTGCCCTCGGCCCCGCAGAGGGCGCAAAAGCCCGTTCAATCCCCCCCAGGCAATGCACGCCAAGCTCGAGGTCTTGACGAACCGGATGCGGTCGCTGAACATCATGCACCCTTCGGAGACAACGAAAGTGCACGTCGTTTCCCTTGCTTTATTAAGCGGATCTACAGTATGCCAACAGCCGTCCGGCCCGATGGTGCTCCAACTACTCTCGGAGGTCACCAAGATGATGAAGAATCACCAGAGGCTCACCCCAGATCGCCGCCTGAGCTACCTCGAGCATTGGCCGGAACGCCCGCGAGACTTGCTGCCCCTGGAGCAGGAGTTGCATGACTATGCGTATCCAGATAGTTCCCAGCCGGCCATCGACTCGGAGATCGACGCCGTCACCCTCGACACGTTCAGGAAGGCTTGCCCAGCTAGGCAGTCGCACGCGGCCTGCGGCGGGGGTAGCTCTCGGCGAGGTCGCGGACTTCCACATTTGCAGCAGTTGCTCGCGAAGGCGCGCTATATCTTAATAGTAGGGGGAGGGGTTGGAGGGGTAGGAGGAGTAGGAGGAGTTGGAGGAGCGGGGAGGAGCAGCAATGAGTAGAAGGAGTAGGATGAATAGAGGAGGAAAACAGTAATGGGGCGAGGGAAAGAAAAAGAGGAGTAGGCGAGGAGTAGGAGAAGGAGCCGGAGAAACAATATTAATGCGATAACGAGGAGGCGCAGGGTAGGGGGCAGAAGAAGAGAGATAAACATAACAAGTAGGACGCGTAGGAATCAGCAGTACGAATAGGAGAAGGGGGGAGGATCAGAAGAGCAAGACGCCGATTGTCAAAGTGCTAGCCGCCACCCCCTCCCCCCGCCCATTAAACCAAGTGGGGGGAGGGGGGGGAAGGAGGAAGGGAATGAGAAGGAGGAGAGAGATGAGGAGGAGCGCCGCCCCCAGGGCCTGGCGGTGAACCAGTCGATGCCCGATGTGCCGGGCTTGGTTATCTACGGGCAGCCTGGTGGCAAGGAGCGGGCGCAAGCTGGTGGTGGATTCCTGGCTCTGCCACCGCTGGGCGGTGGATTTCAGACTCAGCCCAGTCCGGCTCTGTCCCCGCTGGGCGGGCCCAATCTGGCTCTTCCCCCGCTGGGCGGTGGACTTGAAGCTGCGTCCGGAGTGGCTGGCGGTGGACTTCAAGCTGCGCCCCCACTGGCTGGCGGTGGACTTGAAGCTGCGTCCGGAGTGGCTGGCGGTGGACTTTAAGCTGCGTCCCCACTGGCTGGCGGTGGACTTGAAGCTGCGTCCGGAGTGGCTGGCGGTGGACTTCAGGCTGCGTCCCCGCTGGCTGGCGGTGGACCTCAGGCTGCGTCCGGAGTGGCTGGCGGTGGACTTCAGGCTGCGCCCGCAATGGCTGGCGGTGTACTTCAGGATGCGCATGGCGGTGGACCTCCGGCGGCGTCCCCAGTGGCTGGCGGCGGGTGTCCGGCGTCAGCAACCCATGTCGCCGAGGTTCTGAAGGCGTTGGCCGCAAAGGCGGGTGCCGCGCGCCGAGATGTCGGCGCCGAGGGCGATGATCATGGTGACGATGTAGCGGTCAACTCCAAAAAGCCAAAGTGCAAAGGAAAGGGCAAAGGAAAGGGCAAAGGAAAGGGCAAGGGCGTCAACTCCAAAAAGGGAAAGGGCAAGGGCAAGTGCGGCGCCTCCTCTAAGGAAAAGAAACAGGCGAAGATGGACGCCCCTGCCGGCAAGCGCAAGGCCCCTGTTTCCGTCGCGGCGGTAGAGAAATGCCCAGGCCTGCCGAATGGTAAGAAGAAGCCTCCGATGATGGTTGGCCCTTGCGTAGTCTATACAGATTGCACTAAGAAGGCCTGGAGGGCCAGGGTGCCCGGAAACCGGAAATTGCGTCCAGACAAGGCCTTCAGCTGGAAGACTGATTCTGCGAAGATGGTTTGGGAGAGGCTCGTGACGTGGTGCTACGCTCGGAAAGCTTGAGATGTTGCTGTGCGTTTCTCTCGGCGGTTTGGGCATGTTCTTTGCTGGGACAGAAGCATTTGGTGTTTGCCTATCTGCTATATGATGCTGCCGCGAGCTTGTACAGCGGCTCAGCGGCTCGGATGTTGTACAGCCGAGTGCGTTCGATTCGTGGCAGGACAGTTCAGTTTCGTTGAAGTTGCCTCGCAAGGTTGTTTCTCTTGTGTGTTGTTGAAACTGCATCGATTGTATGCGCCATTGCTCTCCATACGTTGCGGAGCTAAGGGGTAATGAACGCGGGGGGAAGGAGTGGAGGAAGAAGAGGAGGAGGGAGAGGAGGGGGGAGGAGGAGGGAAGTCTTCGACAGTGGTGAGTTTTGCTCCCGCCCCGGACGCCGACCCCCCGAGTTCCCCGGAGGTGCCCGGAGGTGCCCGGAGGTCCCTGGAGGTCCCCAGAGGCTTCCAGAAGCCCAAAAACGTCCAAAATCCAACCGAAAACGTTCGAAAACCTCCCCCCTCGATCCTCGGGGGCGGGGGCAAAACTTAGCATTCGACAGTATATGCCACGTTTCCCCACGAACCCTAGCTTGCTTCCAACTCGTGTTTGCCGCTGCTACTGCGGCTGCCCTCCCTCCTCCCCCGTGCCTGCTGCTGCCCATGCCCCTCCGCTAATTATGAATAACCCTACTGCAGCTTCGCTGCCTAAGTGCACCATCTGGACACGACGCGCGCGTCTTTGGGCTCGGGGTGTCTTGGGTCAGGGCCCGCGGCGGCCTGCGAGCTCGCTTCCCCCAGACGTACCCATGGGAGAGAGGAGAGTGGTACTCATATTGAGTAATTGTGGAGCGGAAGAGGGGAGGGCAGCAGGAGCGGGGCAAGGAGGGGCCCCAAACCAACCCCAAACTCCTTCTCCTCCTCCTCCTCCTCAACCGCAATCCTCCCCATCCTTCTCCTACCCTTCCCCCTCTCGGCTCTGAGCAATGCCTCCTTGTCCTCCTCCTTCGCTCTTCCTCCTCCTCCCCCTCCTCTCCCTCCTCTCCCTCCTCTCCCTCCGGGGTCGCGGGGCAGCGGATCGGCCTTCTTCTTGGTCATGACGAGGTTGATGGCGTTGACGACGACGACGGCGACGGCGACGGCGACGGCGACCGCGACGGCGACGGGGACGTCGACGGCGACGGCGACGGCGATGGCGACGGCGACGGGGGCGGCGACGACGACGACGACGACGACGACGATATTGAGACCAGCGCGCGTTCCCACTTAGCGAACGGAGGGCGCTCAGGCGCGACCGTCGTCGTCGTCGTCGGCGTCGTTGTCGTCGTCGTCGACTTCCAGGGGGAAAAGCCAGGGGATCCACATGTGTTAAAACCACCGTCCTCACATAAGGAATCGTTCGTGTTCGATCGCGTCGTCGTCGTCGTCGTCGTCGTCGTCGCCGCCGCCGAGAGTCCCTGAACTGTCGGACGTGCACATACCGCGACGCGCAGTTCTGCGTCTGTGCCGCTTGGGCATGCCCAAGCGGCACAAACGCAGAACTGCGCGTCGACCTCGCTGGAGCGAGCTCCGCCGCCGCCGCCGCCGCCGCCGCCGCCGTCGTCGTCGTCGTCGTCGTCGTCGCCGTCGCGCGGAACGGAACGTCGTCGTCGCTGCCCCCGCCACCGCCGCCGCCGCCGCCGTCGTCGGTCGTCGTTGTGGGGGGCGTCGCAAGGGTCGACGCCGCCGTCGTCGTCGTCGTCGTCGTCGCCGCCGCCGCCGTCGTCCGCCGCTGCCGCCGTCGTCGTCGTCGTCGCCCCTGCTCCCCCCGCCCTCTCACCCCTCCCCACCCCTTCCCTCCTCCCTCTGCCTCCTCCTCCCCCCTCCCGCCCCCCCTCTTCCTCCTCCCCCCCCTCCCCCCTCCCTCCTCCTGGGGGCTTCTTGGGGGGGCCATCTTGGGGGGCTGTCTTGGAGGGTTGTCTCGGGTCCGTCTTGGGATGTCTTGGATCCGCCTTGGGCTTTTGACGGGAGGATGTCTTGGGGGGGTGTCTTGGGGTGGCCGTCTCGGAGGGCTGTCTTGGAAGGTTGTTTCGGGTCTATCTTGGGTGTCTGGGGTCCGTCTTGGGCCGCTTTTGGAAACCTCTGAAAAGTTATGGAAAAGTTATGAAAAAGTTATGAAACAGTTATAAAGTTATGAAAAAGTTATGAAAAAGTTATGAAGGGTTACAGAGTTACGATAAAGTTAACATAACGTTGTGCCAACTAACGAGTTAGCCCTAACTTAGTTGCTGGGTTTTACAACCAGCACAAGAACAATTGCGAAAGTTAAAAGGTTATGGCAGTTAGCTAACTGGTTGTTATGCGCACTTATAACTCGCGCGTGCTCTAAACAATTAGTTGTGGTCGAGTTATGTAACTTGGCGCCTAACTTTATCTTAACTTGGCGCATAAACGACATACAAGTCGTCAAGTCGCCCCGCCCGCTAAGTAGTCGCAAAACCCGAGCGGAAACAGCGGCACCTGTCGGGCCTCCTGCGCGTCGCTCTCGCCTGTCAGCGTGCATGCCGCGCGGCGACTGCGGAACGCACTATCATCGGTCTTGCTGGCAAGGATGGAGGCCTCACTCATCTCTGCTCTCCTCCTTCTCCATGCCCTTCCCTGCGGACTTCCCGCGCTCGTGGGCGACCTTGGCCTCGTCCCTCAGAGCCTTGGCCTGACTAGTCTGTTTGTCGATCTCAGCCTCCTCTCGCACCTCCTTGGCCGCGTAGGTGCGAAGCGCCGGCGCCGCAAGCTGTGCTCGGCGGTTGTAGCCCGAGAACTTATCGGCAATCTCGTAGTTCGGGTTCATAGGGTTCTTACCGCGAGCCTCAAGCATAGCCTGCCATCTCCGCCCCAACCTCTCGAAGACCGCGAGCGAAGCCACGTTGAGCTGATCGTAAGAGATAGCCAGTTCGAAAACCTCCGCCATCACCCGCATCTCATGAATAGAGCGATCGTTCTCGCTCCAACCCGCCGTCTGGAGATGGCGCTTGAGCCAGAACGTGGGCACCGTCGCCAGCCGGGCAAACGACATCATCAGCCACAAGAAAGTGCGAGGACCATCCAAAGGCCAGTCCGAGAAGGCGTCCTCGACCACCTCCTTGACCGAGTCCACCCAGACGCGCTCCCTGCGGTTGAAGGCATTGAACTTCACCGACAGCGCGTCCGCCTTCTTGTCAGGCCCCTCACCCGCACCAGGAAGCTGCGGGCCAGCAAGAGCCCCCCGCAGGGCCTGGAGCCCTGCGGGCGAGCCAGGGCCTCCATCACGCTCCTCGGGCGTGCGAGTGCCACCCAGGCCCGCCAGCAGCAGGGTCTCGCGGCCCGCGAAGTAGCCGCCGAGGTCGTCCACCTTGATTCGCTCGAGCGCCGCGACGACTGAGCCAAACTTGGCGAAGCCGCGGTTCCCGAGCCTGCACGCCACGGACTCCCTAGCGACCTGAGTGCCGATCCTCGCCACCTCCTGGCCCCCGTCGAAGACAGGCTCCGACGCGACCCAGACCTCGTCATTCTCGGGGGCGTCGGCAAGGTCAGCCTGCCCATCAGCAGGCTGCGGCAGAGGAGGGGCAGGACCTCGCGTGCCGAAGAGGGGCCGACGGAAGTTCCTGATCGCAAACGTTTCGTCCCGCACTCTAGCGCGCGGGATCTCGTCGAGCCCCTCGTCGGCGATGACCTGCGACGCCTCGGCCCTAAGCTCCGAGAACTTGTCCCAGGGCACCGTCTGATCGAAACGGTAGATGGGCCTCGGTAGCCCCCTCGGCACCGTGCGACCTTTCAGCACCTCAACTCTGATGGGCCCGCGATCTCCCGTGGTCCTCCACTCCTCCGCGTAGACATCGAAGTCAGGCGAAGCCCCAACCCAGATACGTCTGTCATCCAGTGGCTTAACTTCCCTCAGCAAAATCCGCCCATGACCGCAATCGTCCCTTTCGTACCAGTAGATGGCATGGCCACCTGGCAGAGCCTCCACGGCTCCCGCCATCACTGTTCAATGCGACCGAACCCTCCTCGACGAGGGGCAGCAACACGACGAGGACAACAAAGCCGAGTGAGCAGACCTCCGACTGCTGCTCCGAGTAGCACTCCCAGGAGGCCGACGTTGGCAAGGGAGACGCTGGGGTCCGTGGGTGCGATGAAGCACGTCCTGTTGAAGAAGTCGGGCGGCACCTCGCACACGGGATGACGCTCCAGCGGCAGCGGACACACACAGTCGGGTGCCTTCGGACACTCCGAAAGCCGAGGGCAGTCACAGAAGCAGTCTGGGCACTGGTGTCGTGCGGAAAGTGAAGCTAAAAAAGCGAGTTCCCTCGCAAGTCCGACTGCGAAGAGACCGATGCCAACCTCTGGCCTCATGCGTATGAGCCGAAAAATTAATTACGAGCGCGCATAGATCATTCACGTACAACTCTCATCATCATCATCATCATCATCATCATCATAATCATCATCAGCATCATCATCATCATCGCACATCGTCATCATCACACATCGTCATCATCAACAGCACCATCGCCACTCACTCAATTATCTTTTCGTGGACACTCACACAATTCCTTTCGGCAAACCAGACACCGTCGTCACTTTTGGGCTCCTCAGGCCTGAATATTGAGAAAGTCTTAGGCGGGAGCCCCCTTCCTTAAAAGGGCCCGCGAATCATGTTATTAATCCGAACGGGTCATCTAATACCTGTAACTGTCGTCTTTGTTGGCTTCCTCTGGCTTGTATTTGGGGGAAATATAAGGCGGGAGCCTCGTGTGTGAGTGAATTGTGAAGAAACCTCAGGCGGGCGCCGCCTCCGTAACGGGCCCTCAGATCATGTTAGTAATCCGAGTGGGTCATCGAATTCCCATAACTGTCGTCATGTTTTGCTTCCTCTGGTTTGAACTTGGGGGAAGTATCAGGCGGGAGCCTCGATTGTGATTGAATTGTTGGGAAATCTCAAACGGGGGCTCCCTCCCTAAGGGGCCCACTGATCATGTTAGTAATCCGGGCGGGTCATCCAATTCCTGTAACTTTGGTCGTGTTGGCCTCCTCTGGCCTGAGCTTGGAGGAAGTATCAGGCGGGAGCCTCGTCTGTGAGTCAGTTGTGAGGAAGTTTCAGGCAGGAGCCCCATCCTTCCCACCCTCCCTCTCGATCCGGGGCTTCACCGAAACCCCAAAAAGCCCGAACAGTCCCTAGACCATCGGAGAAGGGGAAGGAGGAGGAGGAGGAGGAGGAGGAAGAGGAGGAGGTGGAGTCGTTGCCGTCGTCGTCATCGTCGTCGGCGTCGTTGTCGTCGTCAGGTCGGCGTTTTAAGTTTTGGGTCCCCTTCCTCCCTCACTCCTTCCTGCTCTTCCTCTGGTTCCCTCCCTCCTCCTCATCCCTCCTCCTCCTCCTCCTCCTCCTCCTCCTCCTCCTCCTCCTCCTCTAGTTCCCTCCCTTCTCCTACCCCCCCTCCTCCTCCTCCCCCCCCCTCCTCTTCTCCCCTCCTCCTCCATGCCCTGCGCGGGCGCAGGGCATGGACGAGGGGGGCGACTCGCTGGACCCCGCCCACTGCCCGGACAAGGGGAAACCCAGGGCGACGGCCTACCAATACGTCTCCATGATAGCCACGCAAGTGGCGCCAAACCTCGAGGAAATCGCCCTGGCGCGGGCGCGAGAGGAGAAAAAAAACCCGGTAGTACCAGAGCGACGCGTCCGTGCAGACCGCGTACCTCAAGGCGACCAGTGGTGGGAGCGCCGGTGAACACGAGAGCGCCGATGCGGGCGAGGGCGTGGAGCACCCGAGCGCACCTCCTTCGGCGGTCCGTGCGCACTTGCACTTCCGGCCGGTTCCAACGTGGGGCATCGACGGGGAGCACGACATGGCGGACGTGCTGAATTTCGCGCGCCGCAACCGCTTTACTGGGCTGGCCAACGAGTTCCTTGCGCCCCCGTTCATGTCCGGGGCGGTCCGCGAGGACGTGGGCGCGCCCGCGCCAGCGGACGCCGCGACCGCTCCTGCGCCCGCGGCCGGGTACCGACCAGTGGTGACTGCGGCGCGCGAAGGAAAACACTCCTGGGCGAAGCTGCGCGACGACCGCCTGCAGGGCAATGGCGACGACGATGACGTGGGCGTCGTCGAGGGCGCGGACGAGAACGCACGCGGCCTGAGTACCGACCCCGCTGCGGCCAAGTTCGGAGACGGCGCGTAGTCCACGCCCAGCGCGAACATCGCCCAACTGGTCGCTGAATTACTGGATGGCCAGAGACCAAATTCGCCAAGGCCTGCGACGAAGCCTGGGAGGACGAACGCAGAATAAGCCCTGGAGCGAAAGGAAGGTGACGCACTTGCTCCTGCTGGGCCAGGGCGGCTCGGGGAAAACGCACGTGGCGCACAAGATCGTCTTCCCAGTTGTAGAATATGCGCGGCCCTCGCTGGCGCAGGACAGGGCCAGCATGATGGTCGTTGCCTTCTCGAACGCGCAGGCGGATAACATCTTCACGGGAACTGTCAAGGCCAGAGCGCTGCACAATGCCTGCGCCATGCGAGTCCAAAAGCACATCAACGCGAAGCTGCGGCCGGGGGGCATGCAGAACAGGTTGAAGTGGTTGTGGGCGCACGTCCGCGCTCTTGCCATCGAGGAGATAAGCATGGTGGCGGCCGCGCTGTACAACGCGCTGGGCCGCCGCACGTCACGGACGCAGCGACGCGCACGACGTGCAGGGGCCCACCTGCCAGCGACGAAGACGAGCAGCGGTACGAGGATTGCTCATTCGCCCCGGCTTCCTACCGCAGGGTATTTGGCTGCAGGCGCACGGCGTCAAGGAGCCCCCGATCTACCAGAAACTCGCCGAGGTGCTGCGACAGGGCGCCGAAGACGCCGACGACGACTGCCAGGCCGAGGCGCGGGCGCGGAACCTGCTGATGTTCAAGCCCAGCGAGCAGGAGTTCAACTGGCAGAGCTCGGGACCGCACGCCGTGCGCCGCTCGGGGTTCACCCTGACGCACGCGTCCTACCTGACCTCCACGCTGTCGCAAGGCCAGACGCTGCGCAAGGGCGTCACCATCGACTGCGCGAGAGACGAGGACGCTGGCCGCACGGGCATGTCGGACGAGCAGTGGTGGCTGCACCTCTACGTCATGTTCTCCCGCGCCACGCACATACGGAACATGCTGATCCTGCGGCCACCGCCGCGAGAGCTCCTGGAGCGACGGCCGCCGGCGTCCGTGCGGAAGGCGCTCGAGGAATTCGACAAGAAAGCGGAGTGGTCCAGGGCGGAGGCGGAGCAGCTCGCGGCAGAGCTGAGCTTCGTGCTGCCTCCCGCCTGAGCACGGCTGCGCTCCGCTCGAAGCCAGCGGGGTTGTCCCAACGGCCCAACGGCTTGGTCTTGCGCGCCAGCGGCTCGCGCGGTTGCCCCCCGGTCCAGGCCCGCGGGGTTGTCCCAACGGCTGCGCGACGTGGCGATTGGAAGCCGCGCCCGTTCTGGCCGAGGCAGCGACGGCGCCGAGGACAATCGACATGCGCGCTCATGCAATCGAACGGGGAGGAGGTGACGGGGCGCGAAAAAACAGGAGGGCGAGGACGGGGGAACAATAGGGAACGGGAGGAGGGCCTGCGCCAGGGCGGAAAAAAAATACGCATAATGAACAGTAAGGATGCCTCACCAATCACGAGGCCGACGGTGAGGGTTTTTTCCTAATTCGCCGAGAGGATTCTCATGTGAGGTTTTTTCCGTCGGAGTAATCCTGTCCCTCCCTGCCATGACTGAAAACCAAACACAGCCGAATTCCAGCAAAACAGCGTTCAGGTCCAGCCCTGCAATCGCCCAAGGGGGCCGCAACGGTTCAGTAAAAGCCCAGAAGGCCGCCCAGACAGTCAAAGAGCGCCCGGAGACGCCGAAAGATCGCTCCAAGACGCTCAAAAGAAGCCCCCAGACGGGCCAAGAGGCCTCCAAGACGCGTCAAGAAGCTTCCAAGATGCCTCCCGAGAGAGTCCCAAAAGGCCCAAATCATAATCCGTGATAGGCTAAGGCTATTGAAGGGTTTGGACGTTCTCGCCTTTTCGACTTCCCGACGCTCCCAGACGGACGTAGGGGCCCCTTTATCGGCCCAAGACGGCCAGGAGGCCTGCAGGAGGGCCCCCTTTACGGGCCAACAAGGCATCAAAACAGCCCGAGATGGCCGCAAAACGGTCCAAGAGGCACCCAAAGCCGGCCCAAGTGGCGCCCAAGACGGCTGCACGGGAGGGCCCAGATGGAGGGACCCGAACGGACATGTCGAGCTCTCGACCGCGAGGGGCCTCCGGGAGGCCCCGAGAGGCTCCGAAGAAACCCCCTAAGAGGCCCCGAAAGGCCCCCCAGAAGGCGCCGAAGAGGTTCCAGATCTCCCCCAAGAGGCCCCCAAGAGCGCGCATCCATGAGAATTCTGACCCACAAGTCTGGTACGGTGGCGGCATGGGCCGAAGGCCACTAAACCTGGGCCAGCACAGAAACGGAAAGAGCGCTTCTGAAACAGGAACCGAAATTACTCACACCACCGTTCGTACCGGGAGCCTTGGCGTTGAGAGCTTGTTACGTCACCCCTCGCTCTTGGGAGTTTTGGTGTTCAGAGACTTTTGCGTTGCCGGCCGTTCCTGAGCCCTGGCTGGGCCTTGGTGTCAGGAACCTGTTACGTCACCGCTCTCTGCTGGGAACCTTGGTCGTATCAGCTTGTGTACGTCACCGTTCGCTTTTGGGAGCCCTGGTATGCAGAGCTTTTGGCGTTACCGATCGCTCTTGGCGTCTCTGGGCCTTGTGGGAGTCATATTGGGGCCCTTTTCGGGCCCCGGCTTGGGGGCCTCTTGGGGGCCTCTTGGGGCTTCTTGGGGGTCTGTGGGGGCCCCCTGGGAGCGTCTTGGGGCGAAAGGCTAAACTTTCGGGTTCGTGGTCCCCTCTTGGGGCCGTCTTGGGGCCCTCTTGGGCCGTCTTGGGCGCCTCTTGGGCCGTCTTGGCGCCCTCTAGGGCCGTTTTGGGAGCCTCTTGGGGGCCTTTTGGGCCGTCTTGGGGTGGTCTTGGGGGCCTCTTGGACCGTCTTCAACGCCGTTGAAGCCGAAAAGCCGCGCATGCTAGAAATGTACGTTTCCCAATCGGAAATCAATGATTTTGGCCTCCTGATGGCCTCGTCGCACGCCTCTTGGGGGCCTCTTGGGGGGCTGTGGGGGCCCCCCGCGAGCGTCTTGGGGCGATAGGCTAGACTGTTCGGTTCGTGGTCCCCCTCTTGGGGCCGTCTTGGGGCCCTCTTGGGCCGTCTTGGGCGCCTCTTGGGCCGTCTGGGGGCCCTCTTGGGCCGTTTTTGGTGCCTCTTGGGCCGTCTTGGGGCGGTCTTGGGGGCCTCTTGGGCCGTCGTCAACGCCGTGAAACCCGAAAAACTGTATACGCTAAAAATATACGCTTTCCTTTGGAAACTCGATGATTTTGGCCTCTTGGGGCCCTCTGGGGACGCCCCTTGGGCGCCTCTTGGGGGCCTTTTGGGCCGTCTTTGGCGGTCCTGGGCCCTCTTGGAGCGCTCTTGGGCTGTCTTGGGGGGGAACCCGAAAAAACATGCAAAAACCATAAGGAAACGGCCCAAAACTGCCATTGAACCCGTTTGCTCCCCGTAGGCCCCCACCCTGGACCCCCCCCCTTGAGGGGCTTCGTCCACCACACAACGTCATCACTCGTACCTCGCTCTTTCAGTTATCCGCCGCCCCCTGCTGATTCATCACAAGGGTGCCTGGCGTGCTAGACTATTTCGGTTTTGGTTTTGGTTCTTTTTCCAAAAAAACTCCCCCTGGGGCTCCGGCGTGTCCCGCCGGAGGTCCCGGGACCCTTGCCCAGAGGTGGCTGCAAAGCCCCCAAAACGGCCGTTTCGCTCAGGACATCCTCAACAAATCACGAAGATGGCCCAAGATGGCCTGCAAGATGCCTCCAAGACAGCCAAGATGGCCTCCAACACGGCTAAGATGGCCCCAAGATGCCTCCAAGACGGCCCAAGATGGCCTCCATATGATCTAAGACGGCCCAAAAGGCCCACAAGAAGCCTCCAAGACGGCCCAAGAGGCCTCCAAGAGGTCCTCCAGGAAGGCCCGCAGAAGCCAAAATCCTTGTTCCTTAAATGTTTGAAGGATTTTGGCATTTGCGCCTTTTCGGCTTTCTGACGGCCCAAGACTGCCCCAGAGGCCCCCAAGGTCGCCCCAAGATCGCCCAAGAGGCCTCCAAGATGGCCCCAGAACGGCCCAAGAGGCCCCCAAGACGGCCCCAAGAGGGCGCCAAGACGGCCCAAAAGGCCTCGAAGACGCCCAAGATGGCCTCTAAGACGGCCATGGAAGACCCCAAGAGGGCCCCAAGTCGGCCCAAAAAGGCCCCCCAAACGGCTTCCGACAGCGTCAGGCGAGCCAGGAGCCCACCAAGATGGCCGAAGGTGGCTCGCAGCTGGCCCAAGACGGCCCAAGAGGCCTCCAAGAGGGCCTCCAGGAAGGCCAGAAAAGGCCAAAAAGATAAATTGTCCGTAGGTGTTTGAAGGATTTTGACGTTTGCTTCGTTTCGGCCTTCCGACGGCCCGATACGGCCCAAGAGCTCCCAAAGATCGCCCACGAATCGCCCAAGAGGCCTCCAAGATGGCCCCAGAACGGCCCAACAGGCGCCCAAGACGGCCCCAAGAGGCCACCAAGACGGCCCAAGAGGCCTCCCAGACGCTTGAGATGACCTCCAAGACGGCCCACGAGCCCTCCAAGACGTCCTCCAAGAAGGCCCCAAAGGGTCAAAATGGCCTCCAGGCAGCCAAGATGACCTTCAAGATGCCCACGTGTTCCCCGAAGGCTTTCCAAACCGCTTCGGGGAACACATGGTCCGATAGCTTGGCAGGTCTGGCCTCAACGTTCGGCCACATAGGCGCTTCCACAAAGGCAGGGGGCGGCGGTGATTCGCCGTAGGCGTCTTCGATCCGCCGCCCCCTGTCGATGCATCGCAAGGGTGCCTGGCGTGCCGAATCCGATCGGTTTTGGTTTTGGTCCTTATTCCAAATCACCGGACAGCTCGCCCCTTGGCCCCCCGCCAGCCCCACGCCAAGGGGCGAGCATATATACGGGCGCAGCACCTCGCTGGAGGCGTAGCCGTCGGCTGGGCCGACCATACAGATGATGCATCGCGTGGCGGCTGGATGCCCGCGCCGAGCACAGAGCTCTTCTCGGTTCCTCCCTCCTCTTCCTCCTCCTCCTCCTCCTCTTCCACCTCCTCCTCCTCCTCGACTCCTCCACTTCCACCTCCTCCTCCCTTCTGCCGCCTCCTCATCCCGTCCGCGTCCTCCGCCCTCGAGCTGATCTCCCCCCCCCCGTCGTCCATTTTCAATGAAATCCTCCTCCCGCCGCCTCTTGCCTCGTCCGCCCGAGATATCCTCACCCGCTTGCTTAAACCTGCCACCCGAAATATCCTCACCCGCTGGCTTAAAACTGCCACCCGAAATATCCTCATCCGAAATATCTTCACCCGCTGGCTTAAAACTGCCACGCGAGATATCCTCACCCGCTGGCTTAAACCTGCCACCCGAAATATCCTCACCCGCTGGCGTAAAACTGCCACCGAAATATCCTCACCCGAGATATCCTCACCCGCTGGCTTAAAACTGCCACCGAAACATCCTCACCCGCTGGCGCTTAAAACTGCCACCGAAATATCCTCACCCGCTGGCTTAAAACTGCCACCGAAATATGCTCACCAGCTGGCTTAAAACTGCCACCCGAAATATCCCACCCGCTGGCTTAAAACTGCCACCCAAATATTCTCACCCGCTGGCTTAAAACTGCCACCCGAGATATCCTCACCCGCTGGCTTAAAACTGCCACCCGAGATATCCTCACCCGCTGGCTTAAACCTGCCACCCGAAATATCCTCACCCGCTGGATTAAAACAGCCACCTGAAACATCCTCATCCGAAATATCTTCACCCGCTGGCTTAAAACTGCCACGCGAGATATTCTCACCCGCTGGCTTAAACCTGCCACCCGAAATATCCTCACCCGCTGGCGTAAAACTGCCACCGAAATATCCTCACCCGAGATATCCTCACCCGCTGGCTTAAAACTGCCACCGAAACATCCTCACCCGCTGGCGCTTAAAACTGCCACCGAAATATCCTCACCCGCTGGCTTAAAACTGCCACCGAAATATGCTCACCAGCTGGCTTAAAACTGCCACCCGAAATATCCTCACCCGCGGACATAAAACTGCCACCCAAATATTCTCACCCGCTGGCTTAAAACTGCCACCCGAGATATCCTCACCCGCTGGCTTAAAACTGCCACCCGAGATATCCTCACCCGCTGGCTTAAACCTGCCACCCGAAATATCCTCACCCGCTGGCTTAAAACAGCCACCCGAAATATCCTCATCCGAAATATCTTCACCCGCTGGCTTAAAACTGCCACGCGAGATATCCTCACCCGCTGGCTTAAACCTGCCACCCGAAATATCCTCACCCGCTGGCGTAAAACTGCCACCGAAATATCCTCACCCGAGATATCCTCACCCGCTGGCTTAAAACTGCCACCGAAACATCCTCACCCGCTGGCGCTTAAAACTGCCACCGAAATATCCTCACCCGCTGGCTTAAAACTGCCACCGAAATATGCTCACCAGCTGGCTTAAAACTGCCACCCGAAATATCCTCACCCGCGGAAATAAAACTGCCATCTAACGGCCTGGTGGTTCAGTTCAGTCTGTCAGTGTCTACCTCGCGAGAATCAAATTACGGGCTGCGCCCGTAAAAGAACTCCCCCTGGGGCTCCGGCGCGCGTCCCGCCGGCCACCCGGAAGAGGTGGTTGCAAACGGTTTTCTTGCCCCAAGCGGCCAAAGGATGGCCTCCAAGACGGCCAAGATGCCTCCAAGACGGCCAAGATGGCCTCCAAGACGGCTCAGATGGCCCCAAGATGCCTCCAAGACGGCCCAAGATGTACCCAAGACGGCCTAAGATGGCTTGAAGGTGGCCCAAGACAGCCAAAGAGGCCCCCAAGAGGCCCAAGAGGCCTTCAAGAGGGCCTCCAGGAAGGCCGAAGAGACCAAAATCATTGATGTTCCTTAGGTTCTTTTTTAACATTTTGGCAGTTGCTTCTTCTCAGCATTCCGACTGCCCCTGACGGCCCAAGAGGCCCCCAAGATCGCCCAAGAGGCCCCCAAGAGGGCCCCATGACGGCCCAAGTGGCCTCCAATGCCGCCCCAAGAGGGCCCCAAGACGGCCCAAAAGGCCTCCAACACGCCGAAGATGGTCTCCAAGACGCCCAAGATGGCCTCTAAGACGGCCCTGGGCATCCCAAGAGGGCCCCAAGTCGGCCCAGAAAGGCCCACAAGACGGCTCCCGAGGCGTCAATCGTGCCAGGAACCCACCAAGATGGCCGAAGTTGGCTCGAGGCTGGCCCAAGACGGCCCAAGAGGCCCCCGCCAGATGAGGCCAAAAACATTGATTTGCCATTGGTTTTTCAGCATTCCGACGGCCCAAAGAGGCCCCCAAGATCGCTCAAGAGGCCCCCAAGAGGGCGCCATGACGGCCCAAGTGGCCTCCAACACGGCCCCAAGAGGGCCCCAAGACGGCCCAAGAGGCCTCCAACGCGCCCAAGATGGCCTCCAAGACGCCCAAGATGGCCTCTAAGACAGCCCTGGGGCACCCCAAGAGGGCCCCAAGTCGGCCCAGGAAGGCCCCCAAGACGGCTCCCGACGGCGTCAGACGTGCCAGGAACCCACCAAGATGGCCGAAGTTGGCTCGAAGCTGGCCCAAGACGGCCCAAGAGACCCCCAGGAGGGCCTCCAGGAAGGCCAGAAGATGCCAAAAACATTGATTTTCCATCGGTGTTTGACGGATTTTGACATTTGCTGCTTTTCTGCCTTCCGACTGCCCGAGACGGCCCAAGAGCCCCCAAAGATCGCCGAAAGATGGCCCAAGAGGCCTCCACGATGGCCCCAGAACGGCCCAAGAGGGCCCCAAGAGGCCCCCAAGACGGCCCAGGAGACCTTTAAGACGCCCAAGATGGCCTGGAGCATTCCAAGAGGGCCTCAAGCCGGCCCATAGAGGCCCCCCAAACGGCTTCCGACGGCGTCAGGCGGACCAGGAGCCCACCAAAACGGCCGAACATGCTCCTACGATGACCCAAGACGGCCCAAGATGCCTCCAAGAGGGCCTCCAGGAAGGCCCGAAAAGGGTCAAAGTATTGATGTCCCATGGGTTTTTGAAGATTGTGGCGTTTGCTTTTTGTTCGGCCTTCCGACGGCTTCAGACGGCCCAAGTGCCCCCAAAGATCACCCAAGAAGCTCAAGACACGGCCCTAAGAGGCCCCCAAGACGGCCCAAGAGGCCTCCCAGACGCTCAAGATGGCGGCCAAGACGGCCCACGAGCCCTCCAAAACGTCCTCCAAGAAGGCCCCAAAGGGTCAAAATGGCCTCCAGGCGGCCAAGATGACCTTCAAGATGCCTACGTGCTCCCCGAAGGCTTTCCAAACCGATTCGGGGAACACATGGTCCGATAGCTTGGCAGGTCTGGCCTCAACGTTCGGCCACATAGGCGCTTCCACAAAGGCAGGGGGCGGCGGTGATTCGCCGTAAGCGTCTTCGATCCGCCGCCCCCTCCGGTCTTGCCACATGGGGTGCCTGGCGCGCTAAATCTCTCACGATTTTGTGTTTTGGGTTCTTTTCCGAAAGAACTCCCCCGACGTCCGTTGCGCTGGCCACCCGCACGTCCGCACAATCCGCCGAACAAATTGCCCACTCGCACTTAGAAAACATCCGTGGCCGCGGGGGCCCACTGCCAGGCCGTAGCGTTGTCGTGAGCCTGGTCTGGCGTGGCCGTGGAAAGGTTTTTGACCATGGCCTACAGCTCCCTGTGCCTCTCCTGCTGCCGCTCCCGACGTCTGCTCGCCGACCTGGGGCGGGAAGGCGGTCGCTGGGCGGAGGCCAGGGTGGCCCTGCTGCGACCCGGGGGTCTGGACTTTGGCGGCGCAGTGGGTGCCGCCTCGCTGGAATCATGACGCAACCGATGCCACGTGTGACCACCATGTAGCTGCCAGACTGCACTGGGTAGCCGACGCTAACGCCGACGGCGACGACGACGACGACGACGCCGAGAACGACGCCGACGACGCCGACGCCGACGACGCTGGACACGACGCCAGGCACGACGCCGAGCACGACGCCGACAACGACGCCGACGAAGAGCACAACGCCGACTACGACGCCGAGCACGACGCCAACACCGACGCCGCTGGCGACGACGACGACGCCGACGCCAGCGACGACGACGACGCCGACGCCAGCGACGACGACGACGCCGAGCACAACGCCGAGCACGACGCCGAGCACAACGCCGACGACGCCTACGCCGACGCCGCCGACGACGCCGCCGACAATGACGCCGAGCACGACGCCAACTCCGACGCCGGCAACGACGACGACGCCGAGCACGACGACGAGCACGACGCCGAGCACGACGCCGACAACGCCGACACCAACGTCAACGCCGACAACGTCAACGCCGACGAGGAATCCGACGCCAGTGTCAAAGCTAACACCGACGCCGACGCCGACGATGACGACGAAGCCGAGCACGACGCCGAGCACGACGCCGAAGACGCCGACGCTGACAACGACGCCGAGCACAACGCCGACAACGACACCGACGCCGACCACGCCGAGAACGACGCCGTCGCCGACGCCGACCCCGCCGACGATTACGCCGACAACGACGCCGACGACGATTACGCCGACAACGACGCCGACGCCGGCGACGACGAGGACAACGACAACGACGACGCCGAGCACAGCGCCGTCGTCGTCGCCCCCCACCCCCCCACTCTGGAGTCCGGGGGCACCCCAAACGCGACAACAGAAACCGCTCGTTCTTCTGTGAGGGCACTGGGCCCCAGAACCCGGCAAAAAAGTCAACTTTGAAGAATTCTACCTCGCTTGCACCCCCCCTGGCCCGCCCCCCATGGGGCGCTAATGAATTATTGGGTAGGAGGAGGGGGAGGAGGAGGAGGAGGAGGAGGAGGAGGAGGAGGAGGAGGAGGAGGAGAAGGAGGAGGAGGAGGAGAGGAGAAGGAGGAGGAGGAGAAGGAGGAGGAGAGGGGGAGGAGGACGAGGAGGAGGAGGAGCGGGAGGAGGAGAAGGAGGGGGAGGAGGAGGAAACGGAGGAGGAGGGGAGGAGGAAAAGGCGGAGGAGAAGGAGGAGGGGCAGGAGCAGGAGAGGAACGAGGAGGATGAGGGGGAGGGGAGGAGGAGGAGGAGGAGGAGGAGGAGGAGGGAGGAGGAGGAGAAGGAGGAGGAGAGAGGGAGGAGGGGGAGGCGGAGGAGGAGGATGAGGAGGAGGGGAGGGTGAGGAGGAGGAGGAGGAGAGGAGGAGGAGGAGGAGGAGGAGCGGGAGGAAGAGAAGGAGGAGGTGAGGAGGAGGAAACGGAGGAGGTGGAGGAGGAAAAGGAGGAGGAGGAGGAGTAGGAGCAGGAGAGGGAGGAGGAGGATGAGGGGGAGGGGAAGGAGGAGGGAGGAGGAGGAGGAGGAGGAGGAGGAGGGGGAGGCGGAGGAGGAGGAGGATGAGGAGGAGGGGGAGGGTGAGGAGGAGGAGGAGGAAGAGGAGGAAGAGGAGGAACAGGAGGAGGAGGAGGAGGAGGAGCAGGAATTGGAGGAGGAGGAGGAGGAGGAGGAGGAGCAGGAGACGGCGGAGGAGGAGGCGGAGTAGGAAAAGAAGGAGGAGGAAGATGATGATGATGAGGAGGAGGAGGAGGAGGAGGAGGAGGAGGAGGAGAGGAGGAGTGGGGGAAGAAGGTGCCCTGCTCTGTCCCTAAAGACCCCCTTCTGGATTCTGGGCCCTTTAAAGGGCTCGTTTGCGACCCTACAGGGCCCCTTTTCCTAGAAGAGGAAGAAACACGCTGTAAACATAAGCTCTGACCTCTCCGCGCGGGTCTCTTGGATCTGCGCTGGCCCCCCCCATCCCTGGCGCGCTCATATTCATGGCGCTTTTTCTTGCGATTTTCAGCAGCCCTCGCTGCCCTCCAATTCATCGCCCCCCCGCTTACGCGTCCTCTCCGACCAGCGATAACTGGGGGAGCTGTGGTCCTTACCCCCCTGGGGGAACCCATCGCATCGACGATCTCTCGAGAGGGGTGTCGAAATCGATGGGTCCCCCAGGGGGGGTAAGGACCACAGCTCCCCCAGTTGTGGCGGCCTGCCTCTGGCCCCCGCCGCCCCGTCGCCCCGCCAAGGGGGGCGGAGGAGGAGGAGGAGGAGGAGCAGGAATTGAGGAGGAGGAGGAGGAGGAGGAGGAGGAGGAGGAGGAGGAGGAGGAGGAGCAGGAGAGGGCGAGGAGGGAGGAGGAGGAGGAGGAGGAGGAGAACAGAAGGA
This sequence comes from Prorocentrum cordatum, assembly GCA_963575745.1. NCBI lineage: Eukaryota > Dinophyceae > Prorocentrales > Prorocentraceae > Prorocentrum > Prorocentrum cordatum. Next base: position 73,216 of record CAUYUJ010015337.1, read on the forward strand.
GGAGGAAGATGAGGAGGAGGGAGGAGGGGGAGGGGCAGGAGGAGAGGAGGAGTGGGGAAAGAAGGGTGCCCTGCCTCTGGCCCCCGCCGCCCCGTCGCCCCGCCAAGGGGAGGCCTGGAGCGTGGCCGAGCCCGCCGCGCGCCGCAGCCGCGCGGGGGAACTCCCCTCGCCTCGCGGCGGGGGCCGGGAGCCGCGGGGGCCGCGGAGGGCACGGGCTGAGGGAGGGGAGGGAGGGAGGGAGGGAGGGAGGAGGAGGAGGAGGGAAAAGGAGGAGGAGGAGGAAAGGAGGAGGAGGAGGGGGGAGGAGGAGGAGGAGAAGGAGGAGGAGGAGGAGGATGAGGGGGGGGAGGAGGGGGAGGAGGAGGAGGAGGAGGAGGGGGGGAGGGGGGAGGGAGGGAGGGGGGAGGGGGGCAGGGAGGGAGGAGGGAGGAGGAGGGGTGGAGGGAGGAGGGCAAAGGGGCAGGGCGAGGGGCAGGTGGTGGGGTGAGGCGGGGGAGGAAGGGCGCAGCATGGGGCAGGGGCGGAGTGCGGGACCTCCTTCTCCTTAGAGTTGCACCTCCTCCTCCTCCTCCTCCTCCTCCTCCTCAGAATTTCCGCCTGTGCATACGTAGGAGAATAGCGAACCACGATTCCACCAGTGCGTAGGAGACTATCAGAGAGAAGCTCTGTAGAAGAGTGTCTTGCAGGAGTGTCAGTGTGATGAAGAGTCAGAGACAGCACCGAGTTGATGACAGTAATTCGGCCCGAGTGGCCGCATTGGCGGCTGGGCAACGCGCGCATCAGGTGACGCCTACATTCGAACCCTGGTCACCACCCAGGCAAATACCGGCAGTGTCGGCGCCATCGCATAGGCGCTAAAAACATCATTGCACTACTCGTTACTCTTCGCTCCCCCTCCACCTCCTCCTCCATCGCCCCATCCCCTCCTCGTGCTCCTCCTCCTTCTCCTCCTCCCTCCTCCATCGCCTCCTCCTCTGTCCGTCCTCCTCCATCACTTCCTCCTCTGTCCGTCCTCCTCCTTCACATCCGCCCTCCGCCTCCATCACATCCTCCCTCCTCCGTCACCACCCTTCACCTCCTGCCCATGCGTCCTCAATTCTCCTGCGTCTCCTTGCTTCTCCTACCTCTCCTCCGGCAGTTGTGTGGGGGAGCCTCCGCCCGCGTCGCTGCTCCAAGGCGACTTCCAGGCAGCGGCAGCGGTTCCAGTAGCATCCTTTACCAATGGGAAGCACGCAATAAACAAGCATGTGACATCCGCCACCAGACGTGACAATGACCCGTCGTCGGCTCGGTCTGGCATCATCATGATCACCAGGGCCGTAGGCGACCCGAGGAGGAGGAGGTGGAGGAGGGTGAGGAGGAGGAGGAGATGGAGGAGGAGTAGGAGGGAGTAGGAGGAGTAGGAGGAAGAGGGGGAGGTCGGGTCGCCTAAGCCCTTCGGAGAAACCCGCCAGCTGTGCTCTGGAACCCGGAGCCCTCCGCCTTTGCCTCGCCTGTCGTCGCCCGTCCTGGCCCCAACCCCATGGTCCGCGACCTCGCACGCCGGCTGGCACCCCCAGGACCCCCACGCCACCCTAGAGGCCTCCTAGACGGGGTCCGAGCAGATGGGGTCGAAGGATCGCGCCGCATCGCCAATGCTTCGCCGATGCATCGGCGAGGCATCGGCGAGGCATCGGCGATGCATCGGCGACGCATCCGCGACGTCGGTGTGGGGAAAACTTGTCTCACCATCGAGCCGCATCGCGGCACGATCCTCCGACCCCATCTGCTCGGACCCCAGCAGGGAGGCCTAGAGCGCCACCCAGCCCCGATCGAGGCCGCCGCCCCTTCGGTCGGGCATGTGCTCGTACAGGCGGATTTCGCAGGACAAATCAAGACACAGAACAACAATTTAAACAAACGTCGGCGAAAAACAATACCAGAAGAATGGTCCCCAGACTACTCTTCTACTGTTCTCGAATTCTCCTCCTGTCATGCTCGACTTACCCCTGGCCCAGGCGGAGGAGGAGGGGGAGGAGAGGAGAGGGAGGAGGAGGACCTGCCCCCCCCCCCCCTTCCTCTTGGCCCCAGGGCTCTGGCCCTTCGCCCCGGCCCGCGCCCTCGCTGCCCTGGCCCCCCGGCGCGACGACGACGACGACGACGACCATCCTGCGAACGTGCAATCCTCGAGGCAGCTTCGGCCATCATGTGCTCCTCCCTCTCCCTTCCTCCTCTTGGGCCGTCGCTTCGTCGTCTCCTTCCCCCCTCTTGCATAGTGGCACGATTCGATTAACGGCAGCCACGTTTTGCTTCATTGCCAGCGTAGTGACTCTGCCAAGCCGCCGACGTAAAAAGTTTCTCCCTCTCCCTTGTACCGCCCGCGAAGTCCATATAGCAATCCCCTCTGGCGGGGGCCTCTCTTCATACCGGCTCCTGGGAGACGCATGCAGCTCTGCACTCTGTATGCGCACCGCGCCACCATGGTCGTAATGCGGGCTAACGCGCCCACGTGGAACTCACCACATTGATTGAATTGTGAGTACGTCTCGGGCGAGAGCGCCGTTCCTGAGATTCGGGGGCACTCTGGCCAAAACGTCTCCAAGTAGATTGCGAGGAAGTATCAAGCGAGATGCCTTGCCGTCGCAGCTGGGATGTTGCCCCATCGATTGAATTGCGTGAGTCTCGAGCAAGAGCGCCGTTCCTGTGTTTGGGGGGCCTCCTCTCCAGGGAATCTCGGAGTAAATTGTGAGGAAATGTCGAGCGGGAGCCGTTGTCGTCGAAGCTGGTGAATGACATTAAAACAAGTCTCGACCGAGGGCCGTTCCTGAATTTGGAGACCTCTCTGGCCAGGGCTTCTTGAATAAACTATGTAGGGGTATCAAGCGGGAGCCGTTGTCGTCGTAGCCCAGGCCTTCACGAACTTGTGAGACTTACAAGGAGATCTCGAGCGAGAGCGCCGTTCCTCAGTTTCGAGGTCTCCCCGGCCAGGGCGTCCTGGAGTAAATTGTGTGGAAGTACGAGCGGGAGCCTTTCTCGTCGTACTTGGGACTTGAAATGACGGGATTTGGAACCAAACCCGCGCTGGAACGGGAGCCTCGTAGCTGGTGTCGAAGCGAGAACGCCCGGAACCGTTTCCGGATATCAGCGACCCGCCACCGTGCCTGCGCTAAAGTGGCGTGTTAGAATGCTCATGTGGTCCCTCTGGGAGTGTTGTTTGATGTGTTCTAAGGCGGACCCTCTCTTGCACTCTTGCACCGCACGCGGGGTTAAGACACCGCCCCCCCTGAAATTGCTCCCCAGCGCTCTATTCGGCCTCCAGACGGCCAAGATGGCCTCCAAGTCGGCTTCCAAGACAGCCAAGACGACAGCTAAACGGCTCAAGACGGCCCAAGACAACGCAAGAGCCTCTCCGGAAAGCCTCAAGGCGGTTCGATAAAGCCCAGGAAGGCCTCACGACGGCCCGAGAGGCCCCAAAGAGCTCCAACAAGCCTTCCTGCAAAGCCCGACGGAGCCAGAACCGTCAATTTCCGTACGATGTTTGGATGTTTTAAGTTTCTCGCTTGTCCCGGTCTCTGACCACCAAAGACGGCTTCCAAGAAGCGTCCAAGATATCTCCAGGACACGAAGCGTATGAGAGGTGTGCTGAAACGGGGGTGGCGCCCACATGCGGGCTGCGCCACCGAGACATCCGGTGGAACTCCCTATGGGGCCACGAAACGTGTGGGTGGAGTGAAGAAGCGGGGGTGGCGCCCACATGCGGGCGGCGCCACTGGGGCCTTCGGTGGAGTTTCCCATGGGGCCACGAAACGTGTGAGGGGTGTGCCGAAACACGGACAAGCGGAGGGCAGAGACATGGATGGGAGCAGGGAGGAACAGGAGGAGGGGGAGAAGGGTGAGATGAGAGGAGATGTGGGACGCGGGGCGCTTCTTCTTCAAAACGGAGACCCATCACTACAGGATAGTTGGGAAAACTTCAAGAAGTTTCACGGATTGTGGGCGGCTCCTTTTCAAAGTGTGGTTCTCGACCTTCGCGCCGCGCGCATTCATCTAAACAAGACTACGAAATTCACGGGCTTCCATGGTTAACGTAGCAGAAACGGCACTTTGGAAGGATTCAGGACTGTCAGGGCGCCACAATTACATTGATTCGCGGTGGTAGAAAGTCCCAGGACAGGTGCCCTGGCACGATTCAGGCTCGTCAAAACGCAATAAGCAGGGTGACTCGCGGCGCTGGAGTCCCCAGAATGGTGTGCTGAGCATGCTTCAGGATGTTCAAACGGTTTCCTCCCATCGGGACACTTCCCTCAGTGGAATGAATCCTTGTGGGGGCCTGAGAAGAGGGAGCCTGGAGAGCTTACTTCAACACCGGTGATGGGTTTCGGGTTTACGGTAGTCCTCCTCTCCCTCCTGCCCGCTTGCTGTCACTCCTACCGCATTCGGCAACGAAGAACTCCGCAGCAATGCCACCTGGCACGCCGAGGCGCGGCAAACCGCGCGGGGCTGCCTAGCAGGGTCATGAATGTTGCTGCCGAGACGGCCCAAAAGGGTTCCATGGCAGCACACCATGTCTCCAGGACGGCCCCAACAAAACCGAAAGTGTCGGATCAGATTTCAGTCGGTGCTTGTATCCTGTTCGCACTGTCGCAATGATGCCACTGCGACGGGCCAGACGCGGTGCCCAAGACGGCACCTGGACCAACTCGCACACGACTATCCATGGGGTTGAGGACAGAGGCGGCAGCCTTCAGAACTTGTCAATCGACTGGCCTCTTGTCACTAGATCTTGTCTTTAGAACTCGTCTTTAGAAACTTATCAGCCTTCACAGGCGGCGGCTTGAAGAGATGATCGTGCCGAATCATCGACACATCGCCGATGCATTGCCGATGCGTCGGCGACGTCGGCGATGCATCGGCAACGTCGGCGTGGAGAAGATCGGGCTCCACGTCGAGCCGTATCGACGATGCACTAGCGATGCGGCGACATCTCCCGATACCATGTGCTCTGACCCCAAAGTACGCGTATGCCGCTACTTCCTGGACCACTCCCAGGGTGCCTTCTCGCGAGAATCTCGAAACGAATCCAGCCGTGGCAATGAGGGCCTCCGAGGAGGCCCAGCAAAAACGAAAGCGAGGCAAGGGTAGCGGTGCCGATACCTTTCTCTCCTCAGACTGGATCTGGGAGGCCAAGAAGCAGGCTTGAGGGCACGGGGCCGAAACAGCGGCAGTCCTTGGCGACGTCTTTGGCCTCCGGCTCGCCCGCGGGAGCGCCCGCCGCGGTGGTCGTGAGCGTCGCCGTCGGCTTGTCCCCCGCGGGGACGGCCCCGCTGGTCACCGTGGCCTCTGCGGGAACAGAAACCCAGACATCCAGCGTTTGAAAAAAAACGAGACGGCGGTGCTTCATGCTTTGAGCTAAATATCGACACACGCCCAGCCTTACAGCGCCCATGTATGCATATGTTCGGCAGAGCCCGCGGATGGCCCCGAATGATATCCCGACGTCGCATTTCCATCGTCGGCAGACTGGCAGGATGCACATGGCCGAACAAGCCACGCGCGCGGGGCCGCACAAACCTGAAGCTTCCGTCCTGGAGCACGCGCAAGCAATCCGCGGCCTGCTGATATGATACAGCCACGCGGCTCTCGCCGCAGGCACTGACAATGCGACTCAGCGCCAGAGGGTTTTCGTCATTAGAAATACGCCAATATACGGTGCACCGGGTTTGGTGGGTGTATACGTCGCTTTCTTGAAACATGTGTTATATTTCCCTCGGGTGTATAAATTCCTGGGTGGGTGTGTGCTTCGTTTGGGCGGGTGTACGTCATGTTTTTTGGGTGGTTTTTGTATATACGCCAGCTGTCCCGCGGAAAATCGAAACGCCTCTGGAAATAACGCGGATTCGCGAGGGCCGGTCCCACCCGTGCAGACGAGTACGAGCATCATCGATGCTGGCGGCGACCTGCATGGCCGCGTGCAGTCGGCGGGCTCGCTGGGCCCCCGCGAAGGCGGCCTCCGCGAAGCGTCGGCAACTCGTCCAAGACGTCCCCTGCGACCCCCCGAAGTCGGTATATTTGGGCCCGAGGCAAATTTCTCGTCACGGGTAATGAAAACATATTGACATCTGTATTGCGGGGTGGGCGTCGTAATCTTGCTCCCGATGTTTGGTCATTCGAGGCCCTCTGCCGTGCTTTGGGGCCATGAAGCAACGACTCGGAATTCGCCGGCCCAACGGGCCAGAGGCGTGTTAAGATCTCCGGTAACTGCTAAATAATGCTTCTACTTCGCGCGCGCGGGGCGGCCCCTGGGGGTCCCCGGACGAAAAGTACCCCGGGCGATCCCCGGCAGACTCGGGTCAGAGATGGTTTTCCTCCTGGGCGCCGCCCCCGTGGCCCTCCAGAGAGCCCCAAGAAGGGCCACGAGGCCGCCAAGAGCCCTCCAAGATGGTTCAAGAGTGCTCCGACATGCCACACGATCGTTCCAAGACGCCCAAGATGGCCCCCAGACGCCCCCAGAGGCCTCCAAGAGCACTCCCCAGAGGGCCCCAAGAGGCAAAATTCATTACTTTTCCTTAGGTTTTGGGCAGATTTTGGCGTGTCCATCTTTTCGGCTTCCCGACGCCCCAAGAGGGCCCAAGAGGCCCCCAAGATCGCCCCAAGAGGGCCCAAGAAGCTCCCAAGAAGGCCCCAAGATGGCCCAAGAGGGCTCCAAGACGGCCCCAGAGGCATCCAAGACGGCCCAAGAGGGGCCCAAGAGGGCCCCAAGCGATGCCCCAAAGGGGGAACATAAAACAAAACTTCGAGCCCTCGGCCTTAAGAAGCCCCCAGGAGGCCTCAAGAGGCCCCTGAGAGGCCCCAAAAGCCCGCAAGAGGCCCTCAGGAGGCCCCCGAGCGACGCTGAAGAGGCCCCCCAGCGGCCCCAAGAGGCTCAGTCATGCGAAATGGACCAGCGGAATGAGCGAAGCGATTCAATAAAGAGCCGGTCCCGGGGAAGGGGTCGAGAGCAGTGCTGGACCTAAACGTTGCTTTTCGTGTTGATTTCGTTTGGTTGTTCGTTTCTTTCTGCATGTTTTCCTGTGCCTCCCTGCCAAGCCGAAAAACAAAGCAAAGCCGCAGTCCGGCAGAACAGCGCTCAGGTCGAGCCCTGGTCGAGAGGTCAGGGCCCCGCGTCTCGAAGCTCTGGGAGGCGACCGCAGCCACCTCGGAAACATACCCGGGGGGATGCCCTGCCCTTACCAGCAGTGGCCAGGAAGCCGAAACCTGTTCGGCAGTGGCTGGAATATCCATTGGGCCGCTGGGGGGCGCTGGGGAGGGGCAGGAGGGGGGCGTTAAAGGGGGGGGGGTGCGACGCGGAATGAAGTGGTCGGGGCGGAACGGGCACTCGGCGGAGGTTCCCTTGGACTGGCGGGGAAGGCTGGGGAGGGGTAGGGGGGGGGCGGTGAGGGGGGGGGTGCGGTGCGTCGTGCGGCGGATGTGGCACCCGACAGGACAGCCAGACCGACCACCAACCACCACCGAAGAGCTCAGGTCGAGGTCGGTGGGATCTTCCCCGAGGGCCCCCCGCCCCCGAACAGTTCACTCGATGGTGCCCGCGGTTCCTTTAGAAGACAAGAGGATTGCGTAAACGAAGCTTTTGGCGCTCCGCGCGGTTCTCTTGAATCTGCGCTGGACCCCCGTCCCTGGCGCACGCAGCGCGCCAAGGGAAGCGCCAGAGGCGCCGCCACGTTGCTCCCAGCGCGGATCCAAGAAATCCGCGGGGAGCGCCAACAGTTTTTGTTTATGCCGTTCGATCTTGTTGAAGGGGCGGGCCTTCTCAGAAGGCTCGGACGTCCCCCTGACATTTGAAGAGTCTTCGAAACTCTCCCCGAAGACACGAAAAGCCTCTCAGAGGGCGCCGCGATGGCCTCTGAGAAATCCCGCATCATTCTGAGCTGGCCTTTTCCTTCTCACTTCTCTGAAGTCGGGCATGTCCTTTTACAGGAGGAGAATTGAAAAATAGTCAGAAAATTGACCGGGGGCGATTGTTCGATTACTCTTCGACCGTTGTTGACAAGTGTTGAACTATTTAAACAGTTCGTCAAAAATACGCCTGTAGGAGAGCATGCCCGACGTAATTAACACTTCCCCACCTCGCCCGCCGCCGCCGCGGTTCTCTCGGGCCGGGCGAAAGGGGGGGATAGCAACGGGGGGGGTTGAGAATCAAGCGCCGGAAGCGGCCAGGCATCGAGGAATGGGCCCCTCGGCGGGGCTGAAACCAGCTGCATGCAGCAGATGTCTGAATCCCCCCTCCTTTCCCCTCCTTTCCTGTTCCCATCCTACTCAAGGACCGCATCCCAGAAATATTTTCGAGCACCCCGAAAAATGTCAAAAGAGTGTCGAAACAATGGAACAGTGTCGGACGAGTGTCTCCCAGGGCCCGACACGTGAAAACCTTTGAATTTCGGTACCCCTTTGGGCGCTCGAAATTCTTCCTGATCAAGGCTCAAGCAGGCTGGATCATCATAGCCCAGTCCCCCCCTTGTCGTCTGGCCCGATTCCCTGCGCTGCACCCGGAACCTCCCGCTCGACCCCGGGGGCGGCGGCCTCTGGCCCCTCCGCTGCCGCGCCACCCTCGGTGCTCGCGGTGGCCGTGGCCGTGGACGCCGCCGACGCCTCGTCCACGGGCGCGGCAGCCTCGGGCTCCTCCGCGCCGTGCATGTCTGACTGATGGACACAGCAACATCATGGCAGCGCACACGTGGGAAGCGTACTTCTCTTCTCTTGATTGTCCTACGTCCCCCCCTCCATGTTCTGCCTTCTCCCCTCCCTCCGCAGGCTCCTCCACGGGGGCGCCGACGTCGGTGTTCGTGGTGGTGGTCGTGGACGCCGCCGGCGGCTCGTCCACGGGGGCTGGGGCATCGGGCTCCTCCACGGGGGCGTCGCCCTCGGTGTTCGTGGTGGTGGTCGTGGACGCCGCCGGCGGCTCGTCCTCTGGGGCATCGGGTTCCTCCAAGGGGGCGTCGCCCTCGGTGTTCGTGGTGGTGGTCGTGGACGCCGCTGGCGGCTCGTCCGCCGGGGCGGGGGCCTCGAACTCCCCTGGGGGGGCACCGCACGTGGTGGTCGTGGACGTGGCCGTCGGCTTGTCCGTCGGGGCGGACGCCCCCTGGCGGGGGGGGACATTCTGAGGGGCGGGGGGGGGGGGGGGGGGGGGGAGGAAGGAAGAAGGGGAGGGGGGGTGAGAGGGGAGGGAGGGGAAAAGGGGGACAAGGGGGAAGGAAGGAGACGAACAAGGAAAGCAGAGATGGGGCAGGAAACGAGGAAAAGAAAGGCGGAGGAGGAAAGGGGGGACAGTGGAGGGGGATGAAAGAGGAAGGGGGGAGTAGAAAGATGGAACGGGATGAAGCGACAAGGAGCACAGCATCGCGTAGCGACTCAAATCCACTCTATCGCTGTCAAGGATGCCGCTTGCCCCGCCAAGTGGTCGACCACCTCATTCCCCTGGACCCTCTAACAGTGATGACTCCGCAGAAACCTCCTCTGCTTCCGGACGAGATACAGGCTTTGCATCACCGCGAAATGCGAGGCACGCCTCGGCCGACGATGCCGACGGATCGCCCACCATACCCCCGATCGCCCACCATTCTCTCCGAACTTCGGCACAATCAACGGCACATGTAATATCACTTGGGGGAGGCCAAGAAGGGGGGGGGAGGGGGGGGGGCGAAAATCATGGCCGACGGCATGTGCGTGGACCACGGCGGGGTGCAGGGACGCAGTGAGATAGGAAGGGGCGCCATGATTTTTGGGGAAATGTCACAGCCCACGCCATGATATACACCCCCCGCTAGTCCTCACCCCCTCTTTGGCACCCCCGAATATGTGTATATGTGTATATAGAAATACACAGATCACCTATGTTGAACCTGATTGCCGGTTCTGATGCCGCCAGTTCGCCCGCTGGCCACGGCGTGAACGTCTGCACGTCCCCCTGACGGGGTCCAGACAAGAACCGATGGCCTTCGATCGGATCAAACTGCCTGATCGCGCACACACACATATACGCGCGCGCACACACGCGCACGCACGCACGCACGCACGCACGCGCGCAGTCACGCACACGCGCGCACACTCGCACACGCGCGCACATATACACTCCTCGTGCATGGATTTCTCACATATCGCGGCGCCATGTCCCACTCCTGACACGTAGGGCCTTTTTCGTCAGGTTCAGCCTCTCGATGGCGTGTCCGCGGGAGCGGGATGCCTGTTCAAAGGTCTGTGCCGTCTTTAGACCAATGATGTTAATATTACTGCCAATATACGGAAGAATCGTCAACATACCATTGATCATAGTTCCACTGTTAGCTGCCAAGGATAGTTCGTGGCATTCACCAATTAGCCCAGGCACTTCAGACAATGTCGTGCCATGCATGCCGCTGCGGCGCCTCTGCTCCAACACCCAGTCGCTTCGTGACAAATACCCACAAAGGTCTTCATCCGCAATGCGATTCCTCTCAAAGATCCAGGCTGTAGGATATTCGTCGTGCGCATCTGGGTGTGATGCGGCGGTAGTGGGCAAATTCAAGAACGTGTCCTCATCCGCGCGCATGCCCATCTGACCGCCCGTATTTACCATAAACACAGCATGCACCATATCGCGTCCTGCGCTGATTGCGTGGACGAAGGTCTCGCCCATATGGCGTGCATGTATGTGGGGCCTGAAGCCATTGAGCGCTCCTGTCGGCAGCCCTTTCCACGCGCCCCAACCGCATGTCGCTCACTGGCACAGAAGGTGGTGCTGATGTAACAAGTGCCCCTGCGATGTTGTCGGTCTCTGCCACCAACGGCATAGGCGCGTCCATAGCAGGTGTCCCTGCAAGTATGGTTCCCTCCGTTACTAGCCCCGCGTTGGCTGGCGGCGCAGGCTGCACCGCTGGTCTCGTCATCGGCGCTGCCGCAGTGCCCGTCATCATCGCCGTGACGCGGTTGAGCTCTTCACGGGAGTCCCTGAGCTCGTTCGCCCCTCGGAGTATATCTTCATGACGGTTGAGTGACTCCTGATCTCCAGCAAGGGCGTAGTGGACCTCGGCAGTACTTAGATAGCGCAGGGGGCCTCACTGGCAAGCTTCCATGTCCCCAGCCAACTGTCTATCCACATGAGCATGTGCCACTCGATCCCAGCATTGCGCGTGAAATATGTGGCCGCACCGGAGCCGCCAGACTTGATCGTGGTTTACGATATGGTCGAGGCATACGGCACACTTGATGACGTCGCCGTCACTGATGATGGGCGGTGTTGCCGATGGCCTGATGCGCGTCTGGCGCTCCAGGGTGGACTCGCCAGCCTCGTACCGAATCGGCGATACCGTCGGCAATTACATTGGTGCAAGCGTGGCTGGACTGCTCGGAAGCGCCCCTGCTGCATTGGGATTAGCAGGTTGCCCCGCGCAGCTCAGCATTCTATCGGCCTGGCGCTCCTGATTTCGGCGCTGGCGGGCAGACTGCATCGCCAGGTTGGCCTGCTGCGCCTCATGTATGGCTAGGGTCTCAGGGCGCAGCCCCCCCATGGTCGGTGAGAGTACTCGGCCTGGGGCCTGTTGCCGCACATATTGGTCCTTGGGGGCGGCCAGATCTCCATGATGAAGTGTCTGGCCTGGCACACCTGATGCATGCCCTGAGCCGCGCGTCAGCTGCGACTGGTAGAAGTCGCCGGCCGTCGCCCGAACATATGGGTTCTCGGGCTGTGTTCCCACTGGGGGAGTACAACTCACCTGAGCGTGATAGTCAAGATAGAGTGGGTGATCCATTGATGCTGCTGTTGGACGGTCAGCAGACATTGGATCGTAAGCCGGATGGCTGAAACATGCTGGCACGTATCCAAACCGATTGGGTTTGTCCGGCGATGGATTTGGATCCGGAACATACCCCCAAGGCGGCGTCCAGTTGGTACTAGGGGAGCTAAGGCCGTTCCTACGCATTCTCTGAGCGGCTTCACGCATCTGCTGGTGCATCCGTTCTTGCTGACCAACTAAACTCTCGGTTCTCTGTGCGGCATAATGGTCAGGAAAGCCAGGTTGCCCCGCATGTGGATGTGGCGATGCAAGTAGCGACTTCGCCTGTAAAGCCTGAAAGGGCTGCGCATCCATTCGAACGCTTTGGAGCCTCGCCTGCAGGCTGTTAGTGCTCCCGGCACTCTGTGGAGTATCAAATGGTGTAGTAGCTCTGCTGATTGGAGCAAATGAAGCAGGTTGCGCGGCAGGTGTTGGCAGTTGTTGCACATGAGCACGCCACGAATCGTTTAAAGCACAACGTGTCGGAGGGCGTGGTGCCACTTGAATTAATGCCTGTCACATCTGCGCTCTGAACCTGCATCCATAATCCATCAGATCCCCCTGCAAGTGCCCCCGCGTGATACGCGTTCTATATCATGAATACTGCTAAGAACACGGCATTCTGAGCTGGAGGCGGATCGGGGCCCTTCAAGATGTGGGGGGTCTTTTGGGATGAACCAATCCCTTAGAGATGATGCATCATTACGGAACTCGTAAATCTTTTCAACCGAAGTATTACCACTCGTATACGGCTAATTGCTGTCCCGCAAATAGAGGATTGACCCATCTATGTCCCGCACGATTGTACTGACAATTGGGGTTGGGCAGAATCACGATCAACTGGGCGATGTGGGTCCTGCCCGCTGCCATCACGATATCATTCGCTGAACGCCAAATCGGAATGCTGTCCCGAAGCAGGTTCTTCATGCTGACCATGGCCAACACCTCGGAATCAACGCGCAGGCCGGAATGAATCCGATCGTCACCAGGAAAGTATGGGCACCCGTGTAAAAACTGTCTGCCCCTCGTCCTGCCGGCGTCGTCAGAGCGGCATGACAACCCAATGCTAAGTTTTCTCTATGTTCCCATTGAGTTCCACGGATGCAGTAACAAGGCGCCCCAGGAGCGGACAGGTCCGTAATCCTCATAGATAAAGGTTCAGGGCATAGCATACCAGGGCTGCTGTGTCCGATACTTGGGCGGATGAAGTACGCGTCGCGCTTCTCGGAGGGGTAGTTCAACTTCTTGAGCTGCAGCCAGTTCTTTTTTTCATTCCAGTCTCATCAACCATGCCGATACGCCCAATGCATGTCCTTGAGCTTGTGCATTGGTGTTCTAATGTCCTTCAGCCGGCCAAATGTGAAATAATTCAAAAAATATGCCCATCCGTCGCACTCGTCGTAAGATGGTACTTCCGCCAGGAATCTGTCCGAAAATTTACCTCTATGAAAAAGTTTGTGACGGAGGGCAGTCGTCAGCCACTCTGAGACCATGCGCTGGTCTTCGTAGCCGAACTTCGGCATGTGAACATATTCCGATATGAAAGCCCCATCCAAATCTTCCTTCTCAGAGTCAAGCGTGAGTCCGGGGCGTTCCCGCAGAAGGTTGCGCAGTGCTTGGCGCGTGTGCGACTCTGGGCCATGATGAACAGCAGTGTCTACGAGGTTACATTGCACCACCATATATCGACCAGACCCGTCGTCATTCTTGGGATGATACGCTGGGATGCGGTTGGACATGCGTATCCCTTCCCAGTGCTCTCGGCACTCCACCGGCACCTCCAGCGCGGGGGCACGTTGCCGCGCTCAGCTCTGAGCAGGTTGCCCCGCGGAGCTCTGAGCAGGTTGCCCCGCGGAACGCGGGGCTGCCACTGATGCGGCAGGCGCTGCGGCGCTCGCCGCCGATATGGCAGCGCCGGCAGTTCCTCTGGGCGTCCGTGGAGTTCCTGTCGGGGCACTGATATCGAAGTCCTGGCGTGTCTTTTCCTCGATGTTGCAGGACTCGGCTGTCTGATCTCTAGGCGCCATTCCTGACGCCGTCGACGAGGTGGCCAATAGCTTTTCAGCACCGCGTTTCGTAGAAGAAGCATATCTGGTCCGCCTTTCCGGCGCGGGCGCCCACCCTGTCCTGTGCGCCCGACCTGGCGCATGGCCGCGACGTGCCACAGGCTCCTTTGGAGTTGGCGCACTGGTGCCCTGAAATGCAGCTGCTGCGGCAGCCACTGGTGGTCCTCTGGCTCGTTGTCGATCAGCAGGTTGCCCCGCATGTCGCTGCTGCTTGCCGCCCCCAGGGTTGGGTTACCTGGGCTCTTCCTCTTCTTCCTCTTGGGCCTGAGCTGATCGGGGCCGACAGATGGGCTTGATGAATCGGAAGATGGAAGAATATCGATGATCGCCTCTGCCTTTGGCTTGGGAGTTACCTGCGCCGTGGCTCCTGCCTGCGCCCCTTGGATATGGCGCGCGGGACCTCGGCCAGGATTCAAATCGGCATTAGCTGGCGCCCAGTGGGCCATATTCTTACTGGGGACCTTGTGCCTACCCGAGACCAGGTAGGTGTTGGCGTTTCGTCTTTCGACTATGCTTGTCTTTATCCGGCCAATGGTCCGAGCGCGGTAAGCAATCCGTCTCCCAGGAGATAGATCCATCTATTCTCAACGCATTCGGGGTCGATCGAGGTATCCGTCTCGCACGCAACGTCCGCGATGCCCGAATTGCTGGACTCGTAGCCTTCAGGGGCAGCGCCCGTAGGATCAGCTTCTTGAGCCATCTCATCATTTTCATCTTCACCAGCTTCTTGTTGACATTCTTCTTCTTCTAATGTGCGAGCAGCAGGTTTCCCCGCGTGCCACTCTTCATTGAACTGCGCCAACTAGTGAGTAGGTATCAAGTTCTTCCAAACGAGGTGTGTGCGAGCTATTTATTCAGCTGTGGCGTGGTCGTAATCGCTCTCCGTTCATTGCATGACGTAGTATTGGGATCGGCACAGTGACCCCGACCGTCACAATGAGACCAGACCCACGGCGTTCTTTTTCAAATTCGTGATTCTTGACGGACGCCTCAGGGGGCCACCGAGCCCGCGGTCGGCATAGTCGGGGCATGAGGAACAAACGCCTCTGTAGAGCTTGCGTTCCTCGATGATAGCCCTATCGACGTTTCGCGTGACCATATTGTCTTGTGATTTGGTAGGCCCCGCCCTTGAGCGCATGAGATGGCCCGCCTCATCTCGCTCGACCTTGCGAAGAGAATGCCAGTGCCAGGCTTGATGCCCACTCCAACCCTGAGCCACTCAGTATTCCATCTAGCCTGCGGGTATGTACTGACGAGCCAATCCAGCCTCCGCGTTACCTTTCAGACGCTGCATGCGACCTTCTGGATACTCTCCTCCTCGCGGATGGTCACCTTGAAACGGTGCCCCCGCGAGCGATCCCTCCTTGGGGGAGTATCTGGCCCAGTCGCCTGCCATGGCGGGGCCTTTGGGGTTCCCGCATCAGGAGGATAAGGGCGCTGAATATCGCTCGAACGAGCACCGCTAGAGCGGGCTCGCGTGCGATCTGGTGAGCGGCCGGGAGCCCGACCGCGACGTACCATGCGCTCACTGTCTCCTCCTTCGTCGTCCTCGTCATCGCCACCATAATTCTGCCTCCCCCAGGCATGGCAACTCGGCGGTCGCTTCTGGCGGCTGGCGGATCGATCAGACGCAACGAAAGCGCACTGAAATTCTTCATTACGACCAAGCTCATATTGAATGCGCTCATTATTCTCGCGGGTTTCCCGGCAGAGGATCACCATCAATTAGTTCCATGTCTGTCGGAGTTCCAATCGCCCGAGGATAGAGCACCGCATGTACTTCCTCAAATGTTGCAAGAGTGGTAGATTCTGAATCCGCGGGCGCCCCCGCCATGCCAGAGTCTCCTTCGACGGGCGCGTGGAAGTGCTCGATTGCCCCGCGGTTGGGTGTACCCAGCCATTCTGCCAAGTCGTTGTCCTTGTGGCCAGTGAACACCTCCTCGAACAGCTCGCCGGCGCAATTCTCGAGGGTCGCGCTGGCACTTAGATGCCCGGCAGCCATGAAACGAACAAGTGTGGCTGAGCTGTCGGCAGGGCCAGCTAAAAGCGACCCCCAATCAACAAACTGCATGTCGGAGTTCGTTTGGCCCAAATGTATTGACGGACCCCTGCCTCTTGCATAGCCTTGGGGGCACTCGCGTCGGACATGTTGTGTGCTGCGGCATATGTCACACTCCATAGTTTTACCGTTGGCATCCTTTGGGTTTCCTCGCCGTCCTTTACCTTTGCCTGACGAATGCCTGCGGTTTCTGCCAGCACCTAAAAACATGTTCTCCTACTGAGGTCCAGTAAGAGACGCTGACCTCTGCCTTTACTTCGACCCTTGCCCTGTCCTTTAAGCGATCGTCGCGCAATGCGTCTTGCCTTGCGGACCGGTTTCTTCGTGGACCTCCGCCAGCGACCCTCGCGTGGTTGATAACCAAAAAAACCAATGAGCTTGTTGCTCTTCAGGCAGGTATGTAGGCATATCAGAGTAATCCAGGGCGGTAGCTTCGTCATCTGAAGACGCATCCGCATCGGTACCGGAGACGACGTCGGACTCGGCGGGTTGCCCAGCTAAGCCCATTACGGTCATGGCTTGCAGAGGGGAGACCGCGTCAGGCGGTCCCCTAGGTCTGGCCCGGGAGTCTTGCGACCCCGAGGCCGTTCCACCATTCTGAGCCAGCAGTGTCGCGGTCTCAGTTGACTGTGGATCATCATTCCAGACGTTGCTGGCAGGTTGCCTTGCGTTGGCCTGCACGTGGAACGTCTCGGTTCGGTGACCGTGACTAAAAATACCACCAATATTGCCGGGGGTCCTCTCGGCTATGAGAGCATATGCCCTCGCGCGTTCAAGTAGAGCGTCAAATTGTTCTTGGTCTCTCGACATGTGGTGGTTCAAACGCTGCAAGACTTGTTGTGCGCGCGTCGTCCCCACTCCGAGAGCTCTGAATATAACTGCTGCTTAAAAATTGGAAGCTGGGGATGTTAAAAACCGGCTGTTTCAATTTCGTAGCGGGCTATCTCAAAGCGTGAAACGTCTGGTCGATGCGGTCACCCGCATGGACCCGGAAGCCAAGAAGAGCCGTACCAGAGTTGAGTTGGCGTTCCTCTTCTAGGTTTTTGCACTTCGTGCTCAAAAGGATCGTAAATGTAGGTGGCGCCGTCGGTGTGGCGATCACGTATATTGACGCTTGATTTAATAACTGATGGGGGGACTCTCATGGCTATGGTCCGTGCGAGACCTCCCGAACCTCGCTGCAAGGCTGCAGCCTGCTGGGAGGGCGTAATATTGCCTGTGGTCACATTGATCCAGGCATGTACTTCGCGGACGAATTCGAAAAAAAGGTACTTGACCGGCAAGATCCCAATGGGGGCTGGTCGTTATTGTCTCGTCTCCGCCACGCGCATGTCCTACCGCACACCCAACAGCGACCCATGCGAGCCCCAAAATACTAACCCAATCCAATGGCCTCGTAGGTCGTAGTCGGATGTAGTCGGTTGGGGACTTATGTTGTTTAGTCGTAAATCTGCGCGGGGTCGTAGGCGGCAGTATGTCGTACCGCATGTTTCCATGCATTATATTTGCGAAGAAATTTCCAATTGGAGTAGGTGGGTGGGATCCAGAAGTGTAATAGCACAGGGATGAAAAAAATGCAAATGAGAAGCCTCCGCTTGGACAGAGGTATCGCTGCAAGTTTCCTTGCGGTACTGCGTAGTTATCTACACTCCTCCGCGCAAGCCCACTGCACCCTGATGTTCCACCATAGCTGTAGTCCACCAGATAGTACCGTGGATGGTGAGGAGTAGAGCAAGAGCTGACCACCATAGGGGGGGGCTGGTAGGCCCAGCCAGCAGCTTCGCCTCAGGTGAAGCCAAGCTCCCGCTCTGTTGTACCGTAGTAACGATAGTCCCAGTATGAGAGGATGTGCCATCTCAAGCAGTAGGAAGATCCTTTCGGTCTCGATAGCGACTGTGTGCCTCGCAGTGAGGCACAGTCATATTTGGGCGGCCGGCCGCTTGAGCCGACGCGGCCGCGGGTGCACGCGCGCTTCCACTCCTTACGTCCCTCAGCTCGCGTTAGAATCTGTCAACTGTGAGTGCTTTTCGGACTGGCTCATTCCATGCCTTGCCTCTTCGTCCTCTAATATTCCTCATACGCCCTTCCCCGTTAACCATCCCAAATATACGCTTCCCCGAGTAATTGGGGAGATTTGTGTTTCTTGCGGCCCTCATACGTGTCCTCTCGGAGCCCTCTTGAAGGGCTTTTGGGGCCTCTCGGGCCGTCTTGAAGCCATCTTGGGCATCTTGGCGCGCTCTTGGACCGTCTCGGAAGCCTCCTGGACCGCCTTGGGAACGCGTTCGGGCCCTCCGAAAGCCCCCCGAAGGCCCGCAATGAGTCCCGGACCCCGAGGGACACAGTGGGCACCGCGGGGGGGGGGGGGGGGGGGGGTAGTTTTGGAAAAGTGGGCCGCCTTGGGCCCCAAGAGCCTGGTCGCGGGGTCCGCATGGTGAATGCTCGTGGGGCGTCTTCTGGGGACCCTTTGGGCCTCGTAGGCCTCTATGGGGCCTCTTGGGCACTGTTGGGGGCCTCTTGGGGCCTCCTGGAGGCCTCTTGGGGCGGAAGGCTCGAATTGTCTGTTCGTGTTCCCCCCTTTGGGCCCCTCGTCGGGCCGTCTTGGGGCCCTCTTGGACGATCTTGGGCGCCTCTTGGGCCGTTTTGGGGCACTCTTGGGCCGTCTTGGCACTGTCTTGCGCCGTCGTGGCGCCCTCTTTGGGTGCCTCTGACGCCGTCTTGAGCTGATTTCTGGAGCCTCGTGGGCTGTCTCTGACCGTCAGAAGCACGAAACAGCGAGAAGACGAACAACCTTCAAAACCCCTGAACAACAACATGTTTGGTTCGCCTCCTGAGTGCCTCGTGGGAGTTCTTTTGAGGGCATATTCGCCGTCTTGAAGCCCTCTTGGGCTCTCTTCAAGCCATGTTGGACACATTTTGAATCGCTCTTGTGCGGTCTTGGGCCCTCTTGGAGCGCCCTTGGGCCATCTTGGCGCCTTCTTGGACGTCTCTCGGCCCCCTTTGACCTTTCTTGGCGCCCCTCACCGGGCCCGAAACGGCGGTAAGACAAATCAGTGCACGTTGGGGGCCCCGGGACCCCCTACCCATTGTTAACTAAATGCATGTGTGTATGCCGTGTTCCTTCTTCGATGTACCCAGCGGGCCCTCTGTTCGGGTCGGGCGAAAGGGGGGGATAGCAAAGGGGGGATTTGAGAATCAGCTCACGTAGCTGATTTTCCCGGCGCCTCCCGGCGCCGGATGGAGCTATGTATCGAGAAATGGGCCCCTCGGTGAGGCCGAAACCAGCTGCATGCAGCAAATTTCGTACCCCCCCCTTTCCCAATCCCCCCCTTTCGTCCGGCCCGATCTGTGTAACCCTGACTCTGCGCGCCTGCGCCCTGTGGGAGGGCGCTCTGGCCCCGTGGCCGCGCTGCGCTAGCCGCGGCCCGCGCCCCTGCGGGTGATCCAGCCCATCGTGATGCCGCTTATTGCCGTCGGTCGGGCGTCCATTCCCAGTGCACTTTTAGGTTTCGTGCGCTCGTGTGTGTCGCGAGATGAGCCGAGATGATCCCAGATGGTCATCGCCGAGACAAACAAGTACACATCCCAGGGATGCCGAGGCGAGAACCGCAGCTGGGCGGTTCATTGGGCGTGTTATATCATTCCGCTCCCGTCTTCGACGCCTTTCGCCATTTGAGCATGGACCGAACGTCCTGGCATTCATGAGGGCATACCACGAAACTTTCCTAAGAAGAAAATTCGCCGACCCTGTCGGCGTCTGGAATGGGTTGTTCGTCGTGGTTGTTGTCATCGTACGTACTCGTCGTCTTCTTTCCTGGGTCCGTCGCCGCTCCCCCCTTCGTTGCCTGGGCCCTCGTCCTCAAGCGCGCCAGCCAAAGCGAAATGAAGCAACCCAGCCAAAGCGAAATCAACAACGTTGTCATTGAGTCGAAGGGAAGCCCCATTGCTTTGATCCCTTCCCCGCCTGGGCGTCGCAGGGTCTCGGGGGGTCTCGGGGGGGAGTCCCAGGGGGTGGTCCTGGGGAGGGGTCCTGGTGGGGGTCCCGGGTCTGAATACCATCCCCCGTTTGCGGCTTTTGCAGAGGGGCCCTCTGTAGATGCGCTGGAGGGGGGGGGGTCGCCACGACGGATCCGCATGAGCGCCCCTTGGCAGTCCAGGCCCCACAAGACAGCCCAAGAACGCCTAAGGACGGCCAAAGGGGCCCCCAGAGGGGTCAAAAGAGCCCCAAAAGGACTCTCACGAAGGTCCAGGGAGGCCTCCTGCTCCTCCTCCTTCTCCTCCTCGTCCTCCTCGTCCTCCTCCTCGTCCTCCTCCTCCTCCTCCTCCTCCTCCTCCTCTTCCCCCCCCCCTGCTCCCCCTCCTCATGCTCCCCCTCCTCATCCTTCCCCCCCTCCTCATCCCTCATCCGCCTCCTCCACCTTTCCTATTCCCCCCCACTCCTCCTCTCACTCCGCCTCCTACCCCCCCCCCGAAGGTTTTCATATTCGTCGTCTTCAGAGTCGGCGACACCGGCCGTAAGGCCTTCGCAATAGTGTGCTGAGAACCAAACCTACGTTCTGATGATAAAAAGCCTAAATATAAAGAAACAACTGCCTCAGACAGAACTGCTCTGAGAACAGTTCGTGCTTCGTGCAAACCACAAGAGGTGGTTGGAGCATTTTTGGGGGGTGATCGGCAGGTCAGCACGCGTCGTCACTGCTTGGGTCCTCGTTCTCCTCGTCTGCCGCCCCTTCGTCTTGCTAATTTCCCTCGTCGTCGTCCTTGCCGTCGTTCCCGCCGTGTCTGCCGCCGGCGAGGTCGGCTGCTGTTCCTAGAGGCCTCCGGGGAGGTCACCTAAACACAATGGCACTGAGCACTCCTCTGAAGGAGAGACAGAACTGCGTAAACATAACTAAACGTGCCACTCCTGGTGATGGACGCGCTTATGAACGCTCGACGATCCGCGTGGATTTCTTGGATCTGCGTGGGGCCCCCCTCTCTGGCGCGCGGAGAGCGCCAGGGACGGCGCCAGAGGCGCCGCCAGTAGGGTCCAGCGCGGATCCAAGAACTCCGCGCGGAGCTTCTGAAGTTTGTGTCTGCGCTGTTTGTCCCCAAACAGTGCTTGCACGCAGGGGGGGTGTTGCATACACTTTCTGAGGAAGAAAGCCTGGGCGGCGGCCTGACGGCTGCGGGCTCGCCGTCGCCGCACCCTCGCCGCCTCGCCGCCTCCCGTCGTCTGGGCCTGGGCGGCGGTCTGGCGGCTATGTGCTCGCCGTCGCCGCCTCATCGCCGCCTCGCTGTCACCCATGATTGCGCACATTGCACCACGTATACAGCCTAACATGGACTGCTCAACAGAGACTGCTGCACCACGTAGATTGTATCACAGATATTGCACAACGCAGACGACTCCACCAATATGGCCAAACATACAGTGCACATAATATATTGCACAAGGTAGCGTGCACCACGTAGGTTGCACCACACTGTTTGTACCACAAGGATAGCACGACGTAGACTGCACAACATAGGTTGCACCACGCAAGTGGCAGCACACATGTTGCACCACATGTGTTGAATCACGACGAATGCGCAACATAGGTTGCACCACATAGACTGCTCAACATTGATTGCTCCACGCACGGGTGCACTGCTTAGATTGCAAAGCATAAATGTGCACAACATAGGTTGCACCACATAGAGTATAGACTGCTCCACGCAGATTGCACAACACAGAATGCTAGAACACACGCACACACAATATGCGGAGTCCACGCTGACCAATCTTTCTTCTGCGATAGCCTGGTGATGAACCCAACCCTGTGCAACTCCAAGTAACCATGGTGCAAAAACACTCCATGCACGGCCAGTGTACGGGATGTTCCAGATGGAGCGAGGGGCCCGATGCAGACTCTCCAGTTGCGGACGTATGTTGGGCGCCTTGAGAAGCCCGAGACGTCTGAGGAAACGGCGACATACGCGGAGAAAGTCATGCAAACGCTGCGCATGGCGGGTTCAGAGTACCCTGAACAAAGAAACCGTGCCATATCTTGGGAGACCGACTTTGCCTTCCGCCTAGTGCCGCCAACCTTACGCTGGCGGAAGCGGCCTCCTCATTATTCCGGCTACATTCAGCCGAAGAAGAGATGTCACCTCCTGCGATCCTCGACTGCGAGGTCCTTTGTGCGTGCCTCACATAGTGCCGCGCTTTTCGTCGCAGACGGACCATGCAGTTACACACGTGGCGGGCGGATCCTCTTCAAACTGGTCTGTCGCTGGAGACGTCCTTTCAATATGCTACCACGAGTGTAACAATGCCAACACTTGCATAGAAGGAGCGCGGCTCCTTTCCGACATGGGCTCTCACAACAGACTGCGGTAGACCTTACGATCAGATGCTTGGATAATTTGACTGGTACACGGACGGAGGGCGGTTCCTGTTCAGCGGGAATCATGCAAAGCAATGTATCCCAACAGCGAGCTTGCGCCTGAATTGTGGGCCCATGGGGCGCAGGCCATTCGAAGGGGCGTTCCTCGCAGTCTGAAGCGAGTGCTCGCGTGGACGGGTGAGGAGGGGACTTCGACGGCAGGATGTGCCTGCAGCATCGTTGATCTGTCTTGGGGTGGCTCTGGTCATCATCCTTCCTCCTCCGTACCCTCCCTCCCCCTTCCTGCCTTCTGCCTCCTCCTCCTCCTGCTCCTCATTATCCTCCTCCTCTTTCTCCTCCTCGCACATGAGTCCCCAATCCAGAACCCCAGGCCAGGCCCCGCGGGCCTCGCTGGTCGCCGCAAGCGTCGTCGACGTGGCCGACGCGGTCGGGGAAGAAGGAGTCGAGCTGCTGCGCGCGCGGTGAAGGCTCGCCCCCCCCTTCCCCCCTCCTTCTCCTCCCGCCCAGTCCTCCCCCTCGTCCTCCTCCGCCTCCTCGTTCCCCTTCTCCCTCCTCCAGCCATTTCGCGCCCGCGCGGCCCCCCTGTGCAAGGGGGGCGCAAGGGTGTTTCGCGGGCAGGATTCAAGGTGGCCGTGCTCGCGAGAGCCGGCCGGCATCACGGAGCGTGGCGCCCCACGTCGTCAGCCAAGGTGCCGAGATCACGCGCGCACGCGCGCCCCAGCCAGGAGGCGTGGCAACCTCCGTCCCTCTCCCTCGTTCGTCCCCTCTCCCCGCCCCTCCGCCACCCCTTGGCGAGCACTGGCACCACCTGCGGCGCCGCTGCCTGGAGTGCAGGGGCAGGCACGCAGGAGCCGAGGCGGCACCTCCGCGGCGAAAAACTGTGCGGAGCCGCGCGTGCGAGGGCAGGCGAGCAGGGGCCGGCCCAAAAATCAGAGGTGTCAATCGGCTAGGAGGAGGAGGAGGAGGAGGAGGAGGAGGAGGAGGAGGAGGAGGAGGAGGAGGAGGGAGGAGGAGGAGGAGGGGGAGGAGGGGGAGGAGGAGGAGGAGTAGGAGGAGGAGGAGGAGGAGGGAAGCGTGCCGCTGTCCGAAACTGCCCGGCGGGCGGGTCGCGTCGTGCCTGCCTTCGGCGGCTGGCCCCGCTCTCGAGACGTCGAGGCGCTCGCGGGGAAGAGAGCACTCTGCTTCGCGCCGCCTGCACCGGGCAGGCTGTGCTGCCCGGGGGAGGGAGGGAGAGAGGAGGAGGAGGAGGAGGAGGAGGAAGGAGGGAGGAGGAGGAGGAGGAGGAGGAGGAGGAGGAAGGAGGAGGAGGAGGAGGAGGAAGACGCGGCTGGGAGCGGCCCGTGCGGCAGCAAGGCGTGAAGCAACGTCAGCAGCTACAGCGCTGGGGCCGGGTCGCGCGGGCGACGCCAGGCCGAGGGGGCACTGCGAGGAGGCAGGCGGTGGCAGCAGGGACTGTCGACGCGAGAGCGAGGAAACAGCCACGCAGGGGCAACACCGCCAGCTAGATTGCGCCGGGGGTCAGCTCGTGCGAGAATGAAGGGGCCCTGGGACACACAAATAAATACACACATATAAAAAACTTCCCCATATTTTCCCCTATTTTCTGGGCTTTTGTCGTCCCCCCCACTTTCCATATTTTCCCATATTTTCTGCGGAATCGAAGATTAATTGTGTCTGTGTGTTTTTTCCCTCCTGAGAGAAGGCAGACAGAGGCAGCATGCTTTGTCGGTGCGACACGGCAGGCAGCGGCAGCAGCGTTCGTCGGTGCCAGATGGCCAGCAGGAACGACATCTCCAGCTGCACTGCAGCGGGGGTCGGCTTGTGCGAGAAGGGACGCGTTGGCACCAAAGTGAATCGGTGAGAGCACGTAGGCAATGGCAACAGCGGCTGTCGGTGCCAAAGTGGCATGCAGGAGCAACACTTGCAGGCTCCATTGCAGCGGGTACCATCTTATGCGAGGAGGCAGGCGGTGGCAGCAAGGGCTGCCGGTGCGAGAAGGGGGCAGTGACAGCAGCGGTTGCTGGTGCCCATGGCCAGCAGGAGCAACTGCGCCAGCTACTTTCAGGGGGACGTAAGACCTGGGTACAGGGGACTCGGAAATCCCCGACGAGGTCGTCAAAAAAATGACGAGGCCGAGCCTGCAATTTGACGAGGCCTCCCGCTGCAGACATCCCACGAAACTCCTCCTCGTCAAAATCCGAGGCGCGGTCGTCAATGAACGATGGCGAACCGAGTCCTGGCAAACCCAGGTCCCAGGTCTTACGCTCCCCCGATACTTTGCAGCGAAGGTCAGCTCGTGCGAGATGGCAGCCAGTGGCCGCTGGGGCGGTCGGCGCGAGAGAGCCGGCCGCGGCAACAGCAGCTGCCGGTGCGGAGCAGCGAAGCGAGATCCCTTCAGCAGCTGCACGGCTGCTGGGGTCAGCACGCGCGAGAGAGCAGTGGCCCGCCAGGACTTGGCAGTGCGAGAAGGAAGGGGCTGGCAGCAGGAGGAGGAGGAGGAGGAGGAGGAGGGGGAGCAGGAGGAGGAGGAGGAGGAGGAGGAGAACGAGGAGGAGCAGGAGGAAAAGCAGGAGGAGGAGGAGGAGGGAGAGAGACCCGAGCCGCCAGGAGCAGGCGGGGTGGGCGCGCGCCGCCCCGCCGCACTCGCCACACTCGGTGTGTGTCCGTGCGAGGAGGCAGGCCGTCGCAGAGGACCAGGCTGCCGGAGGACGTGGCTCGACGGACGTGGCTCGACCACCTCGGGGTGCTCCTCCGCCCCCCCTCGTCGCTCCTCGTCGCCGCGGCTGGATCCTCGCCGCCTCGGCCACCTCCCTCGGCCGACTTCCCCTCCTGCTTCGTGCGAATCCTCTTCCCTCCGTGCCTTCCTCCATCTCTCCCGCCTCCCCCTTCCTTGTCCCTCCCTCCCTCCCCATGCCCCTTCCCTCATCCATCTTTCTCCCGCCGATGCATCGACGATGCGGCGCGATGCTCCGACCCTATCTACGGTGAGCAGGTTTTGCTTAGCGTGTTACGGCGGCGGCCCCGCCGACACGCTACAGCCTGCGAGCTGATAACGTTTCGCTTCGCTCCGCGGGGCGGGAGGCTGGGAAGAGTGCGGGAGTTTGCCTCTTGGGAACGAGGACGTGGTTAGCGTGTCGCGCCGAAGCGTGGTGGGCCAGCACCGACAGATCGACACGCTGGGCAGGCGTTCTGGTCCGTAGTCCTGACCGTAGTCCGGTCCGGCCGTAGTCCGGTCCGGCACCACTTGTGCGGTCGGACCCTCCTTCGTAGCCCACCCCCCCCACCAGCCTGCCCCTCGTCCTCGTCCTCGTCCTCCTCTTCGTCGCTCGTCGTCCCCATCCCGCCCCGGCCCACTCCGCTCAGAAGGGGGGGCGGGGGAGCGGTCCTGCTCTGGGTGGTGTCTGAGTCACAGCCGCGGGCGTAGTGCGAGCAGCAAAACTGCCTCTTGCCCTGCCGGGGGGGAGCGTCAGAGGGGCGAGGGGCGGTGGGGCACGGGGGGTAGGAGGGGGGAGGAACGGACGGAATGAAAGGGAGGGGGAACAGAGCAGGCAGGGATGAGGGGGTGGATGAGAAGGGAAAACTACTCCTCACCTCCTTCCACCTCATCATCGTCATTATCAGCATCGTGATCATCATGATCATCATAAGAACATGATAATCATGATCATCATCATAATCAGCATCATCAACGTCAACAACACATTCATCATCACCATCATCATCATCATCATCATCATCATCATCATCATCATCTTCATCATCATCAGCATCCGCATCATCATCATCATCAGTATCAGCATCATCATCATCATCTTCATCGTCATCATCATCAGCATCATGATCAGCATCAGCATCATCATCCTCAGCATAAACATTAACATCAGCGTCACTATCATCATCACCACCAGCACCCACAAAATCATGAGCATTATCATCACCATTGGAATCGTCACTATCGTCATCATCACCATCACCACAACCATCAACATCAATATCAACATCAACAACATCACCACCAACACCAGCATCGTCATCACCGTCACCACCGTCGACATCATCATCATCATCAGCATCATCTTCGTCCTCACTACCATCATCATCATGTTCATCATCACCATCATCATCATCATCATCTGGCTTATCTCCGTCATCATCACCGTCATCATAAACATCATCAGTATCATCATCAACAACACAAGCATCATCATCGTCATTGCCACCGTCATCGTCATCAGCATCACTGGCATCGGCATGATGATGCTTAGCATCATCATCATCATCATCCTCATCATCATCAGCAGCAGCAGCATCAGCATCAGCATCAGTGTCATCATAAACTGCACAATCATTATCATAAAGTTCACCGATCTAAGAACTAGCATTATCACCACCATCATAATTCTCAACATCACCAGCATCAACACCAACATCAACAACATCACCATCACGTCGGACACGCGCACTGGCGCGCCGTAGAACGTCGGGCAAAGAGACGCGCACGGCCAGCCAAGGTCACGTTGGTTCACACACCCGCACACACACACACACACACACACACACACACACACACACACGCACACACGCACACACGCACACACGCACGCAAGCAAACACATTCTGGCGTCGCGGCCACGCCCGCGGCGGCGCCGCGTTGAGAAGCCGGATCCACCCACAGTGGACCGACAGCAACCCTCACGGGGGGGGGCGCCGTGAGGGCCCGGACGGGTGGAAGAGGGGGAAACGGGGGAAAGAGTAAACGAGGGGGGGAAAGCTGAGGACGACGACACGCACACACACACACACACACACACACACACACACACACACACACACACACACACACACGTTCTGGGCCTGGCCCGAATCTCTGCGTTGGCCCTCCTGCGCAGTGCTCCCCCAGGCTCTTCATCCCGAGCGACGCTCCGCTGGCCGCCGCCGCCCGTGCCCGAGCCGCTCTGGGCCGTGCCGGCGGCGCCCGCGGCAACGGCGGGCGCCGTGCCGTGGTCGCGGGGGGCACCATGCGGCGACGCCGGCGGGCCCGCCCCCGCTCAAGTCGTACAGCGGAGGCCTGGCCACAAGAACTGAGCATTCTCGTAGGGTGTAGGCTCGCGCGCCTCGAGAACAGATCCGTCTTGTGCTTCACCTCTTGCAGAGTCCAACATCGAAAATCAATCGAAACGGCATGTCAGATTTCACCCTTTGCCCTCCACCCAGAGATACGAGTTGGAAGAAACCTTCCACAAGAAACCCAACCACGAGACCCCAGGATGTCCCTCGATGTTTGGTGCGGGAGCGTCGCGCCTTCCATAGCAAAACCATCGAAACCAAAGAAACGCAGGGCACCCTGGAGGCAAGCAGGGTATCTCTTGGCATGCGTCTTCGCTGTACGCACAGGACCGCCAGGCGCTCCTGCGGGATCTCCTCTGGGTGCCCTGCTTCCGGCCGGGCTGCCCTGCGCTCGCCGCTGCCGTCGTCCGAGGCTCCGCCTGCGAGCGCGGACGCCTCCCCCCGCCAACTGCCAGTGGGTGCCCTGGGCGCCAGACAATATGTCAACGATCCCCGTGGCAGACGGCCATGGCCGTCGATGCCGAACACGCTCGACGGTGCCACGAGGAGAACCAGCCAGAAAGGGAGCAAGAGGGTGCGCCGCTGGATTACCCCAGGGGGGAGGGGGGTTGGGACCCCCCCTTCCCCCGATCCGTCGTCGGGGACCCCCCCCCTTTCCCGATCCGTCGTCGGGGACCCCCCCCCTTCCCGATCCGTCGTCGGGAACCCCCCCCCACTCCCCCCTTTCAAAATAGGAGGGGGGAAGGGGTCCGAGCCCCCCCACCTCCCCCCCCTTTGACCGCCAAATTCGACCCCCCCCCCATCCCCCCCCCCCCCCCCCCCCTTCGCCAGGGCGCCCCCGGGCTCCGGACCCCGACCCCTGCCACCCCTAACGCTAATCCTCGCCCCTTACCCCAACCCACAACCCTAACCCCGAACCCTATCCTCAGCCCCGAACGGTACTCACTATTCATTACGCATTACTCACTACCCACTATTCACTATTCGCTACACGCTACTCACTTCTCACTACTCACTACTCACGTATCACTACTCGCTGCCCACTTTTAATTACCCACCACACCCGACTCACTACTCCCTACCCACTACTACCCGCTACTCAATGCTCACTATCCACTACTCAATGCTCACAACGCACCAAACACAACTCACTACCCATTACGCACTACTCACTACCCACTACCTACTAACCACTACTCATTGCTCACTACTCCCACGTCGCTACACACTGCTTACTGCCCACAACTCACTGCTCACTACCCACTACTCGCTACTCCCTACTCACTATTTAGTACTCACTAATCACTACTCACGAACCGCTACTTCCGACACCCTACTCGCTACCCAATAAGCACCACTCACTACCCACAACTCACTACGCACTACGCACTCACTGCTCACTACTCACTATTCCCTACTCACTACTCCCATCTCACTACTCACGACCCAGTACTCGATACTCCCTACTCACTAAACACGACTCATTGCCCACTACTCAGCACTCACAAACAAACTACTCACTACCCGCTGCCCACTATCCACTACTCACTACTGAGTACTCAGAGTTCACTACTCACTACTCAGTGCCCACACATCACTACTCACAATCCGCTGCTCGCTACTCGCTACTCGCCACTCCCTACACAGTACTCACTGCTCACTACTCACTACTCACTACTCGCTACTCCCTACTCGCTACCCAGTAGGCACTAGTCACAAGTCACTACCCTACTCATTGCTCAGGATTCACAACTCACTACCCACTACTCCGAACTCGCTACCCACTACGCACGACTCACTACTCACTACTCTCTACGCAATATTCACCACCCACTACGCACTACTCACTACATACTACCCACTACTCCCTACCCTCTGCTCCCTACTCACTAGTCACTAGTCACAGGTCGCTACTCACTACGCACTATTCAGTATTCACTACTCGCAACTCACGCCTCACTACTCACTACTCACTATTCACTACTCGCTACCCCCTACGCACTACCCACTGCCCGATATTCAATTCTCACTTCTCACTTGCCAGTACTGCCTACTCACTACTCCCTACGGCCTACTAACTACTACTCACTACTCGCTACTCCCGACTCAGTACTCACTACTGACTGCTCCCTCCTCGCTACTCACTACTCAATGCCCTATTGACGAGTCACTATTCACTACTCGCTACTCCCCACTCGCTAGTCACTACTCACCACCCACCCCCCACTACCCATTACCCACTATTCACTACTCACTGCGCACTACGCACTACTCACAGCTCACTCCTCACTACTCGCTACTATCTATTCACTACTCACTATTCCCTACTCACTACTCACTACTACCTACTCACTAGTCACTATCCGGAGGCCAGACCCCCCCCCCTTTGCGGGAGAGGCTCTCTCCCTGGCCCCCTGTTCAGCGCAAAGGGGGCGAAGGGGGAGGGTTCGACCCCCCCCCTTTCCAGCGCCAAGGGGGGGAGGGGTTCGGACCCCCCTCCCCTCTTTTAAACTACAGGGTGATCCGCGCTTTCACAATCAAGCCCCCGCGCAATGCTGGCTACCTGCCAGACCACCCCAACCCAACCCGAAGACCCGAATTTCGGGTTGAGGTAGGTACGGGCTCCGTATTTGTTTTTCAATATTCCCCGACCTCCCCTCCCCACACTGGAAATGGAGGGCAAATCGGGGCCATCGGGTTGGGTTGGGGTGGCTTGGTGGGCGATGAAATGCAAGGCCGTGCCGCCCTCATCCTCGGGGCGAGTCCACTTCCTCCGCATCGACGTGTCAGGGTAGGAGCTCGACCAACCTCCGACACCACGGAGTCATGGCATGGGCTTGAAAGCAACAGCTCGCCGTGATCGGCCCGCCCATCGCCCTTCCGCCTCAGCCGCCGCCACCTGCGGACTTCCCCGTGGGCTCTTTGCACTTCTTCATTGCATCCAGTGCCTGACCTGGCTCCAGTGCATCAGGGACTGGGCCGGGCGCCTCTGCTCGCGGCGGAGAACGGTGTCCTTCAGCCCCCCCCCCCCGAGGAGAAACAGCATGGGCATGGGCACGCCCAGGACCTGCGCGGCGGCGGTGCCTCTCACGAGGGCAGCCCGCACGGGCTCGCTCCCGCGGCCACTCGTGGTGCACATCGGTGCCCCGCGCCTGCAGACCAGGCCGCTCCGGCGCTCCGTGTGACAACGTGGCCTCCCGAGTACACGCCCGGCGCGCGAGGCGGCGCCTTCAGAGTCCCGCCTGGCGCTCCGTGCAGCGCGCCCCTCGCAGAACCCTTGCAGCCCCGTGCGGGCGGCCGCAAGGGGGGGGGGGCCACCACACCCACCGGAGGCGGCGCGCCTCCGGCGGCAGCCGCTCGCCCGGCCCGGCGCCCAACGACGGACGAACGATCAGCGCGTTCCCAGACCCATAATGAAGGGAAACTGGGACACACAAATAAATACACACAAATAAAAATATTCCCCATATTCTCATATATTTTCTGGGTTTTTGTCTTCCCCACCACTTCCCATATTTTCCCATACTTTTCTGGGAAATCGACGATTAATTGTGTCTGTGTGTTTTTTTCCCTCCTGACATAAGGACGGCATGAGCTGTGGGCGCGTGGGTTGTCGGATGGGGGTGTCCCGCCGCTCGAGCGGGAGCCTCCCCGGGGGCCCGACGACCCGCACCCATGCCCATGGCCAGTCGTTCTCCTCCTCCTCCTCCTCCTCCTCCTCCTCCTCCTCCTCCTATGGGTGTGCGTTGTCCGTCCGTCCACGACGATCCCGCCGAGCTCGGCGTCCGTCGGACGCGTGCGCCGCCGCGCGCCACCCAGTCGCGGCCTCATGCGCGAGGAACTCCTGGGGAGCAAATCCGTCTGCCTTCGCCCCACGGGCGGGCTCGCGGAGAACAATGGCGCTGTCTGCGAGAAAGGTGCCGTCAACCCGCATCACGAGGACGCACGGTAAGGACGCAGGGCTCTGGGGAGGGCCATGCTGACGTTTTCCGAGGGAGGCTGGCCAGCGAAAGTCGTGAAGGATGGGCCAAAGGGGAAGGATGTAGGGGTAGACTTGGAAAGCCGCTCATCCACACAAGTGTGAGGACGCCAACAACCAGAAGCCACCCGAGTGCTGTCCGAGTAGACGGGGTCGGAGGGCTGCGCCGCATCGCCAATGCAATGCAAAATGCGTTCGCGATGCATCCGCGACGCCGTCGACGCATCGGCGCCGTCGGCGTGGACCTAGACCCCATTTAGACGGTGTGGGGAAGAATTGATGAAACCATGTTTGTCGCAGCAGCGAGCCCTCACCGCGTTCGGGGGGCAGCCGTGGCATGCACCGTGGCCGAAATTGGGCACAGCCGGCGAAGGGAGAGAAGAGGCGCGCAGACAGTGAGAGGAGCACGTTCAGAACGTGAAGTTCCTCTTGACCGTGAGTGATGAAGCACGTGCACAGCGAAGATGTGGAAGCCCTTGAAGGAGTAGAACTCGAAGCGAGGAACCACAACCCTGAGAGAGAGAGAGAGCAAGAGAGAGGGAGAGAAAAAAGAGTTGCATGAATTAGAAGAGCAACTCAACTGTAGAAATATACCATTTCCGAGGTACGCGCGGATTTCTTGGGCGCGCCAGGGGAGGCGCCAGAGGCGCGGCCGTGGGGCCCAGACACCGATCCAAGGAATCCGCGCGGAATTCCGAAAGTTGATGATTCTGAGTTTTTCTCGGCTGCGAGCCTGTGGGGGAAGAGAGAAGGGGCGGGCCTTTTCAGAAGGCTCAGAAGCCCCCCGACCTTCTGAGAAATGATCTAAGCCATCCCCGAGGACACAAGGAATTTCTCAGAAGGCGCGGGGGCTTCTGAGAAGTCCCGCCGCCTTCTGAGAAGGCCTTCTCCTTCTCGCTTCCCCCCCTCGCTCGCCGCCGGTTCTTCGATGAGCTGAGCAGGCAAGCAAGCAGGAGGACGCCAAAGATGCACCCTCCAAGCCGATACTGGCAGGGTGCATACCGGGCCCACGACCAGCGCGACCGAGCACGCTGCGGGCGTGCACATTGCCTGTTGTGGCGCCCCGGGAAAAAGAGAGAGAGTCAAAGAGAGAAAGAAAGAGAGAGGCATTGAGCAACAACTCCAGGACTACAAGATGAAACAAACGCCATCAACAGAAACTTCTGGCATCCGCGCGGATTTCTTGGATCCGCGCCGGGGCCCCCCCCGGGCGGCGCCTCCAGCGAAGCCTTCTGGCGCGTTCCGCGCGCCAGGGAGGGGGGTCCAGCGCGGATCCTAGAAATCCGCGCGGAGCGCTAAAAGTTTATATTTACAGCGTGTTGTTCCACTTCTAGGAAAAGGGGCCCTGTAGGGTCGCCAATGAGCCTGTTGGGCCCAGAAAAGGACCTTGAGGGACCGAGCAGGGCACCCGTCTTCCCCCCGTTTGCCGCCCCCCCCAGTACTTCATTAGCGCCCAGCGGGGGGGCGGAGCGCCAACAATTTATATGTTCGGCGTTCTGTTTTCTTCCAAAGGGCACCTTCCGCTCCAGGACCCGCGTGCTCTTCATGCTGGGCCAGGGCGCTCCCTCTCTGCCACCCCTGGGAAGGCTTGCTGCACATACGCCACGTCGGTCGGTCGGACGGCGAGCTCGGTGCAAAGACGCCCCAGTGTCCCAGCCTGTGGGACGCTGTCCATGCGGCAGGGGTCGTGTCGTGGCGACCCCGCCATGCTGGTTTTTCTGCCACCGCCTTGATCATTCTGAAGGGGCCCTGGGACACACAAACGAATGGACACAAATAGCTGGATTCCCCACATTTCCCATATGTTCTGGGTGTCTGTCTCCCCCCGTACTCTTCCCATACTGTCCCATGTTTTCTGGGGAATCGACGATTGACTGTGTCTGTGTTTTTGTTCCCTCCTGAGATTCAACCTTGAACGATGGGCGGCCTTCCGGTCGCCAGTCCGCTCCGAACTGGCCGATCCCGGGCCACCGGCGGCGCTCAACACTGGGCGCCCGCGCTAACAAGGGGCCGCGGCGCGCCGGGACGGCGCGCTCCTGCCGCAGCAAGCTACCCGGACGCTGCAGAGAGCGAGAGGCACCGGTGCCGCTCTGCTCCTGGGGAGTCCACAAAGGACGTACGCGCCCAGCTATGTACATGAACACGGCCCCTCGATCCGCGAGACCGGCCGCGTTATACGAACATTTGCGCAATGCGTACTCCCGAAACCAGCATGGATTCATGTACGTGTACGTCCTTCTGTCGCTCCTGAACTCCGCGGACCTCTCCCGGGGTGCGTTGTGACCAGAAGGTCGAGGCAGATTCAGGTGCGGCGACGAGGGCCTCCGAAGAGGCCCACGAAGGCGAGGGCGAAGGAGTGAAGCAGTAGCGGTACCGGTGCCTGCTCCTCCTCGGGGAACCTGCCGTGCACACCGAGCTCCTTCGACCAGCTCCTCGGACCCCTCGCCGCCCAGAGCGACGTGGTGCGTGCGCTCCGAGCCCCTCCGAGGCGCACCAATTGCGCGGCCCGGCCGCCGAGGTGCGCCGCCGACAGCGCGCCTCGGACCACATCTCCTGCCACAGCTCGTAGCCGGCGACGCACTCGTACCTTGAGCCCGCGGCCGGGAGCAGCACGGAGGAAGGGAGGAAAGGGCACCCAGACACCCAGCGCCTCCAGGCATCGCTTACACACATACACACACATAATATATATATATATATATATGTATATACACATATGCATATATATACGTATACATATAGTTACATACATATTTACATACATCTTATATATATATATATATGTGTATACATGTTTATATGCATATATGTATATGTGTACACATATATATATGTATATATATACAGATACAAATACATATACATATATATATATATATATATATATATATATCGGCCCCTCGGGGTCCTTCCCTGGGCTTCGGGACCAGCAACACGTGGCCAGTCCCGGAGATGCGATCGAGAGATCGGGGGCCCGTGTCTCGAGAACTTCCGGACACGCCGGACGCCTGGGAAGGGGGCAGGAGGAGGAGGAGGAGGAGGAGGAGGAGGAGGAGGACGACGAGGACGAGGAGGAGGAGGAGGAGGAGGAAGAGGAGGAGGGAGGGTCGAGGGTGGAGGTCAATCTGTCTGGGCCGACGGGCGCGTTCACGGGCCTCCGGAGGCACAGGAGGGCATGACTGTCGGTGCTCGGGGTGGATCTCTTGGATCAGCGCCGGGCCGCCCTCCCCGGGGCGCCCCGGGAAGAAGAGAGAGAGGCATCGAGGAGGGCTAGAAAGAGAAAAAACGACGCCATAAGCATACTTTGGGCGCTCCGCGCGGACTTCTTGGATCAGCACCGGGGCGCCCTCCCCAGGGTGCGCGAAGCGGCGCGCTCCGAGCACCAGGGAAGCAATCCAACGCCGATCCAAGAAATCCACGCGGAGCGCCGAACATGCATGTTTATGCTGCTATTCCTTCTCCGATTTACGACGTGAGACGACACAACGACACGCGGTGGACCAGGCTGGCCGCCAGCGCGGCACGCCACATTGGAAACGAGAGAGTTCACGGCCGACCTTCCGAACAACGCTTGCGCGCCAATATCGGCGAAGACTACCAAAAAATGCTGCGTTGCTCGGATGACCACCTGGGTCAGGAATGCGAGCGCCCGTCCCGCTCGCTACGGTGGCGCCTGGAGCGGCCCGCCGAGGAGGCCCCCTGCACGCCCTCTTCGGGGCCTGAGCCGCGCATCCTTTTATGGCACTTCCGGTTGAGGGAGGGGCCGAGATTCGTTCTAGGGCTCACCGCTTGCCCTCCCCCCTGCTCCCGACCGTCCCTGAGTTGCCTTTCAATTGCCTTGGCGGCGGAGCGGCGGCGGTCCCTCCCCTCCCTCCTGGCGGCGTCCCCATCCAAATCCCCTTGCATACTGCGACCTTTGACTACGGACTGGCAACTTCTGTTGGCCCGCTTGACAACTCGAACTGGCAAGGCTGCGGAATCCGATCTGTTGCGCCTTACGTCACTTGCCATCGCCGGGACGTCAATTCCACTTGCGTTTGTTGATCTCGTGTGTGAAGAAGCTCCTCGATGGTCCTCCCCGAGAAGAGAACGCACACGCCCGAGCGATGCCAAGTTTAGGAAAGAGCCGAGGAGGAGCGTTCCCGAGCAGAGCGGCCCCATTCTCATTCCCCACCAGGAGCGGCCCCTTGCTGGCAGCCAGGAGACACTGCCTGGGCAAGCCGCGCGTTGTGAAACATGTTCGGTACAGAAGAAACAGTGGCTTGAGTAGCGCGTCGGCCCAGCTTTTGACAGGCGCGGTAGATTCGGGGGGCGCCAACCATACACCAATACCGACCCTGGCCAGACCCATCCTGGGCCCAGGGTCGGCGCATACGCCCTCCAGTCTTGGCGAGGATGGCGCATGCACCGATCCTGGGCCCAGGATGGGCCTGGCCAGGATCGGTATTGGTGAATAGTTGTAGTTGACGCCCGCCGACAAATCGGAGGAGAATGCTGGAAACGGGCGTCGGGTAGCGTCGGAGGTTGTCGTTGGGGCCGCCGCGGCGCAGCTTGTGCGCTGCTGTCGCGCATCGCGGGGACAGGTATGCTGCAGGTGGCGTCGGTGGAACCGTCGCGGTGCTCGCTGTGGCACTGGTTGTCCGTCGCCGCCGTTATGGCTGCTGTGCTGCTCGCGGAGCCAGCGCTGCCTGGTCGAGCGAGCGAAAATTTTCCGATCGAGCGGAAACGATCAAGCGGCCTCTCTGTGGAGCTAGCAACGGGGTGTTGCGCCATCCCAGCTCGCCCGGTCAAAACAGCGCTGGTTCTGGGCATCGTCGCCAACCGAACAAAATATGTAGTGACGAGGCTTCCCAGCAAAAAACTACAGAGGCCCACGGTCATAATCCCTCCGAAGGCTGCTTGGACTGCGAGGGCCTCCAAGCAGAATCGTCCCGAAGGCAGAACCTAAATCTCACGGGCCATTGACGACGCGGCTGCTGCGGGCACTGCTGCACCCAGAATACGGAACAGAGCAGCAGCCACGCAGATGATCATCGAATGGCGAAACATAACGAAGCACAATATCCCAGCCCCCCTCGCGTCGGCGTCGCAGCCTCGAGGACCACCTGCGCAATGTTGGAGGCGGCAGCGCAGTGGATCCAGCATTTGAGGAGCAACGCGAACGGGGCAGGCTTAACCATGAACACGAAATGCAATATCTTATCACGCCTGGTCGTCGTGTTTCGCAAAGCACGCGAAGATCAGCCGGGCCTTCTCCCGCTTGCTCGCCCCCGTCGATTCGGAGTGACCTAGCTTGTGAAGGAATTGGATTCTCCGACGATCGCGAGGCTGTTGGCGGCCGCGCGAAACTCAATCGCCAACGCGGCGCGTGAATCGATGTCCTCAGAGGGCGCCGCGGCCCATCATCGCTTTCTGCTCGGTGGCCTCGGCATCCTTGGGGGTCGCTCGCCGAGGGGACTTGAGCTTCTCTGTGCGCTTCGCTGGAGTACCTTGCGGGGCGTAGCTTGTCCCGCCGGCGTCAGTCTGGTGGTTCTGGCTGGCGATGTCGAGCATGGTCTGCCGCGTGTCCTGCAACTGCTACATTATGGCGTCCATGTCGGGCTTCGGTGAGCTGTCCTTATCTTGGCCCTTTGGAACGCCGTTGCCTTCTTCATCCTGGCGGCTGCTTTTGCGAACATCTTGAACATGCGCGGACTCGTCGAGCTGCTGGAACCGCGCGCGCAACTGATGCCCGGCTGCTTGCCGTAGACGCGCGCGTCGCTGCCTTGAGACTCGAGCTCGGGGTTCGCAGACTTCAGAAATTTCAATATCTTGGTCTCTGGCAGGGCGCCGCTGCCTCCGAAGATTGCGGCAACTATCGTCGCGTCTTTCTTCGCCGCCGTCCGAAGTGTTTCTGCGGATGCGGTTCTCTGCTGCGGCCTGCGCCGCGTGCTCGCGACGGGGGAAGACCGTCGACCGCCGCCGAAGACTCCGCGGCTTTCGTCGCGCAGGCCAGGGGGCGGCCGCCTTGGCTCCACCAAGAGCCATCTCTGTCCCCAGGGAAGCTGCGCCGCGCGCTTGAGCTTCCGCCGCCACTTGCCCAGGGCTGGGCCCACTTGCCTGACGGGGGCGGGGGGCCCGCGCGCCGCGGGGAACCGCCCTGTCGTGGAAGTCCTGGGAAGCGGCCGCGTTTGCGACGGCGGGGCCACGGGCGCGGGCGAGTCGGTCTCGCCGCGGAGACAGCCGCGTCGGTTGGCCAACCAATGAAACATCAACCCGCCAGGAGACCTCGTCGCCAGGAAGCCTGGGGGGCACCGCGCCATCAGTGGCGGGCCATGTCACGAAGAGCCGCAGAAGCGTGGCTCATCTAGATCCACGCCGCCCCGGGACATTCATCAGAACTCGACCGAGCGCGGTGGCAGGCGAGTCACGCGCGAAGATATCGCACTCGCCCGAGAAAAACGCCACGCGAGCGCGCGTAGGATCTCCACTCGACCTCGCGCCATAGACCGGGGCGCCCACCAGGGCCAGCGTGCGAAGACAAAAATAAGATTGATCCTTCTCTTGCTTCGCGCGCCCCACGCGGGGAACTTGGAGCGGCGGGGGCCCGGGCCCAGGTCGCGGGGGAAAAACTCGCCGCGGGAGAAACAAAACAGAAACGCGCCTCGATGCCTGCTGCCTCCGAGGCCCGAGCCCACAGGATGACCGTCGCGATGGGCGCCCTTCGCCCCCCCCCCCGTGGCCCCCGCGCCCCGCGGCCAGAGTCCCCCGGCGAAACTAGAGCGACACGCAGAGGGAAACGCTCTCGAACAAAGGAAAGGGTCGTCCGCGCATGGAAGACCGCGGCGGAGCCCACGGGGTCGGAGGCGTCCAAATGCGAAGGAGAAACCAAAGGGCATAACATCCCTTCCCGATCCTCACGCGGTCGCCGGCTCAGACATAGCACCCCCCAATGGCCACTGCGCCCAGGGGCAAGTTGGCACTTTGGCCGGCGCATCGCATGGCGCGTCAATTATCGCGACAGGGAAGCGCGAGACGTTGACGGGTTTGTTGCTGGCCCGCGCAGAAGGTTCCCATGGCATCCAAAAGCACGAGGCGCGCGTCTGCTCTTGCCCAGGGCATCGGGATCTTCGATCCCTCAGGGGCACGCATACCTACACCCCGGACATCCTCGCAAAATCGCAAATCAAGAATATACGGGGGAGCATTCCGCGTCGAACAGTGTCCACGCTCGTCTCCACGATGTCTGTCCACCAATCGTAGGCCTCGGGCTGGTCTGCGAATCGGCGCGCGCTGCTATTCATTGGGTGCATCGCATATCTCGCGGCAATTGGAATGGCGCTGCATGCGTCGTGGCTCCTCCGTGCGTTTTGTCAATAAATTTAATCTCGGCTGCAAGATATGCTCGCGCCAGGCTCGCAACCTCGCGTTGCCAGGGGTCGCGCCAGCGTTCGGGCGTATATTAGCGCGCCAAACGATCCTCAATTTGCAAGCCAATTCCGCACTCCACCCCTTCAAGACGAGCGCAGTGGGCGGGGCCATAACTGTGGAAGCGCGGCGCGGCGGCGCGGGCCCTGGTCGACGGGCGCCCAGCGAAACTCTTAAAACCACATTCATGAGCCAGCTCGGTTGGACGATCTGTTCCAAGCCTGGGAATTGCCCTTCAAACTGTCACGCTGCAAAAGTGCAATCGAGGTCCAGCCGTGGAATGCCTGGCCAAACTCGGGGTAGAACGCGGTAAACGCACGCCCCATTATCCACTGGTCAATGCCACGCTGTGCCAAAGGGGTTCGTCGCCAGCATCGCGTAGCCGTTGGCTTCGATCAACTGAAGAACCTATTCTCGCATCTCGATGCTGCGAATGAATTAACATTTAAAACCAGTGGGGGCCTGCGTCGGTCAATCTGCACATCGCGCCGAAAAAAAACAGCTGAAGATACGGCCCAGCGGACTTTCGAGTAACTTCCACCAAAGATATACACAGAAAGTCCCTGCATCGCTCATGAATCTGACCAGGTGGGCGTGTCGCAAGAAAGGTAGCACTTCATGTGTTCTGTGAGTTCCCGCCCTGCAGAAATGTTAAAACTTCCGTCGCTCGCGGACTCTAGCCTCGCAT
This sequence comes from Prorocentrum cordatum, assembly GCA_963575745.1. Lineage (NCBI taxonomy): Eukaryota > Dinophyceae > Prorocentrales > Prorocentraceae > Prorocentrum > Prorocentrum cordatum. Next base: position 112,630 of record CAUYUJ010015337.1, read on the forward strand.
GGCAAATGCATACACACATCCCGCGCGCCAGGCTTACTAAGGAACAGCATGTCCTTGGCGCCACTGTTTGTTGAACATCCAGACGCGTTGAATACGCGCCAAGATCCAAAGAAAGAACATAGTGCGTATCCTTCCAGAACGCATGTGTTTTCCCACCGTGGCTGGATTGAAACTAGAAGGTCGCTTGCAAAAGCCCAGAAGGATGGTTAAGATAGCTGTAGAGGCGTGTGAGCTCTCCAGCACATCCTTGATCTTTGAAATGAGGTTGAGAGATCGCTCTGCTGATATACCTGGGGTTCCCCGATGATGATGGAAAAGTCAAGGTCGTCGGGTCTGCCCAGTCTGGGATGGGCAGAAATTTGTTTGGTTCGGGTGTGGGAAGACGTTGGTGGCCAGCGACCCGCGGCGGAGATCGTCTTCGTACCACTTCAAGCAACTGGGAAAGGCGTGCCACCCCATAGCGCACAATTGCGCCAAATCGCAGATCGTGGTCGACCGACCTGTTCTGCTGCCAGTTTCTTGAAACGTCGGCCGAAAGTGTTCCCGACATCGTAGAGTTGGTTTAAACGCTTGCGATTCTTTGATGGTGCGAGCGCCTGCGGTGCGGCCAATGTACCACATGGAACACCCAAAGGAAAACGCGACATACAAGGCTCCACTGTCAGCGCGGAAATCTGCTGCATGCCAAAACGGTTTGACAAGAAAGCTGAGGAATGCCTGAAAGTGCACAGGAGTGTGCATGGTATTGAAGGCCTGCGTCTTGCACCATAGATTTACTACCCCGCAGTCGCATACGTACCCAATTCTTCTTGTAATGGACGCGGCGGGAAAACCTTGGCCGATGTAAAACAGAGGGGGGCGAGTAGAAACTCCAGCCTGACATTTCCAAATACGTTGGCACACATCGCACAACAACCCAATTGTGAAAACGTTGTCGATGTGCATGTCGTTGTGGGATGCAGGTGGTAGCGTACGTGGCGATTGGAAGGTCATGCGTTCCGGCATCAGGAATTCATAGGGGGTTCCAAAGAAGCGCTGATATGGTCAAGCAGTTGCACTTCAGAATATGCATGTAGGGCGCGGCGAAATTTAGTAGAAGAGGGGCATGGAGTAACACACATTGGATGATGAGCGTGGGGCGATCCATGCCATGTCATGGGAATGCGAAGGATCCGAAACAAAGTTCGCTCTCGAAATTGGGTGTCCCGAGCGTGTTTTGTTGTAGCCTTTCATCTAGCTTCTCGCTGGAGCGGAGTTCGCCGCCTCACCTCAGACTGACGAGTTTTGTTGTTGTAGCCGTCGAAGAAACAACGCGGTTCGGACGACAGAACCTACAATGAAGGATATCAACGGCCTGCTTGGTCGAGCGAGCGGGTGTTTTCCGAGCGAGCGGAAACGACCGGGCAGCCGGTACATCCCTGCTCGCCTGGGCGCCGCAGCGATGGGTTCCAATCATCGTCGTCAACCGAATTGAGTCCAATGACGTCGCGACTTGCGGTGCATGTTCCTATGGCCCCGGGGCAACTACAGAGGCCTAGAGTCAGGATCCTCACGATGGTTGCTAGGATTGTGAGGCCTGAGAGCCCGCACGCAAGGCAACTCACGGCTTAGTTGTACAATGCACTGCACACGGTGTGGTTTAGACTAAGAGCGAGGGAGAGGAACGGAGGAGACATCAGAAATCATCGGCGAAGGAGGAACGGAGGAGGAGGAGGAGGAAGAGGAGGAGGAGGAGGAGGAGGAGGAGGGGGAGGAGGAGGAGGAGGAGAAGGAGGAGGAGGAGGAGGAGTGGCGCATTTCAGAAATCATCGGCGAAACTGCTGCAGCTGCTGCTGGTGCTGCTGGCAGCAGCTGTCGCGGCCGCTGCGGTGCTGGCCCGGGCGCGGAGCTGCTGCGTGCGCGAGAGGGGGTGCCCCCTGCGGGTGCTCTCGAGGAGTCTGCACTGTGGCCTCGCGGGTACACTCTTCGGGGGCGCGCAAACATGGATTCATGACCCATGGATTTGGCGCGCGGTCGCCAGATCCATGGTTCGGGGGAGGTGCCCTCCCCAAACTGCGGCCGGTGCCGCCTCGCTCGGCGGCGGAAGTCCGCGACTCCCCATGGAAACGGGACCCGTCGCGAATCCACGCCCCCCTGATCCATTTTTGCGATCGCCTGATTCTGGGAGAACTAGAGGAGAGGGGAGGAGGAGGAGGAGGAGGAGGAGGAGGAGAGGAGGAGGAGGAGGAGGAGGAGGAGGAGGAGGAGGCGGAGAAGGAGGAGGGAGGAGGAAGAGGAGGAGGAGGAGGAGGAGGAGGAGGACTGGCCTTTTCCTGGCCTTTTCCATGCTTGCGATCGCCTGAAATCTGCCCTCTTCCTGGCCGTGTTGCAGGGCACGCACCAGTGGTGATCGATGCGCCACCAGGGCGGCCGACGCCCTGCGTCGTGGGCTGCACGGCGCGCTGTGCACGTCGCGCGCGACTCTCAGGCCCTCCCAGGTGTTGTCCCGGAGCCCCTCCCCCTCCCCCCTCCTCCCCCTCCTCCTCCTCCTCCTCCTCCTCCTCCTCTCCTCCTCCTCCTCCTCCTCCTCCTCCCTCCTCCCTCCTCCTCCCCCCCTCCTCCTCCTCCTCCTCCTCCTCCTCCTCCTCCTCCTCCTCCTCCTCCTCCTCCTCCTGCGCGCGGAGCAAGGAGGAAGGGGAGAGAGGCCAACAACGACGCTACGGACTGTCCAAAGATGGAGTGCGAAGTTCGAGGGTCGAGGTGCTTCCGATTCTGGGGGTCCTCGTCGCCACGGCAAGGCGCGGCTCGAGCAAAATTGCCAGGATGGAGCCTAGGAACGGTCTGGGGACCGATCCGGGTCGGACATCGAGGTCCAAGGATCGACGACGTCGACGACGATGGCGGCGGCGACGACGAGGGGAAGGGAGGCGGGGGAAGCGCGCACTGCGCCAATCCTGGCGCCCTCAACGCCGAATTCGGGGAGACCCGCGTCGTCCTTTGCTCCCCCAGCACAGCTGAGATTGGATTGTCGGAGGGCAAATACACAACGAGATGGACAGCTAGCGTGAAGTCGGGCGTGTCCCCCTACAGGGGATTTTGGACGAAAAATGCAAAATACTCCAAGAATGCTCGAAAAGTGCCCAAAAATAGTCAAAAAATAATCCCCAGACTATTTTTTCTATTTTTGAATATTCCCCCTGTAGAGGGACAGGCCCGACTTAAAGCTAGCGGGATGGCGACGGAACCCCAGTGGGATACTGGGGCGCACGGGAAGCCGAATCCTACCAACCCTCTGAACGTGTGCATGCTTCCCCCCCATTGCTCGGAATTCTTGGAGGCGCCGCCATGAGGGCCCAGCGCAAATCCAATACATCCGAGCGGAGCACCGGAGTTGTCAGCCCAGCCAGCATTGCCAGGCGAGGACGCGGCGGGCGGTGGCGGCAGCGTGTGAGGCCGTTTTCATAACTGCGAAGCTCCACGTGGCTGGGTGCACCAGTCTGCACGCAACTGTGCGCTCACTGTCGTAGCGGCCGCTGCCGACCACATCGGCGCACGCTGACTCTGATGGGCCTGTTTTTTGGTTTCACCACAGAAGTTGGAGGGGAAAGAGGAAGCGAGGAGCGAGGAGCGAGGAGGAGGAGGAGCGAGGAGGAGGAGGAGGAGGAGGAGGAGGAGAAGGTGAGGGAGGAGGAGGACGATGATGAGGAGGACGAGGAGGAGGAGGAGCGAGGAGCGAGGAGGAGGAGGACCCCCTCACCCTCCAACCCATGGCGAAGGGTTAATTGAAAAGAGGCCCGTCAGACCTGGGGTGCGCCTGACGGCCCGCCGCCATCTGTGGGGCACGGCCCGACCTCGCGCGCAGGGCTGGGGCGCCGCGGCTCGTCTGTGCCACCGCGCGGCTGCCTTCGGCACAGGAGCGCTCGGCCCCTCGGGTCGGGCGAAAGGGGGGGATAGCAAAGGGGGGGTTTGAGAATCAGCCCACGTAGCGGCTGCCTTCGGCACAGGAGCGCTCGGCCCCTCGGGTCGGGCGAAAGGGGGGGATAGCAAAGGGGGGGTTTGAGAATCAGCCCACGTAGCTGATTTTCCCGGCGCCTCCCGGCGCCGGAGGCGGCCATGTATCGAGGAATGGGCCCCTCGGTGAGGCCGAAACCAGCTGCATGCAGCAAATTTCGTAACCCCCCCTTTCCCAATCCCCCCCTTTCGCCCGGCCCGAGCCCCGTGGAGGGACGACGGTGTGGGACAAGGCTCGGGTCGGGCATGTCCTCCTACCATTGAGCAGGGACCGACCGTCCCAGCATTCCTGTAGGCCTATACCACGAAGTGCTTTCAGCACCCAGAACTCTGTTCTGAGAACAAGAGCAAGGTTCTTAAAACGTAGCCCCGATGTGTTCAAACAAGACAGACTCGTCCAGAAATGGTCTGAGAACATTCCGTGCAGACCACAAAAGGTTCTCAGAACATTGTTTGGTGGGCCTATAGGCACGCCAGGACGCTTCGCCACTGCTTAATACAATGTTTTTTTTTTCGACGGGCAATGAAAAATAGCCAACACTCCAACATGATTCAAACATGACGAGAAAAAAGCGCCCCAAGACTCTGTCTTGACTATTGTTGAACCTGTCTCATACAGAGAGACACGCCCGACTTAAGATAAGGCTTTCCCATGGAGAACTGGGCAAGTATGTATGATGCATGCTGTGGTGCCCGTGCGTGCACCTGTACCCCGCTTGCTTCCTCAGTCGTGGGCTGCATCAATGCAAAGACAGCTTCCCGCGGAACACAGCCACACAGCGCCGTACCAGCGCCGGCACATCGATGCACGCTCGAAAACGACTTATTCACGCAGCGCGCGTGCGCCATGCGACCACGCGCGCTCCAGCAAGGCCGCAGCA
>CAUYUJ010015337.1:122500-130000 GCA_963575745.1 Prorocentrum cordatum
CTCCGACACCACCCACTCCGACCCCATCTAGGAGGCCTGAAAAGACGCTCTCCGAGGGTCCCAGGACTCCCCCCCCCCGGGCTCGCCGCCGCCGCGGGCGGGGGCCGGCGCCGGGTCGCCGCAGGCGTCTCCGAAAAGCGTGCCCGCCGAGCCTCCGGTCAGGGCTCGGGCGGCGGCACAACAAGACGGAGGGAGGGCGGCCATTTTGGACGCCCGACATGGGTACCGAAAAAATGGGTACGATGCCCAACAGCAAATGCTGTCCCAAACCAACAGCGGCCGCTGTTGGGCAGGCGGCCTTTTGTCTCGAATGGACACAGGCCGCGGCGGCGTGGACAGCGAATCCTGTTCAAAATGAACAGGAACTGCTGTTCGGCATCGTACCCATTCTTTCCGTGCCCATTTCGGGCGTCCAGAGCCATGGGCCCGCCGGTGGAAAAGCGGGCGCCAGCCGGGGGGCCTGCAGTCGCAGGCTTGGCCAGACAGCCGCTTCTCCAGCTCCTCCTGCCCAACCTCGGGCCTCTCCCTCGCCTTTGGCTCCTGTTCAACCTGTGTTCTCCTCCTTCTCCCTCCCAGTCCCACCCCGCTCCCTCCGTTTCCCTCCTTCTCCCTCCGTCCCTCTTGTTCGCAGAATGCCTTCTCTTCATGCCCCTGCAATCTTCTTCCTCCCCCTATCATCCTCTTCATTCCCTACCACTGTCTATCCTGCGGCGTCGTCCTCCTCCTATTCAAACTTCTGCTCCACCTCTCCACGTCATCCCTTCTCTCCTCCTGCTCCTCCTCCTCCTCCCACATGTTCCTCCTCCTCCTCTCTCTCTCTCGCTCTCTTTCTTCTTGTCCCTATTCGTGCGTCCTCAAAACTCCCGCACACTTTCCTCCAACTCCTCCTCATCGCGACGCCTCCCTCATCCTCCTCATGCATCCTCGTTACCTTCCTCTTTCGCGCCGTCTTCATGCCTCTTCCTCCTCCTCCTCATCAATCGAATCACGATAACCCTGCGTCCCCAGACGTCTGGAGTCGTGATTTCTGCCCGCCACGTTGTCCCCAGCGATCTGGACACTGTCCCTGGGTCCGGAGAGTTCATCCTCAGCCGTTCTTTTACAGTCCTGAGGGATGGACCGCACGCACAAACTGAAACTTCCTTTGGAGTCCCGAAACGGCGCGGCGACTCTGAGAGCGGCGGCGAGCTTGGGGGGGAAGTGAGAGGGGGCAGACCTTCACGGACGGCGTCGCGGCTTCTCAGAGGAGCCCTCGCGCCTTCTGAGAAGCTGTCTGAGCCCACTCCGCAGACGGAGACGGCTTCTCAGAGGCCGGGGAGGTGCTGCGAAGCCCCGCCGCCTTCTGAAGAGGCCCGCTCCCTCTCGCTTCCCCCCAGCCGCACCGCCGCAGAGGAGGAGGAGGAGGAGGAGGAGGAGGAGGAGGCTCTAGCACCGCAGAAATGTAACATCCGAAAGGGGGCCTCGTGGTTGCCCCAGGTGTCCCGCAGGCACTCCACCAGGCGGCCAAGAGGGCCCGACGAGGCCCTGCCAGGGCGGCCGGCGAGGGCCAAAGAGCGAGCCCCCAGAGCCCACCACGGCCCCACGCGACCTCAAGGCGACCCCCAAGACTAGTGAAGGGGACCTGGGACACACAAATAAGTGCACACAAATAAAAATACTCCAAATATTTTCCCATATTTTCTGGGTTTTTGTCTTCCCCCCCACTCTCCATATTTTCCTACATTTTCTGGGGAATCGACGATTAATTGTGTCTGCGGGTTTCTTCTCCTCCTGATAGAGGCCTCCTAGAAGGGGTCGGAGTAGATGGGGGTCGGATGATCGCGCCGCATCGCCGATACACCGGCGATGCATCGGCGATGCATTGGCGACGCATCGGCGATGCACCGGCGATACATCGTCGACGTCGGCGATGCATCGGCGACGCACATCGGGCCGCATGGGCGATGCATCGGCGTTGCGGCGCGATCCTCCGACACCACCCACTCCGACCCCATCTAGGAGGCCTGAAAAGACGCTCTCCGAGGGTCCCAGGACTCCCCCCCCCCGGGCTCGCCGCCGCCGCGGGCGGGGGCCGGCGCCGGGTCGCCGCAGGCGTCTCCGAAAAGCGTGCCCGCCGAGCCTCCGGTCAGGGCTCGGGCGGCGGCACAACAAGACGGAGGGAGGGCGGCCATTTTGGACGCCCGACATGGGTACCGAAAAAATGGGTACGATGCCCAACAGCAAATGCTGTCCCAAACCAACAGCGGCCGCTGTTGGGCAGGCGGCCTTTTGTCTCGAATGGACACAGGCCGCGGCGGCGTGGACAGCGAATCCTGTTCAAAATGAACAGGAACTGCTGTTCGGCATCGTACCCATTCTTTCCGTGCCCATTTCGGGCGTCCAGAGCCATGGGCCCGCCGGTGGAAAAGCGGGCGCCAGCCGGGGGGCCTGCAGTCGCAGGCTTGGCCAGACAGCCGCTTCTCCAGCTCCTCCTGCCCAACCTCGGGCCTCTCCCTCGCCTTTGGCTCCTGTTCAACCTGTGTTCTCCTCCTTCTCCCTCCCAGTCCCACCCCGCTCCCTCCGTTTCCCTCCTTCTCCCTCCGTCCCTCCTGTTCGCAGAATGCCTTCTCTTCATGCCCCTGCAATCTTCTTCCTCCCCCTATCATCCTCTTCATTCCCTACCACTGTCTATCCTGCGGCGTCGTCCTCCTCCTATTCAAACTTCTGCTCCACCTCTCCACGTCATCCCTTCTCTCCTCCTGCTCCTCCTCCTCCTCCCACATGTTCCTCCTCCTCCTCTCTCTCTCTCGCTCTCTTTCTTCTTGTCCCTATTCGTGCGTCCTCAAAACTCCCGCACACTTTCCTCCAACTCCTCCTCATCGCGACGCCTCCCTCATCCTCCTCATGCATCCTCGTTACCTTCCTCTTTCGCGCCGTCTTCATGCCTCTTCCTCCTCCTCCTCATCAATCGAATCACGATAACCCTGCGTCCCCAGACGTCTGGAGTCGTGATTTCTGCCCGCCACGTTGTCCCCAGCGATCTGGACACTGTCCCTGGGTCCGGAGAGTTCATCCTCAGCCGTTCTTTTACAGTCCTGAGGGATGGACCGCACGCACAAACTGAAACTTCCTTTGGAGTCCCGAAACGGCGCGGCGACAGACCGTGCGGTGACCTCGAAATCCCCCAAGACCTCACCGCACGGTCAGTCACCGCACGGTCTTGGGACCTCGGATGCCCAAGTCGCCCGAGACGTCCTCGGAGAACGACCCGAGGCCCAAAACCGTGCGGTGACCCCGAATTTCCACCGACTCACGGCACGGTGTGGTCACCACCCCGTTTGGGGACCGCCGACTTTCGTCCGAAGTCCGAGCGAGTTTCTTGGATCGGCGCCAGAGGCTCCGCCGGTGGGGCCCAGCGCCAATCCAGCGCATCCGCGCGGACTTCCGAAAGCTTACACATGGTTGTGCCACTTGTTCTTCTTCGACGTCTTGCGGACAAACTAGGACCCTCTGAGAAAGAACTTCGCTGAAACATACATCGTTGGGCCCTCTGACAGTGACTATCTACCAGACCACCCCAACCCAACCCGGAGACCCGAATTTCGGGTTGGGGGGGGGTACGGAATCCATCGTGGTTTTTTCAATGTTCCCCGACACCCCCACCTCTGGGAATCGAGGGCACATCGGGGCCTTCGGGTTGGGCTGGAATGGGTTGGTGGGTGGTGAGAAATGCAACATCGCGAAAAACTAAACCGTGAAGAACCATATGAAAAAAACAAGAATATACCGATACCACTACTCCCCGGACCTCTCCTCCCAGGTTGCTTTGTGACCAGAATTTCGAAGCGAATCCAGCGGTGGCGACGAGGGCCTGCCAGGAGGCCCAAAAAGGGGAAAACGGGCAGAGGGCACCCATCGGTCGAAAAAAGTATGTAGAAGCATGAAGTAGGAAAGCGTTGAAAGAAGATTGGGTCTCCGCCCGCCCCCTGAAGAGGAGGGAAGACGGAAGCCACTCGATCATTGGAGTAGGAGGCGTTTGACGCATATTAGAATCTAGAAATTCCCCCCAAAAAAACCTACTTTCAAAGACCGATGGGTGGCGATATGGGTACCTTTTCTTGGCGGCGAGCGAGGGGGGAAGTGAAAAGGAACAAGCATTCTCAGAAGGCGGCGGGACTTCTCAGAAGCCAAAAAGGTTGTTTTTCTGCCTTCGGGGAAGGTTTCGAAAACTTCTCGGAAGGCCGGGGGGCTTCCGAACCTTCTGAAAACGCCTTCTCCTTCCCGTTGCCCCCTCGCTCGCCGCCGATTTGTTGGTCGGGCGTGCCCCCCGACAGGCGGATTTTGGATGACAAATTGAAAATACCGTAGCACCCCGCATATGCGTATAAGAGTGAGGGGGCGGCGGGGACGTCGGCAGTTTGCGAAACTCTGGAGAAGCCCGCCGCAAACGCCCAAACTTCACAAATTATGCGACGAGCCCGCCGGTAGGTCGCGGGTGCGTCGCGGGTGGGTCGCAAATGGGTCGCGGGTGGGTCGCTGTTGGGTCGCGGGTGGGTCGCAGCTGGGTCGCGGGGTGGGTCGCAGGTGAATCAAAAGTGAGTCGCGGGTAAGTCGCGGGTAAGTCGCGGGTGGGTCGCGGATGGGTCGCGGGGTGGGTCGCGGGTGGGTCGCGGGTGGGCCGCAGGTGGGTCGCAAATGGGTCGCGGGTTGGTCGCGGGTTGGGTCGCGGGTTGGGTCGCGGGGTGGGTCGCGGGGTGGGTCGCGGGGTGGGTCGCGGGGTGGGTCGCGGGTGGAACGACGATAACAAACAACAACACCACCACCAACAACAACGACGGCGACGACGACAACGACGAGAACAACAACAATCATTTTAAGACTGTTCGCTCTTATCTGCCCGCGTGCCTTTCAATATGCATATCCCACACCCTGGATGCCCGCCCTCTTCGTCTTCGATCGTGCCCCCTTCTGGGGGGTATATACATTCCCTTCCACGTGTGGTTATTGAAGCCCTTGAAAACGAAGGGTAACAGATACCGGGGGAGAGTGAGGACGAAGGGATCGGAGGAAGGGAGGGAGGGGCAAAAAGGAGGGAGGGCGATGATTTGCGCTGCGAGTGGCGATTCAGCTTGCGCCAGCTACTCCAACACAAGTTAACAATAAATTTCGCCATGGGTTGCGCCATTAAAAGCGTCACGTACCACCCGGTTGAAAAAAACACATCGTGGATACCCCAACGGGGGGACGTACAGTTGCGAACTGGTGTCAGAAACGAATTTCGTGGAACCATTCGTATATGGGGCCACAAAAAGGCGACAGCGGGGCCACTGAGGGCAGCAAAGGGGCCACAAAGGTTAGCGAGAGGGCCACGAAGGGCGACAGCGGGGCTACGAAGGGCATGCGTATGGTTGCGAGGAAATCCAAAGCGACAGCGCGATTCTCGAATAAACTGTGAGGAAGTATCCGGCGAGAGCCGCGATTCGGTGGTCAAGCGACAGCGCGATTCTTCAACCATTTGTAAGGAAGTATCAGGCGGAAGCCGTTGCTGGCGCGGGCCACGACGTACGCGAACGAGCGAGGGCCCCGAAGGGCATACGTATAGGGGGCCGCAGAGGGCAGCGACGGAACCGCTGAGTGCAGCGTCGGGGCCACGAAGGGCAAAGAGGGGGCCACGAAGAGCGACAGCTCGGCCACGAAGGGCATGCATATGGGGTCACGACGGGCGCGAACGAGAGGAGGCCACGAAGGGCATACATATACGGGGCCAAAAAAGGGCGGCAGCGGGGCCAGTGAGCGCAGAAAGTGGGCCACGAAGGGCAGCGAGGGAGCCACGAATGGCGACAGCGGGGCGACGAAACGCATGCGTGTGGGACCACGCAGGGCGCGAGCGAGCGGGGGCCACGAAGGGCAATCAATCCGGGGCCACAGAGGGCAGCGACGGGGCCGCTGAGTGCAGAAAAGGGGCCACGAAGGGCAGAGAAGGGGCCACGAAGGGCGACAGCGGGGCCACGAAGGGCACGTATATGGGGCCACGACGGGCGCGAACGAGCGGGGGCTACGAAGGGCATTCGTATATGGTGCCACAAAGGGGCGACAGCGGGGCCACTGAGGGCAGCAAAGGGGCCACGAAGGTTAGCGAGAGGGCCACGAAGGGCATAAATGCGGGGCTACGGAGGGCATGCGTATGGGGCCACGACGGGCGACTGCGAGCGGGGGCCACGAAGGGCATATAATGCGGGGCCACAATGGGCAGCGACGGGGCCACTGAGGGCAGCGAGAGGGCCACGAAGGGCGACAGCGGGGCTACGAAGGGCATGCGTATGGGGCCACGACGGGCGACTGCGAGCGGAAGCCACGAAGGGCATAAATGCGGGGCCACAGTGGGCAACGACGGGGCCACTGATGGCAGCAACGGGGCCACGAACGGCAGCGAGCGAAGGCGACCGCGGAACCAGTACTGGCAGCGAGGGGCATCGAAGGCGGCGAAGGGCAGCGAACGGCGACTGCAGTCCCTAACGGGCTGGTCGGGCGGGCAGGCCCTGACGGGCGGGTCGAGCGGGCGGGTCGTTGAAGCGTAAATGTTGCTTGAACCGCCAGGCAATATGTAGCGGGAGCGCGATTCCTGAGTGTCGAGGAGCGGCATCTGAATAAATAGTGAGGAGGTATCATGCGGGAGCCGCGTTTCGGTGGTAAGTTGCGAGGAAGTCCCAAGCGAGAGCGCGATTCTTCAATACATTGTGAGGAAGTATCAAGCGGGAGCCGCGATCTGGTGGCCAATTGCAAGGAATCCGAAGCGAGAGTGCGATTCTTCAATACATTGTGAGGAAGTATCAGGCGGGAGCCGTTGTTGTTGTTGTTGCTGTTGTAAACCGGGGGCCAACAGCACAATTTGACCCTCAAGACTTTCCCTGACAAAAAAAGAAGGTGCGAGCCCGGGGAAGCGCACTTCAATCGAAAAAACAATGTGCACCGTACGGGGGGGATCAACAAGAATTATTCTTCAGAAGTGAACGTTCAACAACGACAATAACAACAATTACACCAACAATCAGTTTAAGACTGATCGCTCTTACTGGCACGCGTGTCTTGCATTCCGTATACCCCAACCCTCGGTACCCGCCCACTTCGACTTCGATTGCACCCCCTTTTCGGGGGGATTCTCTTCCTTGTCGGCCACTGGCTGAAGTGCGAGGAGTTGTCGAGCGAAAGCGCCGTTCCTGAATTCAGGGGCCTCTCTGGCCAGGGGCTCTCGGAACACCCATGGAGAAATATCGAACGGGAGCCTTTGTCGCCGTGTCCGGGCCTCCACCATCTTGCCTGAGTTACGAGAAAGTCCCGAGCGAGAGCGCCGTTCCTGAATTCGGGGGCCTTCTTGGCCAGGGGCGTCGGGGTATTTTGTAAAGAAGTATCAAGCAGGAGCCCTTGTCGTCGTGGCTGGGTCTCCGCCAACTTGACTGAATTGCGAGGGCGTCTCGAGCTAGAGCGCCGTTCCTGAGTTCGGGGGCCTCTCTGGCCAGGGCG
>CAUYUJ010015337.1:132500-145000 GCA_963575745.1 Prorocentrum cordatum
TAGTAGTGGTAGTAGTAGCAGTAGTAGTAGTAGCGGTAGTAATAGTAGTAGTAGTCGTAGTAGTAGTAGTAGCAGTAAGAGTGGTGGTAGTAGTAGTAGTAGTAGTAGTAGTAGTAGTAGTAGTGGTAGTAGAAGTAATAGTAGTAGTCGTAGTAGTAGTAGTAGTATAAGTAGTAGTCGTAGTTGTAGTCGTAGTAGTAGTAGTAGTAGTAGTAGTAATAATAGTAGTAGTAGTAGTACACAGTAGTGGTGGTGGTAGTAGTCGTAGTAAGTAGTAGTCGTAGTAGCAGTAGTAGTAGTAGTAGTAGTAATAATATAGTAGCAGTAGTAGTAGTAGTAGTAGTAGTAGTAAGTAGTAGTAGTAGTAGTAGTAGTAGTGGTAGTAGTCGTTATAGTAGTAGTAAAAGTAGTAGTAGTAGTAGTAGTAGTAGTAGTAGTAGTAGTAGTAGTAATAGTAGTGGGAGTAGTAGTGGTTGTACTAGTAGTAGTAGCGTAGTAGTAGTAGTAGTAGTAGTAGTAGTAGTAGTAGTAGTAGTAGTGGTATGGGTAGCCCTAATAGTAGTAGTAGTAGTAGTAGTAGTAGTAGTAGTAGTAGTAGTAGTAGTAGTAGTAGTAGTAGTAGTAGTAGTAGTAGTAGTAGTAGTAGTAGTAGTAGTAGTAGTAGTAGTAGTAGTAGTAGTAGTAGTAGTAGTAGTAGTAGTAGTAGTAGTAGTAGTAGTAGTAGTAGTAGTAGTAGTAGAAGTAGCAACAGTAGTAGTGGTTGTAGTAGTAATAGTAATAGTATTGGTAATAGTAGTAGTAGTAGTAGTAGTAGTGGTAGTAGTAGTAGTAGTAGTAGTAGTAGTGGTAGTAATGGTAGTAGTAGTAGTAGTAATGGTCATGATAATAATAATAATAATAGTAATAATATTAATAAAAATAATAATAATAATAGTAGCCCCCTTGCGGGGTCCTGGGGAAACCCCAAGAAGCCTCGTGAAACACAATGGGGCACCATGAAAACCCCCATACACGCGGAGTCCATATTGCCGCTGAGGGGTCGTGCGGGGCCCTCATGATGGCCCCTAGGATCCCTGAGGAGCCCTGACTGGCGTTTTTCGAACAATCCTGAGGAAGCTGCACGAACCCACAGGGGCCCACAATGAATGCTAAGGCATTCGATTGACGCCCGAGGAATCGAATGGAACCAAGAAGGATCCCGAGGGCACCAAAGGAATCCAGGGATCAGGGATTGTCAGGGATCCTGAGAGATTCTGAGGATCCTGAAGGATTATGATGGATTCTGATGAAGATCCTGACGGATTCTGACAGATTCTGAAGAGCCTGACGAATTCTGAAGGATTCTGACAAATTCTGACGGATTCTCAAAGATTCGGAGGATCCTGTGGGATTGTGAGGGATTCTGAGGAACCTGAGCCCTGACCACCTGGGACCTGAGCTTCGGCCCTGAGCCCAAGGCCCCGTGTCCTCAGCCCTCAGCCCTGGGCTCTACGCTCCGAACCCTGAGCCCTGAACCCTCCGCCCGGGAGGGCCCCGGGGGGCCCCCTGCGGGGGCCGAAGGCCCTCGCAGGGGGCATTATTTTTTTCAATTAAAATACAAACAAACGTCCGGCGTCTTGAATGCTGGACCCGGCCCGTTTTTTACCGAGTCCGTCGCCGTGTGTTGACCCGTTCCGGCTCCGGCTCCAATCCTGCAGCCGTTTTTTGCTGTTTTCGGTCGCCGTTTTTTTTGCCGTTTCCATTTCCAAGACAATTTGTTGGGGAAGCTGCAAAAAAACGGCCCCGCCGCTACCGAGGCCCAGAAAGCCTCTTCCCCCTCTGCTCACTACCTCACACGCCTCCCCCAGACTAGTGTTGGACTATCTCTACGTCGCCCTCCTGTAGGGGGACAGGCCAGATTCAAGGGTAGCGGTATTGGCACCTGTTCCCTTAGTGGGCCCTGGAAACCACAGGGCCGTTTTTGTTACTGGTTCCGTTTTGCCGTTTCTTTGACGGTTCCGACGCGGTTGTTCTACCGGTTCCGTCGCCGTTTTTTGACCGGTTCCGGCTCCGGTTCCAATCCTGGACTCGTTTTTTTGCCGTTTCCTGTCGCCGTTTTTTGCCGCTTCCAATTTCAAGGGGCATTTTTTCGGGAAAAGGCAAAAAACTGCCCTGCCGTTACCGGGGCCCACAAAGCCTCTCCCCCCTCTGCCCGCTACCTCACACGCCTCCCCCAGACTAGTGGACTATTTTTACGTAGCCCTCCTGTAAAGGGACAGGCCAGACTCAAGTGTAGCGGCATGGGTACCCGTTCCCCCTCTGCACTTCACTCACACGACTCCCCTGCGATCCGCCGCCGGTCGCGGCCAGCCCTGGCAAGCCCGCGGGCCGGCCGCGGGGCGGCGAGCGCGCGCGGCCTCAGCCCTCGCCCGCGTCGCCGGCGCCGGCGGCGGCGCTCCGACGCTTCCTCGGGCGCGGGCTCGGGGCTTGCTATCGCGCGAGCAGGCGAGCCCAGAATCGGATCGATGAGGCGGGTCGACGAACGAAGCGCTTTCAAAACGGCTTTGAAAGAACCTGCCCCCCAAAAAATACAAGAGATCGGCGGATGTGGCGTAAATTCATGGCATCCACGTCCGGAAGTGACGTGTTGCCGGGGGCAGGTCGCGCAGCGGAGCGGAAGCCCTAATGCAATGGATCCCATGTGTCCAATGCTTTCATAATTGTCACGTATTGTATTGTGTTACATTATTATGTCTCCCCCTAACTCCCCCTCCGGAGTCGCGCCACTTCCGTCGACCCAAAGGTGGAGGGCCCCTTGTGGGCCTAAGAGCAAACAAAAACCAATTGAAAATCAATGATTTCGCCTCCTTGGGCCTCCTGGGGGTCCAAGAGGGTGTGGAGACGGCCCAAGATGGCCCCAAGACAATCCAAGCCGGCCTCAAGACGGCCCAAGATGGCCCCAAGAGGGCCCATAAGGCCCCCAACAAGATCCAAGAGGCCCCCAAGAAGACCCCCGAGAGCGCCTCCGGAGGCCAAAATCTTTGATTGTCCTACAGTTTTGGGACAATTTCAACGTTCTCGCCTTTTTCGGCTCTCGGAAAGCCATGACGGCCCAAGCAGCCTCCAAGAAGGCACCCAAACAGCCCAAGAGGCCTCCAAGGGGGCCCCAAGACGGCCCAAGAGGGCCCGGAGACGGCCAAAAAACGCTTCCAAAACGGCCTAAGAAACCCACATGACGGCCCCAGAGGACCCCAAGAGAGCCCCAAGGCGGCCGCGAGAGGCTTCCAAAATGGCCTCCGAAGTGGCCAGACGGCGTGAGAGCGCCGCCCCCAGAGGCCCCAAAGAGGGCCCCAAACGGCCCAGGAGGGCCCCAATACGGCTCAAAGAGGCCCCCAAGGCGGTCCAAAAAACCTTGAGACGACCCAAGACAACCCCAAGGCGGCCGCGAGAGGCCCCCAAGACGGCCTCCGAAGGGCCGGAACGGCGCAAAAACGCCCCAAGACGGCCCAAGATGCCCCCAAGAGGCCCGGAGAGGCCCCCAAGAGGCCCCCAAGGAACTCCCCCAAAAAACCTAGAGGCCTCCAAGAAATCCCCAAGAAGCCTCCAAGAGGCCTCAAAGAAGCCCCCACAAGGCCACACAACGACTGGAGCGTAATGTTATTTCCCCCCCTGGGCGAACGACGGCGCAGCGCCAGCCAGGTGGAAGTTGTTCACGGCGGCGCGCATGATTAGAGCCGGCGCTGGAAGGGAAGATGGGCCAAGAGGCCCAAAGAAGCTCCCAAGAGGCCCCCAGGAGGCCCCCAGGAGGCTCCCAAGAGGCCCCGCGACGACGTGACTGTACGTGCTCCGGACGTGCCCCCACGAAGCGAGAGGAATCTGTCAAGACAGCAATGGGGTAAGGGCAAATCAGCTGAGCCGTTTTCCACGGCGCCTGGGCCCGAGAATGGTCCCCGGAGACGTAGAAAGGCAACAGAGCCGTCTTGAACCCAGAGCCTCGAGCCTCGACCCCTTTCTGTGCTTGCTCCAGCGCTGGAATGCATGAGCTTTGAAACACCTCAGACCCCCAGCCGGATCCACGCCCCTGACACCCCCCCCCTCTCCCCGCAGGGGCGGAGACGAGGCACGTGCGTGGACGAGGGGGGATGATGAGCCTGTTTTCCACCACCACCACCAGAAGTTTGAGGGGGGGAGGAGGAGGAGGAGGAGGAGGAGGAGGAGGAGGAGGAGGAGGAGGAGGAGGAGGAGGAGGAGGAGGAGGCGGAGGCGGAGGAGGAGGAGGACCCCCCCCTCTCCCCGCAGGGGCGGCGCGCTCCTGAACCACGCCTCCTCCTGCAGGCGCCTCAGCTCCGCCATCTGGTCCGACGGGCTCCCCGGAGAGCCCGAGGACCTGCAGGCCTCCGCGCTCCCGGGCTCGGCGCCGCTGGGCGCCGCCGCGGGCTGCCCCTCGGAGTCCACCTGTGGCGGGGGTGGCGCGAGGAGGGGCGGTCGGTCGGTCGGACTCGGCATTGCAGCAGTCTGCGCGCCGTTCTGCTGATGGGCTCACACCCCGTGAGCCAGGGGCAGCGTAACTCTTATTCCGCACGCCATCCCCTCAAAACGAGGAGGGGCACCCAGCCCTGAGCCTGAGCTTGCCATGGGGCACCAGGCCCGCCCGGCACAGACCAGGAGCAGGGGCGGCGGCGGAAAAGGAGGAGGGGCGGGAGGAGGGGGGGAGGGGAGGGGAGGAGCTCGGACTCTGATACTACTCTGCGCGGGGGTCCTGTTCTAGGCAGACTGAGCTCAAATCGGGCAGCTTGGTGCCTCACCTCCTGCCTCGCACCGAAGTGGCACGGCCCTCGCGACGCGTCGCCGCCCTCTGCGTACAATGCGCGGGGAGGCTGTGCTGAACGAGAACCACTGCAGAGCTGTGAGTGCAGGACGCCTCACGACACAGCTAGCTGATGATGTGGAGTGACACAAAGGCACCCAGAGGGTGCTGAAGGGTTCCACCACGAGACCCCGAAGACCCCACTCCACCGCAGAGAAACCCCAAACGTTCTGCTGTTCCCGTCGTGCTTAAGAACCACAATCCAGAAATAATTTTGAGCAACCAGCAAAGTATCGAAACGGTGTGGAACGAGTATCGCCCCCCAGGACCCGACACGTGAAAACCTTCCAGTTTCGATAGTTTCTCGGTGCTCGAAAGTATTCTGGTGATGGAGGCTAAAGTAGGTTGGAACATCATAACCCAAACGACGACAATACGATGGCGGCGGCGAGCCGGCGAGCCGGCGACGGCGGAAGCGGCGACGACGGCAGCGGCGACGACGGCGGCGGCGGTAGCCACGGCGGCGGCAGCGCACGGATGCTGACGATGGGGGCGACGGCATCGGCAACGGCGTCGGCGGCGGCGGCGGAGGGTGCGACGGCGACGTCGGCAGCGACGGCGGCGGCGACCGTGGGGCCGCGCGGGGCGGGGGTCTCGGGCGCCCATGGCGGGGACGCCAAGCCAGCGGCCGCGCCGGCGGCCGCGGGGTGGAGGTGGCTGCGCTGGATGTGGCGCACCTGGGCCGCCCTTCGCTCCTGCTCCACCCTCTTCGCTCTTCCTGCCCTCTCCACCTTCTCCTCCTCCTCTTCCTCCTCCTCCTCTCCTTTTGACGCTCCTCCTCCTCCTCCTCCTCCTCCTCCTCCTCCTCCGCCGCCTCCGCCTCCTCTACCTCTTTCTCCACCTCCCCGAACTCCTCCACCTGGTTCCTGGTTCCTGGCAGCTGCAAAGTCGTACGGACGAAGCCTCTGGTCGGCCCTGGGGGGGTGATCAAACTGAGGCCAAGTGACCCCTGGAGCACCGCTCCAAGGGCCACTGGCGGTGTGGCAGACGTAGAATCCTCCCCACCCGACACGCGCCACGGTAACACCCCGACACAAACGCCCTGCGCTAGCTACAGCACGAACGGGCAGACTGAAGAGGGGGACAGTGCTACAACCCGCCGACACCCCGCTTGCCAGGGGCAAGACAGCGCGTGAGATGCTTTGGGGAGGTGGGCCGTGACCGGGGGTGGCAGCGAGCACCTCACAGCGGGGCACCTGCACTGCACGCCATCGCACCGCTGTCACAGCGCGAAGGATGCCGCTCACACAACCAGCAGTGGTCCACTCTCTTTCGCTGAGGGCCTTCAGCCCCCCGCTGGGGAGAGCACCGAGCCTGAGCGGCCTGCCGTGCCCCGCCCCTCGTGTCGATCCAAGACGGCGCGGATCAGTGAGAGCACGTGCGAAGAGGCGACGACCGACGGCGTCGCACCGGAAAATCGGGGGCAACGTCCTGGGTATTGGAGACCGTCTTCCTCACTCCCCACTGGCACAACCCGCGGCTCGTGGCCCCTGGAGCCGAGATTGGCCTCGAGAGCTGCTTGCCACCTGCCCAAGCGTTCGCCCGACCCGCCACCACTACGGCCACCCGCTGATCCCGCCGCGTGGCAGAAAAAGGCAAAGCAAAACCGTATCTCCTGATCTTCCTCCTCCTACTCGTCCTCTTCCTCCTCCTATGTTTGTTATGCCCAACGTATTCTCGGCCATTGAATTTCTTCTCCTCCTGCCTCGTCCTCCTCCTCCTCCTCCTCCTCAACCATATCTCTTCCTGTCCCTTCTCGTCTCTTTCTCCTCTTCCCCCCTCATTGTTCATCCTCTCCCCATGCTCTGAGAGGGGACCGTTGGAAGAGACTGCCTCAGGGGAGGGGGGATCATCTGGACCCTTCCCCATCTCCCTATTCCACCCTCCCGCCTTCTTCTTCTCCTCCTCCTCCTCCTCCTCCTCCTCCTCATCTTCTTCTGAGATCCGACGGTGCGACGAAGCTTGCAGCATCGCGGAAAATCACAACCGGAGCCCTAGACTTCATCCTTCTGTGCCATTTCTAGAGTCGGATCGAACTGTGATGCTCCCGAGGCCCGAAATCGGGTGAAATCGCTCGTTGTGAAAAAATGCAACGCCCTAGTCCGCCGACCCTGTCGGCGTGTGTGAGGGGCTTCTCCGTTCGACTCGTCGTCTCCGTCGTCTCCGTTCTCCCCCTCCCAGGGCTCTCCTCCTCAAGCGCGCTATCCCAAGCGAAATTAAACGACGTCGTAGTGGAGTCGAAGGGAAGCCCCTGCCCTTTGATCCCTTCCCCGCAAGGGGGAAGTGGGGGGGGGGGCGGGGCAGATACGACGCCCGCCGGGGCGCACTTTCATGGAGCGGGCACGCACGGGATGCACTTCCTCCTCCTCCTCCTGGTCCTCCTCCTCCTCCTTTTCCTCCTCCTCCTCCTCCTCCTCCTGCTCCTCTCCTCCTTCTCCTCCTCCTCCTCCTCCTCCTCCTCCTCCTCCTCCCGCAGAGGCGTCCCGGGAGCGGGCCCCGAATCAAAATACCACCCCCCTAGGGCGCATTTTCCTCGAGCGGGCACGCCCGAGATGCACTTCTTCCTCTTCCGGGAGCACGTCCCAAGTCAGAATATCACACTCCCGGGGCGCACTTTCTTCGAGCGGGCACACAAAGGATGCACTTCCTCCTCCTCCTCCTCCTCCTCCTCCTCCTCTCCTCCTCCTCCTCCTCCTCCTCCTCCTCCTCCTCCTGCTCCTCCTCCTCCTCCTCCTCCTCATCCTCCGCTTCCTCCCCCCACTCCTAGCCCTTTCGATCAGGGTCGGCGGCACCGGCCGTCAGGCCTCTCCAATCTCAGGGGTACCCCCCGAAATCTCAAAATGAGTCGAACTGTGATCCCTGGGGAAGGAAACTCAGCGAAGACGCCATCTGTGGCAAAATCGCAGCGCCTGGATCTCAGGAACCTCTTCTCGGAAGCGACCAAGGCAGGGGCGTCCAAGAGAGTGGTTCGCAAAACATGTCCCGAAGCATGTGCGCGGACGAGGGGACCAGGAGACGTAATGGAACAAGCAGAGGGAGGCGCGAAATCTGGTGAGATCTCATGTCCCCTGCCATCATATCCGCCCCGGCGTAATCATCACCCCCTCTTGGCCGCTTGGTGGGCCAGAGTAGATGGTGTCGGTGGATGGCGCCGCATCGCCGATGCATCAGCGATGCGGCTTGATGTGGAGGCTGACTTTCACAACGCCGACGTCGCCGACGCAAACGGCGGGGTCGCCGCTGGTCGACACGACGCGGACGTACCGCACTCTGGCCTCTTTGAGGAAGCCTCTACAGTTGGGACGCCGCTGAAATAAGGAACGATAACTGGGGAACGAAGCCTTTTTTAGGCCACACAGCCACATTCGCTCACGAGGGTGGCCAAAGGAACAGCCATGGCAGGACCTGAGGAACATCGAGCCTCTTCCGAGCCAAAACTGTTCCTTACCTCAGCGTGTTGACTGCATGAGTCCTCGGGTAGAGGCCTTCCAAATGGGGTCTGAGAAGATAGGGTCGGAGGATCGCGCCGCATCGCAGACGCATCAACGATACATCGGCGATGCATCGCCGATGCGTCGATGACGTTGGCGACGCGTCCGCGACGTCAGCGCGGAGAACATCCGACTCGACATCGAACCGCATCGGCGATGCATCGGCGGTGTGGCGCAGCCCTCCGACACAAGCCGCTCGACTCCCATGTATCGGGTCGGGCGAAAGGGGGGGATAGCAAAGGGGGGGTTTGAGAATCAGCTCACGTAGCTGATTTTCCCGGCGCCTCCCGGCGCCGGGAGGCGGCCATGTATCGAGGACTGGGCCCCTCGGTGGGGCCGAAACCAGCTGCATGCAGCAAATTTCGTAACCCCCCCTTTCCCAATCCCCCCCTTTCGCCCGGCCCGAATGCAGGATGTCGCGAACACGCGGGGGGGGGCGGGAGGACGGAGCCTCGCTGGGGCACGGCGGCGGGAAGGGGGAAGGCGCGCCCGACGCGCCGCCCGCGCGCCGGGCGAGGACCCAAGGAACGTCGAGCCCCTTCCGAACCTTTTTTTTTTTCTTGTTTTTCTTTTTTTTCTTCTCTGATGAAGTATTGAATCCGCATCCCCTCAAGGGGGCTTTGACGGCACCCATCGTCGAGGCCAGAGTGACGCTGTGTGTGTGCACCCCAACGAGGCCCAGCCGACCATTAAATAGACAGCACACAACGACAAGCTAACCTGTTCCTTGCTTCGGCGCCTCGGGGCCCCGCAAACGGGGGGCTCGCTAATCGCGTGCCATGGCTCTTGCATGAACAGGAAGGAGGAGGAGGAGGAGGAGGAGGAGGAGGAGGAGGACGAGGAGGAGGAGGAGGACGAGGAGGAGGAGGAGGCAGGAGGAGGAGGAGGAGGAGGAGGAGGAGGAGAAGGAGGAGGAGGAGGAGGAGGAGGAGGAGGAGGAGTGCCCCCGTTTGCTGTACCCCCGTCTGCGGCGCCTGGGGGCCCCCGAGACGGGGGCATAGCACAACGTGGACACATCGGCGCTCCCCGTGCCCCCGTTTGCCGTGCCCCCGTCCCTGGCGCCCTGAGCGTCTTGTTCGGTGGCAACTCATGGGAGCCTCCCATACCATCTTGTCGGCTCTTGCGAATCGACGCTAATCGACTCTAGTCGACGCTAATCGACGCTAAATCGACGCTAACCGACGCTAACTGACGCTAAATCGGCGCTCTCTCATCGACCCCCAGACGCTAATCGACGCTAACCGACGCTAAAGACGGAATTGAAAGGGTACACCAGGCTCCCATGACTTGCTACCGAAGTCTTGGGCGTGGCTTAATGGGGGGGTCACAAATGGGGGGGGGCAGAAAAGGCCCCCTTTCGTGCCCCTTTCGGGCCCCTCCCGAGCCCGAAGGGGGTCGTTTAGGTACCGTTTGGGAACCTTTTCGGACCACCCGCGACGCCTCCCCATTTATGACCCCCCCAATTACGCGGCGCCCAAGTAAAACGACGCGAGGATCGGGACAAAATCGGATCTGGATAACTCGAAATCTCTGAGAATCGGCGGGTTTGGAGGATGTATTGTGCGCCGCGGCCGCTCCAGAGCGCGCCCCAGAGGGGCTCGTTTGGGTACCGTTTGGGTACCTTTTCGGACCACCCGCGACACCTCCCCATTTATGACCCCCCCATTACGCGGCGCCCAAGTAAAACGACGCGAGGATCGGGACAAAATCGGATCGGGATAACTCGAAATCTCTGAGAATCGGCGGGTTTGGAGGATGATGCATGGGGCGCCGCGGCCGCTCCAGAGCGCTCCGGAACGCTGGGCGTGGCTTAATGGGGGGGTCACAAATGGGGGGGTCAAGAAAAGGCCCCCTTTCGTGCCCCTTTCGGGCCCCTCCGGAGCCCCAGGGGGCTCGTTCGGGCACCGTTTGGGAACCTTTTCGGACCACCCGCGACACCTCCCCATTTATGACCCCCCCATTACGCGGCGCCAAAGTAAAACGACGCGAAGATCGGGACAAAATCGGATCGGGATAACTCGAAATCTCTGAGAATCGGCGGGTTTGGAGGATGTACTGGGCGCCGCGGCCGCTCCAGAGCGCTCCGGAACGCTCCGTGCCCCCGTCCCTGGCGCCCTGAGCGTCTTGGGCGTGGCTTAGTGGGGGGGTCACAAATGGGGGGGTCAAGAAAAGGCCCCCTTTCGTGCCCCTTTCGGGCCCCTCCGGAGCCCCAGAGGGGGCTCGTTCGGGCACCGTTTGGGAACCTTTTCGGACCACCCGCGACACCTCCCCATTTATGACCCCCCCATTACGCGGCGCCAAAGTAAAACGACGCGAGGATCGGGACAAAATCGGATCGGGATAACTCGAAATCTCTGAGAATCGGCGGGTTTGGAGGATGTATCGGGCGCCGCGGCCGCTCCAGAGCGCTCCGGAACGCTCTGAGAGCGCTCCGGAACGCTCTGGAGCGATTTATCCCGATCCTAGCCCTGTTTTACCCGGGGTCAGAAAAGGTCCCCTTCGTGCCCCTTTCGGGCCCCTCCGGAGACCCAAGGGGGCTCGTTTGGGTACCGTTGGGGTACCTTTTCGGACCACCCGCGACGCCTCCCCGTTTATGACCCCCCCAACTACGCGGCGCCAAACAGCGTCTTGACTGCGCGTCTCCCTGGGGGAGGCGGGAGGGCGGAGCCCGGACGGGGCGCGGCCCGACGGGAAGGGGCCCGGCACGCCGCCCGCGGGGCCGCAGACGAGGCCGAGGCCGCGGGCGCGCCGCGCTGCGGCCTTTTTCCGCTTCCGTCGGCGGGCCGCGCGCGGGCGCGCCTGCTCCATCCAGAAGTCCGTCTGCTCGCGGAGGAACTTGGCGCGGGGAGGGAGGGAGGGATCGGGCAGGGCGGCGAGGAAGGCGTGGAGGGAGATAGCGAGGGGGCGGAGGGAGGAGAGGGGGGAGGAAAGCGCGGCGCGGGGGGAGGAGGTGGAGGGAGGCGTGGCGTGGGGGAGGAAGGGAGGAGGTGAAGGAAGGCGTGGCGCGAGGGGAGGAGGCGGGAAGGAAGGGGGGGAGGCAGAGAGGCAGGGAGGAAAAGGAGAGGACGAGGAAGAGGAGGGGGAGGGCAAGGACAAACATGGAGGAGGAGGAGGAGGAGGAGGAGGAAAAGGAGGAGGAGGAGGAGGAGGAGGAGGAGGAACAGGGCGAGGAGGGCGTGACAGAGGGGGCGAGGGTGAGGAAGGAACGAGCGGTGGGAGGAGGAGGAGGAGGCGAAGGAGGAGGAGGAGGAGGAGGAGGAGGACATGAAAACGAGGGGGGGAATGAGGATGAGGGCAATGAGGCTCTATTCGGCCGCCTCCTCATGCGCACCGTTTTCCTCAATCCCGCTCCTTCCTCCTTTGCGCAATGCTCTCTTCCATCCTCCCCTCCATTTCATGATCCGTCCGCCTCCCCCTCCTTCCACTCTCCCCTCCCCCCCCCCCCCTCCTCCTCCTCCTCCTCCTCCCCCTCCTCCCCCTCCTCCTCCCCCTCAACCCTCCGCCCTACCTGGTCGTCCTCCTTTCTCCACGCTCCTCCTCTCCTGCCCCCTCCTTGTCTACGCCCCGCATTCGCCATCCCCCTCGTTTTTCCACGCACCCTTCCACGTCCGCGCTCCGAGGAATTTGCCCCCGGCGCCTTTGCATCATTCACGTCCCCCTTCGTCGCCTCCGGTTTCGTCCTCGTCCTCGTCCTGCTACTCCTTCTCCCCTCCTCCTCCTCCTCCTCCTCCCCGCGTTCCCTTTCTTTCCTCCTCCTCCTCTGCTCCCCTTGTCCTTTTCCTTTTCCTCCTCCCTCCTCCTCCTCCGGCGCGCACGCGCGCGCGGGGTCGCGCGCTGGCGCGAGGGGTGGGGGGGAAGTAGAATGAGGGGGGGAATGGGGGAGGAAGGAGGACGACGGAAAACGACGACGAGGTAGATGAGAACAGGGAGGGGCTGGAGATGACGGGATTGGAAAGGGAACTGCAATACTGTATGTTAAGTGAAAGATGTGACGGCGGAGCGCTTCTGTCAGCCAAGTCCACGACGGGCTCGCTAGATTGCAATTTGCACGTGGAAGCGGCAAGGGAAGGTGAAATGGAAAGGGCTGGTATCGTCCGAGTCTGGTGTTCAAGCCGGTCCGTCGTGCCCTCGTTGGTCTTCCATGCGATAGCCGCACAAGTAGC